>CM053786.1:644021868-644349368 GCA_028749045.1 Cupressus sempervirens | reverse complement strand
CTCTAAGATGCCCAAACCTATCTTCAATATTAATGTTTCCTTCCTTGATGATCCTTATATTCTAGATGTTATTCAAGATGCCACTATTCTTTCCAATTTTATAGCAAGGGTCAAAATCCTCAAAGAAATGGAATTCCTTGATTAAAACTTGAAGGAAGATATTCTAAATTTCCTTTGAGCCATGAATGAATGTTCTCTTCAATCTAGTTAGAATGAGATTGAGAGAAATTGTAGGTTAGAGGATCTTATAAAAATTTAGGAGATATGGTGATCAATAGAAAAAGAGAACCTAGGAGAATTCATACTTATAAGATTTAGGGCCAAAAAAGTTAAAGAGATTAAATTTGATTAATTAGGTAGAAAGAGGCTCCAAATGTTTTCTTAATCTTATCATATTAAAGTAATTTAGGGAAAGAATTGAATAAACTCAAGATGAAAGTGGCCTATGCTCCTCTCAAAAGGATATTAGCAAGGATTCTTTCAAATTTTACATGAATCCCTTTTCTACTGGAAGAACCATTGTCATAGTGTTGACGCTCTTAAGAAAATGTCTCTAACTTGTCCCCATAAGGATGTCTATAGAAAATGAAAAATCATTAAATTGTATCATCACTATCAAGGAGATAGAAGAGACTAATAGATACATGTGCAATGGCCCATGTACAAGACTTGGTGGAATACCTGTTGACTTCTACAAAAAAATATTGAGAGGATTTTCTATAAGATTATATACAAGTATATTATGGTATATTTGAACAAGGAACATAGAGAGAGGAATTAATAGAGGAGTTGTGAAGCTTTAACCCAAGCCCGGGGATAAGATATTGGCCAAATAGTGGAGGTCAATTACCTTATTAAATAGTTGTTATAAGATCATTGTTAATGTCTTGGTAAGAAAATTAAGCCGCATCCTCAATAAAGTGGTAGTTGTTACTGAACCTAGATTAATTAAATGTAGATACATTTTACAAAATCTAATTAGTAGGTGGAAAAACATAAATTGGACTAAGATACTATGATAGGAGGTGGGAACGATGTTCATGTTAGCCCCATTGATATTACATAATTGATAGTGGAATATTGTTAGGTGATGGTTTTACAAATGTATATAAAATAGTCATATTAGTTGTTATTTTTTCATTGATGTTGAAGACTCATTTGGCTAGACATTATGCTAACAAAGTAAAGTACCATATAATTAGATTGATGAAGAGGATTAGAATGATGAAGAGTATTTGAAGAAAGTATGATGAAGACATAAGTGATATGTAAGGAATTCAATGGGTACTTGAATGAGATGGAAAATGAGAATGTATGATTGGTTTGAATGTTTTATAATAATGTATTATTGCAAAATATTCGAGAATACAAGGTTAATGAAGGGAGTTTGCATTCACTGATTGACTAAAGTGTTGTCCAAGCAATTGGTAAAGTAAGAAGAGAAGCACAATTTTTCTCGAGCAAGTTAGTATTAACCAAATGTTATGTTTACTAAGTGATAGAGGGATAAACAAGTTTTGATAATTGGAATATGAGGTTGAATATTGATGAAAATTTGGATAGTTTAAGGTCTAAAGCATGAGTCAAATTTTTTTACAACATCAACAATGGAGAAAATCAAGAAGGGTCTAATGAAGGAAAATGAAGAAGGATAAGGATGGAGCCAAATTTCTATGTCTATGTAAGTTGTATCTTCTAGGTGTCTAAATTCATTGTATGAACAAATTATGTTATAACCCTAAGATCAACAATGTTGATTAAGTGACAAAAGATGGACAACTATAGAAGCATTGAGAAAACTATTTAAGGAGGAGAACAAAATCATTGTAGGTTGTATTGGTTGTTGTACTAGTTCAAAAATGAGGTTGTTGGTTGATGTTATTATGCTAATGATATTGTTGCAAGTGTTAAATCATTGAGAAGTAAAATGTTATTGAAGGAAGAAGAGTACAGTGTTGAGCTAGGTTAACTAAGTAGTGAAAGGACAAAGAGAGGGAGTTATTCAGCCAATTCAAAGTGAAGATTGAAAGAAGATTCAAGACAGAGATCAGACATAGAAAGAGGAAGAAATATAGATCTAAAAAAGTAAAGTAGTTTCTATTCTAATAGATCAAATTATACTATTACTATTTAACCATTGTAGTAGAAAATCTCAAAAATATCAAGTCAAACTAACAAGTCTTTGCAATCCTATATGGTAACATCAATTAGTGGTTTTTGTATATCCTTTAAATCAAAACACTCTTTTTAGTCAAGGATAGGGAGTGATGAGGTCTAAATGATGTTGGTATCTCTAACCATTATTGTCTATTATTGTAAACCACTTAGTCATTTACAAGGAAAAGTTAAATGATCATCACTATGACTGAGCTACTCTACATAGGCTGAGCCATGTACCTAAGATAGTATGTATTGAGAAAGTTCTATAGAAGCCAAGTAAGGGTATGGTCATAGAGTAATTTTCTATATGTAGCGAGCTTATCAATGACTAAATAAGTTATTAGTGGCTAAGTAAATTCCAAGAAAACAACCATCGAGTTATATAGCATGTGTCAAGCACAATATATGTCGAGCATCAAAAGTTAAAAAGGTCAAGCAATTGCAATGCCAAGCATCAAAAATAGTAAAGACCAAGAAATGTAGACTCTACATAAAAGTCAAGAATAGAATAGAATTTTAGGAAAAAGTATTATCAAGCCAACTTGGAAAGTTTATTTAAGTTTAGAATAGGTTGTTTTAAAACATATACATGATGTGGATCACATATCCCTATGTGTATGTTCAATGATCAAGATGAAGAGGGAAAACCTAGAACCATATAGAGAAATCTCTATGGAAATCTTTAAATAGTGATGATATTAACCTAGAGATCATATACATGATGACAAGGTTAGATAGGAGATTGTAAGAGAAGGCAAGAGGAGAAGATTAGAAGTCATTCAAGCATTTTGTTATCATCTTATAGAGCAAGTCACCTGTTCATAAGAAGTGAATGTGAAAGGGAAAGAAAGGTGCTATAAGATCATAAGAGAAGATCAATTTGTAAGGAGAAGACTCAAAATTAGCTTGTAGAGAAAACTAAGAGTCAAGCACTAACTCAATTTTAATATAATTGAATCAGGGTAAATCTCTTAACATAGTGGTCTTAATAGATCATTGTAAATCTCTTTAAAAATTCCTTAGTTATTTGTAAGTGTCAAACCCTTTAACAAGGTGAAACCTAATAGTTTCTTAAGTCTTTAAAAGGATAGACTCCTCATAGATCATATTTTATGGTCAAATATTGTAACCTTAACTAGTTAACTTTATTACTACAGTAGTGAAGATTTGTGGGTGTCATCCCTACCCCAATTTTATGTTCACCTTGGAGGGTTTATGGGTAAAAAATATTATGTTTTGTTTTATTTATTTCATGCATGTGATTAAACTAATTTATATGTTACAACAAGTTTACATTTATAGTTTTGCATGCAACAGTTATTGATAAATGTGGATGAATCTATGTAAAGCATAATTTTTAATAGATTTTGATTCAACCCCCACCCCTCTAATTATCTAGTTTACACCTCCATAAATCAACAATTGGTACCAGAGAACTAGTTCTCTTAAAGAAGCTTAAAATCTTGGAGATTAGATATTGGAAGATGAAGGCTTTCAATCTGGACAAGACTATTGATAATTAGGTGATAGACACCCAAATCACACTACAAAAACTTGACAAGGCAACACAAGATTTGGAGGATTCCCTAAAAAGAAGAAAGGAAAATTTCATCGAAATAAAATAGTAATCTTATGAAGAAGTTGAGACTAAAGGAGTATTTGAACCAATTAATCCTAATGACAAAGCATATTTTGATCTACTTGAAAGAAACAAACTCCTTAATGAAGAGATAAGGGCACTGAAAAGAGAACATAAAATTCAATTAGTGAGACTATGTGAAGTTATTGAACAAAGAAAGAAAGTTGAAGAAGACATGACTATGGTAGAAGAAGACAAAAGGGTAATGGCCACTTGATTTGGAGAAAAAGATATCAGATTTCTTGATGCTCACAAATACACAAATTGATCTAATGATTCAACTGATGACTACAAATTAGAAACTAAATCATAAGGATGTGGGAATTGCAAATCTTAGTTCACACAATGAGAAACTAAAAAATGAATTGAAGAATGAGCAAAAATATATGGAGAAATTCAATAGAGAAAAGGAAGAAATGAAATACTTTGAATAACTTATGAATTCATCAAGTTGTTCTAATTGGTCAAGACATTCTTGCACTAAGAAAGGAGAATAATCTAGGAATGGAGAAATGAGAAATGCAAAGCCAAAAGAAAAACCAAAATGATACCACATTGGAAAAATTGGCCATACTACAAATATCTATGGAAGAAAGCATGGTATACAAACCTCTAAACCTAAGTTTATTGGTTACAATTTTCATTGCAAGAAACAAAGACATCAAATACATGAGTGTAGAGAAAGATTGGGGAATACACCTACTACACCTAGATTTGAAGGATAATACTACAAGTATCAAAAATATGGGCATAGAGTATTTCAATGAAGATTAGAGACAAAGCCATACTAGCCAAATTACAAGAAGAAGAATTATGCATCTAACAATACATGTTCCAAGTGTCACAAGTTTGGAAATCAAAGCAAGAATTATAGGACTCAAATAAATTTATAAAATCAAACAAAGGAAAAGGCAAAGTGGACATTGTGAAAGTGATGAATGAAATGAACCAAAAGTGGACAAGGAAAATAGAAGATGGAAAGAGTGGAGCTAATAGTGCTGAGGTCACCCAATCCAATGGAGAAGGTGATCATGTCATCTCTAATTGAGCTAAAGAGGTATGTATGAAACTATATACCTATATGATATATCATATATTGGTTCCTTACATAAATGTGTGCCAAAAGTTCATGTTTGCATATATAAGATATATGAGACCAAATTTTGTGAAAGGTTTTTCGAATATCAATAAACTTTCTATGTTGACCAAGCATTGAAACATAGACTAAGAACTCCAATAGAAACTAAAGGTTACAGAAGAGACCAAATTGTTGTGCAAGCTAGCTTCCACTCTACAAAGTATACAACATTAATGATGACCCTAATTGATTAAAAGAGAGGTATTTAAAAAACTTCAAATGCATTACTCCATACCTTGCATCCATTTTTTTAAGATCTAGAGTGATTAAGAAATTTCAAGCAACCAACAAAGATTTTAAGGAGAAAATAGATCAAGAATTTTGAATGGGTAAAGAGTATGAACAAGTTTCGAGTATCCAAAGAAGGAAGAACATAGATCCCTAGTTACAATCATGGCATCTTCATCAACCACTAGAATTAGTCAAGAGTGTAAGTATTTTCCTTAGGGAAAAAATCACCCAAGATCAAGAAGCTCAAGGACTAGCACAATACAGACCAATAAAGTATGATTAGAATAACAATATGAAATTGAATTAATATACATACACACTAGGAGTGCCTATATGCAAAGGCCTCTAGACTGACTAGGAGTTAGCAAGGTGATAAGACTCACAACTAAGCACATGTTCACTAAGAGCGGATTATTCTCCATTGAGCACAAAAGTTAGTGTGATGATGAGAGGATAAGCCTACATAGGTGTGTCACATAAAAAGATGTTGTATACACCATGTGCTTAATTAGAGTGTGAACAACAACTATGTTGTCTACATGAAAACTTAGATAAATATGCAAACTTTTATGTTGTAGACACCATGTGCTAAATTAGATTTGCTAACTCCTATGTTGTCAACAACACAACTCATATGAGTATGCATACTCCTAGATGTCTAATATAATAAATAATAAAATAATGCATTAACCTAAGTAAACTTAAGTAAAGTGTAATAATAATTAATTATTTACACTAACACCCACCTTAAGTGCAACATAGGGGAATGCACTTAAGCTTATCAAAGCTATAACGAAAATGCATGATAGGTTCCAACTACTAGGCCATGTTAGGTACCCATGTAAAAATGTAGTGTAATCTCTTTGAAAATGGAGAAAGAGGGAAAACCTCATGGAAAAAAACCTCCCCCAAAAAGCGAGATGAAAAAACAAGATGCATAGATGGATGGAGTAATTAAGACCCGCCCCCCCGCCCCCCCATTACACCATACACATTGTATGTACAATAGAGAAGTATGAGAAGGAAAGAAGCCCATAAGAGGAAAATGTCCTCTCCATAGGAGAAGAAGAAGAAAGGAGACAAGGTAATACCCTTCTCCCACCCACCCCCCCCCCCCCCCCCCCCCCCAAAATGTAGAATGTCGATCAGTGATAGCTGCTCCAAGATGAATGTAGAAGCTGATCGATGACTGTTGAATAATGTTCCTCACCTTAGGAAGAAAAAATGTCATAGGTACATATGAGATGCTTCCCCAATGTGTAGAAAGAATCTCAATGATGAATGGTGTCTCTAAAAACTACTCAACTATCCCTGTGTCAATACTGATGATCGCCCCTTCCAACACTGTTGAAAAGAACAAGTGCAATTCTTGCAAGAATGGATGTAGAACATATCCCAAAGAACCAAATATCTCATCGAATGATAAAAAGACCTCCTACAACTGTTGGACATAAGGATCCAGAATCATATCAACCTAGTAAGACTGATCATGTAGAGAATGGACAAGATAGTGCGAGTGTGCCCTCACAACAACTAAAGAAGGATCATCTTCATCAAAGAGAAGATGTATATCATCAATGATGTTTTCCAGATCTATTCTGTAGGACTCAAAAAACAAACTTGAAATATCTATGAAGTATTCATCAGCTGATGCTAGAACCGAAAGACAAGGTGTACCCAACAATACTGAATTACATGGACCTATGACTATAGCAATGTATGCATGTGGAATGTGCTGATGTTGTGACCTTGTTTTGCATCTGTCAATAGGATCCCCCACAAGTGAACTTGTTGAATCACTATCACAATTTTCATTATTAGTTTCCACAATGTATGAAGTATGGAGAGGATTAGAGGATAAGCTAGGTGAACTTTCCTCAAAGTGAATATTCCTCTCTATGAATATCTCATGAGTCTCAAGATCCATAAGTCTATATGCGTTAACACTTTTTTCATATCCAATGAAAGTACAAGGCCTTGGTGGTGGTGCCTTACATTCCCTTCAAGAAATGTACATCCATGTTGGACAACCAAAAAATTTGAAGTGATTCACAACTATTTTTCTTTAGTATAATGCCTCAAAAGGAGTCATTCCATCTAAGACATTATGAGGAGACTTATTAAATATGTGATTAGCACTGCATATTGCTTTGACTTCACGTGATGGATCAAGAGACTTAGCTTGTATCATACAACTTTCCATTGACTTAAGAATTTTAATCCTCATTGTTGTAACACTTGTCTTTTGTGAACTAAATGCTACTAGATTTTGAATATCAATATCCTCAAGTTCACAAAAGTCTCTAAGTCTTGAGTTCACATATCTACTTTCATTGTCCATATGAAGAACCTTGATGGATTTAATTGATTACTTCTCACCATAACTCTTGAAGGCTAGAAACTTATCAAACACTTCATTCTTGTGATTAAGAAAGTAGACCCATGTGTAGCATGAAAAGTCATCAATGAAAGTGAGGACATAGCGACCCTTGCTAACTGGTGTCAGTAAAAAAGGGCCTACTAGAATTGTATGAACCAACTCAAGAGCAACTGATGCTCTACAAGGCTTCCCTTTGTCAAAATTCTCTTCTAGATGCATATCAATTGAACAAGTTGAACATTCACCTATAGAAAAGTTGATTGTAGGTAGACCTTTGACCATATTTTTTGAGCTAAGTTTATGAAGATAGTAGAAGGAAAGATTCCCATACCACTCATGCCCTAATTTACTTTGTTATTGTGAATGTGTCAATAAGGGATGTGAAGGAGACTTAGGCACAAAGTGGGAGAAAGAATAAAGCCTTGTGTCATGACTAACTTTACCCACTGCAACTAATGAATCATCTTTAAGATTTTGCACCATTACTAAATTAGGAAGGAACTCAACTTTATTTCCACCTCCATAGTGAGTGATTTTGTAAATTGAAAGGAGATTAGTACTAAGGTTAGGAACATAGAGAACATATTTGAACTCTCCATTTTCCATCTCAACTTGTCCTTTCCATTCAACTTCCACTTGTGTATAATTCCCTACATATATGTGAGGTACCTTAGAATACTTCAATAAAGAAAAGTTTCCTTTTCAAGAACCCATGTGATATGAGGCACCCGAGTCAAGAATCCATTCCTTTGAAGAACTTGAACTTTCCATAAATTTTTGTCCTTTTTCCTTTGAAGTGGATGGATTGGAATCCTTGGAAGCATTTGGCACATTGATTTTGTTCTTCCTAAGTTAGTTTTCCAACTCATCTATTCTCTTAGTCTTGCAATGATGCTCATCACAATTTGGTTTCTTGAAATATGCACAAAATAGTTGATCCTTCTTGTTGGAAGAAGAATTGCCTTGTTGCGAGAAGGAAGATTGTTGTGTCTTTGATTGTGATTTTGGATTCCACTTCTTTTTCTTATTATTGGTGAAAGTTTTGCTAACTTGATTTGATTTTTTCTCATTACTAACCATCAATTTTGTATACTTGGATACTTGAGAATTCTCATATCTATCAACTTGGATTGTTCCAACATCAACATTTTTGAAAATGCATTAAACGAAAGCCTAGTGAAGGCACTTCCCATGGTAACCTGTAAGTGTTGTAACTCAAAACAAAAGATTCTTACTCTAAAGGTAGCCTCCTCAATATGTAATGAATCAATCTATCATCCTTCATGGGATTTCCAAAATCCTTAAGTAGTGCTCTCAATTCATTGGCCTTGTTGACATAGTCTTGAATTATGTCAAAATTCTTAGGATCCAATAGAAGTAGATTATCCTTGATTTGGAATCCCTTTTCCTCATTCACCTTATCATACAATCCTTCAAGTTTTTCCCAAGAACCCTTGGCATCCTTAAACCTAAAAATGTGGAAGAAGAGATATCTATGAACACAACTCCTAATAATTCCTAAAGCCTAGTTGTCTTTTACTTTCTAATGAACTTGTGCAACAACATCAGTGGGTTTTACAATTGTACTATCAACATATAGATTTAAACCTTTTTCCATTAGTCTACTCCATAAAATATATTTCCATGTAGTATAATTATGTGAAGTTAAAAGTGGAGCTTTAGTTGAACTCATGATGCAAAAAATGAAAAAGAGCACAAGAGAGAAAGAGAAACACAAGAACACATGACACACCCCCCTATTCACTCAATCAAAGAACCTCCCCCCCCCCCAACAATAAATGATGCTTTTGGAACTTTATATGTAGTACATTTACAATAGGCCACTTGTCAAAATGGACAAAAGTGGGCTTCTAATTTTGTTGTTTACAACCTCCTTTTGGAGTTCAAATCTAGTACTTAACAATGTAGCTTAGATGTACAACAATTTTAAAGTTTATCAAAACAATGTAATGCAAAAAATGATCTATTTCTAAAAATGGTATTTCTATCCACATAAGCCTATAATTTGATTGTAGATCTAGAAAGTAGACAAAAAATTAAGAACTTTAAAAAAACCAAAACCTGAATATGTGTCCAGATAAGCCTGAACTAAGCCTTTGAGGTTGCAAAAATTAAGATTTGAAATTTGTAGAAAAATTCAAGAACATAAATCTCAAACATTATATACCAATGTGTAGATCACAAAATTCTACCTGAAAACAAAAAAAATTGCTAGAAAAAGGAGTTTGTATGAGGGAGATATTGTTGTTTGAAAATCACCTCTACAATTATTTTTCTTGAATAACTGTCATCACACCTCTAAAAATCAATTGGCTTTAGATTTCACCTCAGATGTCTAATTTTGATGAAACAAAAGTTGATTTGGGGTTTTTTTGGCCTTTTACATATGATACCAATATCTAGTTTGCACTAGCAAGCTCCAATCTTTTCCTACAAAAAAATGTCTCTTACTGGCCTAAAAGGCCAATTTTTTTGTCAAATTTCAAAAATGTAGAGACACAAAAATATTTAGATATGAAAAATTAATTGCATAGATCTAAAGAGATCATGCCAATTTCACATATTGGGCCTTTGGCTTTCGGTTTACATAAAAATCTTGCCTTAGATTTGACTATGGCCTAGGGTAGGCAAATTTATAATCAAAATTAACTGAATAGGTGCTCTAGACACAACAGTGAGGCCTGCTTTGTCTCTAGATGCTCCCAATGATTGTGATACTCTAGATCTAAATCGTGGTCCTCTAAAAGGTGAAGTAAAAAAATGTTCTCCAATGGCTATGTGAAGAGAAGCTCCCTTAGCTCTAATACCATGTAAGAATTTTCCTTAGGATAAAAATCACTCAAGATCAAGAAGCTCAAGCACTAGCACAATATAGAACAATAAAGTATGATTAAAATAACAATATGAAATTCAATTTATGTACATACAAACTAGGAGTACTTGTATATAAAGGCCCTAGATTGACTAGGAGTCAGCAAAGTGACAAGATTCACAACTAAGCACATGTCCACTAAGAGTGGATTATACTCCATTAATCACAAAAGTTAGTGCAATGATGAGATGATAAGCATACATAGTTGTGTCACGTAAAAAGATGTTGTAGACACCATGTACTTAATTAGAGTATGAATAACTGTGTTGTCTACATGACAACTTAGATAAATATGAAAACTCCTATGTTGTAGACACCATGTGCTAAATTAGAGTTTCTAACTCCTGTGTTGTCATCAATATAACTTATATGAGTACGCATACTCGTAGGTGTCTAATCTAATAAATAATAAAATAATGCATTAACCTAAGTAAACTTAAGTAAAGTGTAATAATAATTAATTATTTACACTAACAAAGAGGTTAGTAAAGCTCAACTGGTGAAGAGTGATGCATGTCCTCCACCTAAATTTCATGTTATTCTAAAGATTATTGTAAAAGGAGACTTAATGGGTGTGTTATCTTAAGTCATTATGATTCATGATGTCATAAGTTGTTGTATGTGCAAAATTGTAGAAGTGGGATATTTTGAAATTAGGGAAGCTTATGAGAAGTTGTGTAATGAAGGAAATTTGTACAATGAGTTTTAGATTGTTGAGAGGAAAGGGTTAACTCAAGTTCTATAATTTCTAAGAAATTTTATAAATGAATAGATAAAAGTTATTTTGAGTAGAGTTCATGATATGAAGTACTAGTTATAAAATGGACTAGTGCAAACCAAAAATAAAATGATATAGGGTATGTGCAAGATCATGGTGTGCCACAAAGTGGCGATGTGAGAAAAATAGAGTTTGAAAATGTCTAAAAGTGTTTCAAAATCTACTCTAACTTTTTTCCACTCATCTTGATACTAAAGCTAAAAAGTTAGGGCCAAGCCTTATCGAGTATTCAATTTCATATCTGATATCGGATAATATTAGGTACCCAATATGAAATTGGATGCCCAATAATATTAGGTATCTGATATGAAATCGGATACCTGATAACTATGACTTTGATTTTAAATTGCACTATTTTACATTGCATTTTTGTTGTTGTTAGAAGCAATTGCTTTTGGTATCCGATCTCAGAATGGGTATATGATACCAGTGAGTATTTTTTGTTTTTTTTAAAATTTCAATGAATTTTATTATAAAATAGTTGTTTTTAATTGAATTTTTGTAAAATTAGGTTTCTTTTAATAGAAATTGTTAAAATTTAGGTTGTTTTTAATAGAAATTATGTTTTGTGAATTAATAGGTACAGTTAACCAAAATGATGATACTAAGGCAAGAAATAATGTTCCTCATAACCCCCCACCAAACAATCCAATGCCCCCTCAAAATTGTCCACCAAACAATCCCCTACCCCCTCAAAACCCTCCCAGAATCAAATATTTGATATTTTAAAATCTCAACAAATTGAGGGCTTTATGAATCACATATAATAGTGTGCCCGCATTGGCTCCTATGTTATCCATATTAAACAAAATAGTGGCTAATATTGAAACACTTACCAATGAAAAAAATGTCACTCTTCATTGCTGTGATGAAATGCATGTCACGTTTGATGATGAGTTGGACTATGATGAGCTTGTGACCCGAGCCCAAAAACTGATATACAAGTCAACCACAAAAAGCCCAAACTATCAATTATATGGTCCACAAATGATGCTATATGTGAGAACTTTTGGGATCATTGGTGGATAGTTTTTGACATCCCTCCACACAACCATTTAGAGATGCCATTTTATGTAGAACTTGTGTTAGGCCTCAAGGTGAACTATTGGAGCATGAAGCCCAACATGGGTATAGGAATAGGAGCTCCTCAGGATAAACCCTTTGCCTAGTGGAAGAAAGCTAGCACTTTTTTCCCCCCCTATTGATGTCTCCCCCCCCCTCCTCGAGTGCAACATCCTAATGTCATTGTAGAGGATAGCTCTTAGACTATTAGATCTATCCATATATTGAGTAACCTATTGATATCCTAGGCTAGGTCAGTGATGCCTCCCCATGTTGATGATGCTGGCATGAGTTCATCATCAATAGGCTCATCACATATTTGTGTGCTCCATATGTGCATAATGTGCAAGAATATTTTTCTGGGTCCCATAGGTGATCTTTCTGAGTATTAGTTTGTATTTGATGAGGATACACTATATGCATGTACAGAGGCTACACACCCTGATGCGAGAGAGGAGGAGTATGCAAAGGCATGGAATTCTTATATGTTAGTATGTGTATACATTTTTTTGTTATGACATATGTGATTTAAAGTTAATCTTTATAATACAATAATTTTAAATTTTAACCCATACTGACTTACACATGTATGTGATCTTCATTCATGTTTAGTTGATGACTGAGGAGGAGCTCACCCAAGTTGATGATGTCATGCTCTCAGCTATTTCATTTGGCATTGAGACATCTAAATTACATTATGTTGTGTTGTCATTATTTTTTCTATTTCATATTCTAGCATATATTGTTTCTAATTTTTCTTTTTTCTTGCAAGTATCACCTATTAGTGGGGGACAGAGTGCGGGGGTTGAGGCAAGACCCATTGAAAAGAGAAAGTTAATTAGGTGTTTTCTATTTGATTAAATATCGATGCATTCTCTTAAAATGTTTGTGGTAATGAAATTTAATTACATTCTTTATTATATAGGGTGTGTCTACTAGTGATGAGCCTATAGAGATTCCACATCGTAGATGCTCTAGCATTTCCATTTGCATTGAGAGCCCCATTGAATGTATAAATATCATTTATTTTTTTATCTTCCTTATTTTCATAAATAAATTCAAAAATAATTTCCATGATATTAACAACTCTTGTTTTGTATCTCATAGGAAACACCTAGTGCACAAGAGGTTGGATAGCAGAGTTTTGTATCTTTGCTGATGTAGCCATTATATCCTGAGAAGGAGTTGACACAGTAAGTTGTAGCCTGAATTTTTTTACTATATGTTAGAAATTTAGCATGCTATGAATTATAATGTTATATTTTAAGTTGTAGATTCATCTAACAAACATATTTGAACATACATAGGCCACAATCAGTGAGGTACAAGCATTGCCAAGGACATATGAGAGGACTCTTGACTAGTGTAGGAGGTGATTAGAGAGGTATTCATGATGAAAGTTTAATGCTATAAATCTTCACTAAAAGAAAATCATTATGCATTTGAGTAATTCAATGTTAGATATAAAGAATTATATAAATTTAGTAGTCTACCTTTGAGTTTTCCTTTTTTTGTTTATGTAGGAGGCATCCTATCTATCTAGTGTAGCGAAGAGGCTTCATTTTGAGCATCAACTAGTAGCCTAGGATAGTATAGTTGTCATAGGATGTGTCATGAGACATTTTTAGATGGAAAATGCCACATTGTTTATAGAAACATTGATATTATACACATTCTGATGACATGATCAACAACATTTTGTATATGGATCTATCTATTTTGATATATATTTGTGTAATTTGTCTATGGATACATGAACTTTGATATATATTTGTGTAATTTGTCAGTGGATACATGTATTTTGATATATATTTTTGTCATTTATGTGCACAATGATATACATATTAATTTAGTATAGTATTATTCAATTTATCATGGATCATGTGTATTGTTCATGTTTATGGAATATCATTCATTCTGATCATGTTTGTTATATTTGATTCAAATGCAATAATTTGTGAATAACATCTTAACAACCTTTATTATCAAACTTTGATGCAATGTTTAATTTGAAATAATCTCTGCAATACACCTCCTTCCCCCTGGTACATCAACTTTACAAAGAAAAATGAGAACAAGTGCTATTATGAGACTTTACTACACATTCAACTTACCAAGCCTAAAGGACATTTTGGCAATGCAAGAAAGATTCAAGGCTTCCATCAGCATCATGACATTGATATGTATGAGTTTGGATCAACCAACAACTCTAAAATAACTAAAAATAAATATCTCAAACAAATTTCAACTAGATGAGTTCACCAAACTTGGTAAGGGGTCTTATTAGGTTCACTTAGACATTCTAAGATGGTTTCTAACCCTTGGTCAACTTTTCTACCACTTTAGTCAACCTAATCCCTATTGTGCAACTTATAGGCATAACAACAAGCTAGGAGAAAAAACCCACTTAGCAACTAAGTTAACCTTACCTAAGGACCTAATAGGTCTTATTAAACCACTAGTGATGTGGCTAGCATAACTACAAGCCAAAATGACAAGAAAGAAGCACTAGGTAAAAACTAGACTACTTAGGTACTCCTGCACTAGGGTGGCCGCAAATGATGGAGGCTCTTTGTGGCCAAACCAAGGGTGTCAATAGGGTTCACCTACCAATCTAAATCTAATGGAATTGATGATTTAATGTCAAGATCAGTGATTTCAAAGTTACAACATGATGCACCTATGAACTGAGGCATACTACGAGTTTTGGCTTTGAGCAAGATTGTTGTGCCAAATCCAAATGGCATGTGATCTCTCAAAAATGAGATAGGTTGTTTTAAGCCTCAAAATGAATGTCATGTAGCATTTGATGTTTCATCAATATCTCTCATGAGCTCTAAGTTACAACCCTTAGAAGATCAACCTTGATACATACTTAGAGCACCTTAGAGACTCTTTGATATAGCGTGGCCATGGATGATGGAGGTTCTCTATAGCCAGAACAAGGGTGTCACTAGGGTTCACCCACCCATTTAAAGCTAATGGAAGTGACAATATAATGCCAAGATCAGTGGTTTCAAAGTTATGTTGTGATGTACCTATGAACTGAGGTACGCTATGAGTTTTGGCATTGAGCGAGATCACTATGCTAAATCCAAATGGAATGAGATCTCTCAAAAATGAGATAGGTTATGTTAGGCCTCAGCATGACCATCATGTATCTTTCAACATTTCATTGATAGCCCTCATAAGCTCTGAGTTACTATCCTCGGAAGATCAACCTCGATACACACTTATAGACTCTTCAGTACAGGGTGGTCGTGGATGATGGATGCTCTCTGTGACCAAAACAAGGATGTCACTACGGTTCACCCACCCATTTAGAGCTAATGGCACTGACAACTTGATGCCAAGATTAGTAGTTTCAAAGTTAAGCTATGATGCACCTATGAACTGAGGCACAATATGAGCTTTGGGATCAAGCGAGATTTTTGTGCCGAATCCAAGTAGAATGTGATCTATCAAAAATCAGATAGGTTATTTAAGGCCTTAGCATGACCATCCTATAGCATTCAACATTTCATTGATAGCCCTCACAAGGTCCAAGTTATGAGATCGGGTACCTGAAATTGATTTGTAAATTTTGGAGGTAATTGAACAAATTTTATGGGCAATGTAATTAAATTTGATTAATAATATTAAATATTTGATAATAATTATTAAATATGATTATTATATATGGTTATTATATTATATTATTATGATTTTTACTATACTTATTAAATATAGTATAGTAATATATATATTATTATCATTATTATTATTATTATTATTATTATTATGACCTATGATCCATTTGGTTGGTTTGAATGCATCAAGAGGGGTCAAAGGTTAACCTATTACCCCTCTCAACACATTTCATGACAACATATGTCCCTAGGGGCCTTAAGGCCCCTAGCAACACATTTGGTTAATTAAAATGTGTTGAGAGGGGTCATAGGTTAACCTATGACCTCTCTCAATGCATTTCATGACAATGTACATCCCTAGGGGTGTGTTTGGTTAGTTAAAATGCATCAAAAGGGGTCATAGGTTAACCTATGACCCCTCTCGATGCATTTCATGACAACGTATGTCCCTAGGGGCCTTAGGGCCCCTAGGTACACATTTGGTTAGTTTGAATGCATTGACTATAATCCCTCTTGATACATTTCATGACAACATATGTTCTTAGGTACTCTAGGACCCTGAGGGACCCATTTTGCTGGTTTGAATGCATCAAGAGGGGTCATAGATTAAACTATGACCCCTCTTGATGTATTTTATGACAACATATGTCCCTAGGGAAAGTGTCCCTAGGGACGCATTCAGTTGGTTCTAATGTGTTGAAAGATTTCATGATAACATATGTCCCTAGGGGCCCTAGGACACCTAGAGACCAATTTAGCTACTTCTAATGTGTCGAGAGGGGTCATAGATTAACCTATGACCCCTCTCGATGCATTTCATGACAATGTATGTCCCTAGTGGCTCTAGCATCCCTTAGGACCCATTTGGTTGGTTCCAATGCATTGAAAGGGGTCATCGATTAACCTATGACCCCTCTCAATGTATTTCATGATAACATATGTCCCTAGGGACCCTAGGACCCCTAGGGACTAATTTGGTTTGTTCTAATGCATCAAGAGGGATCATAGGTTAACTTATGACCCCCCTCAATGCATTTCATGACAAGATATGTTCTTAGGGGCCTGAGGGCCCCTAGAAACTCATTTGGTTGGTTCAAATGCATCAAGACGGGTCATAGGTTAACCTATGACCCCTCTCGATGCATTTTATGACAAAATTTGTTCATGCATTTGGTTGGTTTGAAGGCATTGAAAGGGTTATAGGTTAACCTATGACCCCCCTCAACGCATTTCATGATAACTGTATACGATGCAAAAGTGTATTCATGAAACTTTAATGTAGAATGCAAATGGACTAATGACAAACTATACTAGACCTAAGGTATCATCATTAGAATGTAATCTCTACAAGCGTCTCATGATTCCCTAACTACAACTGATAAAATAGCTCTCAGACTAGCATCTTAGTGATAATTCTAAAATGGGAGTATGCTAAAAATGTAGATCTACAATGAATACATGCAAGATATATGACTGAAATGTAGATTATATGTGAAATAAAACTCTTAGAAATGCTCTTGAAATGATGATACAATGAATTAACATGTAATAAATCATGCTAAATGGCACAAAATGATGCTAAAATGCAATGAACTTGCTACAAAAAAAATGCTAAAATGATGAGTCCAAATATGCCTATAGTGTAGATGCATAAAAACATGAGTCCCTTTGCTCTTAGATTTCCCTCTTGCTTATAGGATTTCAAAAGGGGTTGGGGTAAGAATCGCGATTTTCACCTTTGATTGGTGGGTGAAAGTGAAACTAAAGATATCTCATAAGAGACCAAGAGGAAGAGTCCAACATAATTGATTTTGAGGATAATTGAGGATATTTCTAATTCTTTTAAAATGAAAAAGGAAGATTTCCAATTTTGTGAGGATAAATTGTTTTGTTGATTTAATAAATGTCTTATTTACTTTCAACACTTTTGTCTTTTTTCTCCTCCTTTTTTAAATTTCATTTTATGAATTTGAATTTTTTTTCTTCTCTTTTAAAGTTGATTTAGATCTTGTTGATTTGATAGGTGATTAATGACTTGATGTGATTTTTGATTTGAAATTCTATTGTGTTTCTTCTAATTTTCTCTTTAATTTGGAGTGATTGATCAGAACTATGTGATTTAAGTCTTTACCATTTTCTAGGTGTCTACAAATGCCCCTCTTTGAGCTAATATGTGAAGCATATTTGTTCAAAAAATATCTTGGTTTTCTAAGTTTAGGTCAAATTCTAATGATTGGATGTCTATCAATGATGTTTTCACGTCTTGTCATTGTCATGGTCTCTATCTATTGATGGTTTGATATGTAATCATTGATGATTTGATGTTTTCATTGTCATTCATTTGATGATTTTATTGTCATTGATTTGATGATCCTCTATGTGTGAGATTTAGCATTTTTATCTATGCTTTTTAAGTTTTATGTAGATTTTTAGGGTAAATCTGGTAGTTTTAGTAGTTTAGTGCATTTGAAAGTTTTTTTAGCACATATTAATTTCTTTAGCACATTCAAGTAGGGTTATAGTGCATGTGTAGGGTGATTTAATGCATATGAAAACCTTAGTTTGCAAGTGGATGAAATCATATGGTAGTCTTGTAGTGCATAGAGCAGATTTAATAGCACATACAAAATAAATAGCACATACAAGAGGTTATGTAGTGCATATAGCTAATTTTTTAGCATGTTTGAATATAATAGCACTTTTGAATGATAAAATATTACGTTTGAGTATTTTATTAATGCGTATATATCTTATAGTGTATATGAGATATAGAATGACACCTTTGGATGTTATAGTAGTGCATTTGCATGTTGTAATGCATTTGACATATTTGTTAGAGCATATGGCTTAGGAAATGGCATAAAATATTATCAAAGGGTGAAAATTGGGTGTAGGTCTATTGTTGAGCATAAGATAATGTTAAACACCATATTCTCGATCTATCAACCTGGGATGGTCATAATGAGTAAATGATAGGAGTGAATTATTCGTGAAGTTATGTCGTAGGATCGATCTGATAATAGATATTTGATGCCCCAACTCAGGATACAGAGTAGGGAAGACAAGCCAATCTAAATCAGGATAGAGAAACATGAGTAATAGGTCCAACATAGAACCAGTAGCTAGAAAGCTAGATATAGATATGAGATTGATGTCTGATGATCACTTTGTGATGAAAACGGATGCATTGTGTTTGTTTGATGAATAACAGGTGTGTGGGAAAAAGCTCATGGTATGAGGACTCTATTTGTGGCCATTAGAGGCAATGGGCCAATTGTCCAATGTAGATAGGTAGGTGATAGATAGATGTGGTTTCACATATTTATTATAGATGCCCTAGTTCTGAGTGAATAGGGGATTACTAACAGTTATGGCCGAGTGATGGCACTTGGACCACAACACATTTCATTTGCTAATGGGGGAGATGACAATGACTCCCAAGGATGTATACAAGATTTTTTGGTTCTCAACCATAGGGGATTTGGTATATTATGATCAAACTACCAATGGTGCTACATTGTGAGACTTGTTAAGGGATGATAGTATTGGTGATGACAGTGTGTCTTGGTTTCAAATGTTATAGTATGATGCATTACCAGTAGTGTTGGTTAGGTTGATAAGGAGATTTTTGTTGCCAGACCACTAATGATGAGGGTGTCTAGTTGGATGGGGCTAACTAATACATGATATGATTGATGGGCCACATAGATTTGCATGGGGTAGTTGTATTTTGACTCACCTATACCATGATTTACATTAGGTCATGTATTCTAGAGCCTCGTCACTATCAACAGGGGTCATTTTGTTATAGCTATGGACATGGGAGCATCTACCTATTACTCATGCATTGTGTGTGTGAAAATAGCCACAAGGTATGCCATGTATGTATACTTATTCCAATTTGACCATGCAACCCCATTTGGGCAAGATGAAGTTTAGTGGTGGGTTTTGGATGATATTGATGAGATGGTGTGGAGACCCTATAGGTTCACAGAGCCATGGATAGAGGATGATGATGAGATGGTGTAATTTTTTGGTCTAAGGTATCTGCTTGGTTGCATTGCTATTGTGATAGAGAAGTTTTGTTTCAGGTGGATGGTGAGGCATTTTGGTTGGTGACATGGCATGCCATAGGGGATAGAACATTATCCTTAGGTACAGTTAGAGAGGGTAGTATTGGGGTCAACTTTATAGTATGAGGCCTATCTAGAGGCCTTTCTATAGTTGATAGACACACCACAACCATGGGCCTTGTGAGATGGGGTGGTGGCTGCATGGATGGAGGGGGATTATGCAGAGTTGTTTTAGGATCATCCATTCCCTAGATACACAGACCCAACCGAGCTGATTCTGGGGATTTATGAGCTATCAAGTGGGGAAGAGGATGATGATGATAAGGATGGTGTAGAGAGAGATAGAGGGAAATGATGAGCTAGAGTTAGAGTGGGTAGATCATGGGGGAGGCAAGGCCAAGTAGCTATGGTACTACCATAGAGGGGAGTGACACGAGGCCAAGTGTGGGGATCGGTGGGTGTAGGGAGGGTCAGAGGTATTCGTGATTGGGATGGTGCATAGGTGAGAGGAGGGATGATTGGTCAACAAGATGGAGTATAGCAAGTGAGGGCTATGTTTCCAAAGGATGTGCCATTTTTCTTGCAAGAGAGGCCACGAGTGCAGGGTCCTATCAGAGATCCACCAAGTGCATAGCCATAGGGACAATAACATGTGGTACTAGAGGCACAACCATAGGTATAATAGCCAATACCACAAGAGGCATAGCCACCACCAGGGAAGTCAGGGGAATCAACTAATTTAGAGGCATGGATGAGTGCCATAGAGGCTCAAATGGGTGAGGTATTGAGTACCTTACAAACATTTATAACTGTGATGACACTAGGGCCACTACTACCACCATTGCCATTGAGGATAGATGGGGCATCATCAAGTCAGACTGCTGTGATTGGATAGGTTTTACCATTGAAAAATGTGACAAGGTAGGTGCCTTGAGAGGATACGGGTTTCCCCAGTGAGTAGGGACCATCAAATTAGGCACCTTCACATGGATGAGTGTGTGTTATGTATTGTTGTCTCACTTCTCATGATGTATGATTATTTGGTTGATGTTTATTGGACATTTATGCCGATGTACTCAGTTGATCCTTGATTTATGTACTTTCATGTTATATGATCATGTGATGTTCATGTTGATGCATTTTATTTAATATTCATGTGATTTTTGTTAGAATTTGAAAAGATTGATAACTCAGAAAACTAGTGCAAAGAATAGATATCTAAACTATGAATGAAAATGATACAAAATCAAAATAGCAACATAGAGTTAGTCTCCAAGAGAGTAATGCAAATGCTAGAAGGAAAATAGCATTAAGAGGATGCAAAAGAAATTGATCCCAAATACAAGCAAGGTAGCATGCTTATATAGACTAGGAAGAGGGAGGAGGTGGCAACACCAACCAATGGGGAGAAATCATCTATCAAACTAAAGATAGCAAAGTATCTTCCTAAGATAGCTAATGGATGCTCACATGTAGGAAGGTGACACCTCATAACCACTTTTAAAAAAAGACATGCTTTATTAACCTAAGCAAGATTATTAAAAGTGTAGGAAAAACCTAGCAAAATAGGAAAAAATAAATAACCCACTAGGAAATTAAAAAACTACACTAACACCCCCATAAGAAAAGCTTAGGTGGATGGAGAAATGGGTCCCAACAAGTTAGGCCTGATGAGGTACCCATGTACATAAAATTCCCCCAAAAGAGAGAGAAGAGACCCACAAAAATAATTAGGACTCTGAGTGAGAGGAAGAGGCCCCCCCAAAAGATGAAGCATCTCGTACCCCTAGCAAAGCTCACAAATGAAGGAACTTTCTCCCAATGAAGGGTTTGGTGAAGATATCAACAACCTACTCAAAAGTTAGACAATAGTGAAAATAAATGACATGACCATGGATGAGCTCCCAAATGTAGTGCATGTGGATCTTGATGTGTTTGGTCCATTGATGATGGACCAGATTCTATGAGGTCTGAATGGCAATTTGTTTGTTACAAAATATGATTGATGGCCATTTGATCTGGATACCAAACTTAGTGAGAAGATGTTGAAGCCAAATGGCCTTAGTGATGGCATTCACAACCCCCTGATACCCAACCTCAATAGAAGATAGAGCAATAGTAGATTGCTTCTTGCTTGACCAAAAAATAGGACTAGAACTATGTGAGAAGCTATAACCTAAAGTAGACTTGTGATCTTAAGAATCACCTACCCATTCTGAATCTATCTAGCCCACCAAATCAAGCTTAATGCCTACTGCATAGTGAATCCCATAACTGTGAGAATCTTGAAAGTAGTGAAGGATCTGTTTGGCTACTTTCCAATGTAGCTCATGAGGCTCCTGCAAGAATCAAGAGACCATTCCTACAACATATGAGATGTCAAGTTTTGTATGAGTCAAATAAATGAGACTCCCAACAATTTGGTGATACAAGATGCCATCAACAGGTGTAGAAGAACAATAAGCCTCAAGTTTGACCCCAGAAAGGAAGGGAGTTGGAGTAGGCTTATAGTCATCCATATGAAAGCTTGAGAGTAAATATAGAGCATACTTGGAATGTGTGATGGTGATCCCAAAAGGAAACTAAAAGATCTCAATCCCAAGAAAGTAATGCAACAAGCCCAAGTCAGTCATCAAGAAACTATCCCGAAGGGAAACTTTGATAGCCTTAATGGTGGGTGAAGAAATTCCTATGATCAACAAGTCATCAACATAAAAAACCAAAAATAGGAGTGAATCACCCTATTTCAGAATGTAGACATTAGGATCAGAATGGGACCGAGTGAACTCAACTGATAGAAGAAAGGAGTCCATCTTGACATACTAGGCTCGAGGAGCCTATTTGAGGCCATAGAGAGACTTTTGAAGATGACAGACAAGTGAAGAATCCTAAAGGAAACCATGTGGCTACTCCATGTAGATCTCCTCATGAAGGTCACCGTAAAGAAAAACACTCTTCACATCCATCTGATGTACTTCCCAATGATTAACTATAGCAATGGTAATAACAAGTCAAATGGAATTCCTTTGGGAAACTAGTGCAAAAGTCTCAAAGTAGTCAATCCCAGGAACTTGGGAGAATCTTTTGGTGACCAAGCGAGCCTTGTGTTTGTTAACTGACCCATCTGCTAGAAATTTTGTCTAATATATCCCCTTACATTGAACAAATTTTCTTCCCTTAGGAAGAGGGACAAGATCCCAAGTTTGGTTCCTCATCAAGGAATTATACTCTTCCTGCATAATTGTATCCCACTCAAGAATATCAAAAGCCTCATGAAAGGACTATGGATCTAAGGTAGTAGCACTAAAGACATGTGGAGCATCCTAGAATTGTCAATGAGTCTTCTTGGTGTCTGATGGATCCCCAACCCAATCACCTGTAGATTGTAAGGTCTTTCTAGACCAAAGTGGACCAGAAGATGGAGAATCTAGAGGAGAATCATCAACCTATGAATGATAGCTAGGAGAGGAAGGAGGTGAGTCCTCAAAATCACTCTCTACATCACAAGTGGAGGTAGAAGATAGCTCAGGTGAATCTAACTCATCAGAAGATCTGTGATGTATTCCAAGTGACTCTAATGTCAAACTAGGAGTTAGAGAAGTGATAGAAAGGGGGCTTGAAGGTCCCTCCTAAAACTAAACACTCCTCTCAATAAATAACTCATGTGTAGTAGGGTGGAGCAACCAATAACCCTTCACATCATTAGGATAACTTACAAGTATGCAAGGTTTTCTCTGTAGATCCAAGGCCTTGCATTTCTCTACAGGAATGTGGGCCCATGCAAGAGAGCCAAAAAGTTGAAAGTTCTTAACTAATGGTTTTTGACTGTTCCAAGCTTCAAAAGGAGTAAATCCCTTCAAGGCTCAATGAGGAACATGGTTCTAGATATAATAAGCATAGTTAATGGCCTCTACCCAATACTATGGTGCAAGAGATCTAGAGTGAATCATACAGTTTGTCATTCCATTCAAGGATCTATTCTTCCATTCAACAACACCATTCTATTAAGGATTGTATGGAACTGAATGTTAGAAATCAATCCCCTCTAAAGTGCAAAATCTTTCAAACTAATGGTTGAAACACTCACCACCATTGTCTATGTACAAAAATTTGGTGGATTTCTTGGATTACTTCTTTATAAAAGTTTTGAAGTCCTAAAAATGATCAAATACCTCTGACTTCTATTTGAGAAATTACACCCAAGTATATCAAGAAAAGTCATCAATGAATGTGAGGACATATTGGGCCCTACTGAAAGAAGAATGCTGAAATGGACTGGCCAAATCATTGTGAACTAACTCTAGTATTTGTGAAGCTGTCCATGCCTTACTTTTGTCAAAATTTTCCTTAGGATGCTTACCAAGAATTCAACCTTCATAAACACTACTTGAGAACTAAACTAAAGGCATCCCTATGACCATGCTCTGCTAGTTAAGCTGATGCAAGTAGCATAAGTTAAGATGGCTAAACCTCTCATGCCATAATTTACTCACATCATTAGAGTGAGTGAGCAAAATAGTCAAAGGAGGATTAGGAACAAAGTGAGAAAATAGATAAGATTCATGACTGATGATTTTCTCTCCTAACTAAAACTGTAGAATCATTGTACAACTCACGTATCTCCACTAAATTAGGAGTGAACTCAAACTGCTTGCTTGAATATGTGTGAGTGATCTTGTATACTGATAGGAGATTAGTTGACAATGAGGGTACACAAAGAACATCATGAAATGTGCCATCCCCCACATCAATAGACCCTCTCCCACACACCTCAACAAGAGGTTCATCACCCATCAAAATAGAAGGCATAGTACATGGCTCCAATGATGCAAGTTCTTCCTTAGATGAAGCCATGTGGTGTGAATTAGCTGAATCAAGAACCCAAGTGGATGGTGAAGAAGCAATTGCAACAAGGGCCTTGCCCTTTCCTTTACCTTTGCTATTTTATTTTACCTTGTTAGACCCTTCATTCAAACTTTGTTTGATAGACTCAAGAACACTAATATTATTATTCTCAAGAATGTATGTCAAGTGATCAATTTGTTTCTTCAAACATTTATGTTCATCATGATTGGGTCTTTTACAATAGGCACATTGGACCCTTTCTTTCTTGGCTTATTTCCCTTGGAAAATGGTGTATCATTAGTTTCTTTTGAAGCAACTAGTATCTAATCCTTCTTCTCCATGCTATTCTTTTGTTTCTTATCCTTACTATTGTTGTTACTACTTTGTCCCTTATTTTCTTTTGTGCCTTGGTTGGCAGCCAAGGCATGTGACTTAGAGGACTTAAGAGTGCCCATTCAAATTAGCTTTTCCTATTCTTGAGTGAGATTGATAGCAAAATCATCTAAAGATGGCATGATGAATTGAGCACCAAGTTCACCCATAATAGCATAGAAGGTAGAGACAAACACAGAATATTCTGAACTTAGCTTAGAGAGAATATTAAGAATCAATTGTTCATCTCTCTTTTCAATTCCACATTGTTTTAACTGCAACCTTAGTGACTTCAATTTAGTGAAAAAATCCTAGATTGTGTTGAAATTTCCTAAACTTAAACTAATTAGTTCATTTTCTAACATGTGACCCCTCATTGAATCTTGTGTGCCAAATAGTGTTTCTAGCTTTAACCATATTTCATTTGGTGTATTCAAAGATTCAATGTCAAATAGAAAATTAGGATAAACAGACAAACACAATGTTCCATATGCCTCATCACATTTGTTAAACTACTTAGGCTTAATTTCATCTTTATCAGGTTTAGTTTCAAGTACCATAGTTATCTTATTTAATCCAACTTTCCTTAAGTGAATTGTCATGCATTATTTCCACTAAAAGTAATTGTATGGAGTTAGGATAGGAATATCTGTTTGATCCATGATGAAGAAATGTAGAGAAGAAATGCCAAAAAAAAAAAAACCACAACAATGAACCCCCCTTTTTACTCGAAAAAAGAACCCCCCCTCAAAGAAATATTATTTGACACTTTATTTTAGTGCATTTACAACTACCACTAGCAAGAAATACTAAGTGGTCTTGATTTCAATGCATTACAAAACTCTCATGGAAAGCATATGTTGAAAGTGAAACTTGGGCATAATAATCAAGGAAAAAAATAGTCCCACTATGATCTACTCAAAAAATCATGCACCTTAAAAGAAAGAATTCCTTGATACGATGTCGTATGAGAAAGTTATGATCCTCCAAAGTTTCCAAAATGAGAACTATGCACAATCACAGCCAAGAATCTACAATTTCTAAAGAATTTATGCATGAAAATAAAAAATCAACTCTACTAGTGGATAGATCACAAAAAATAGCCACCATTGAAATCAGAGTCCATATGAGCAAGAACAAGGCATTTGAAAAATGTCTTCAAATCTATAACTACCGATGGAGAGGGGTACAGTTGTAGCTTTCCATACTCAATTCTAAAAAATATATAGCTTACATGCAGAAACTAAAAGATACCTAGATAGTTTTTTGGTACTGTGAACAAAACCCATAAAGTGTTTTTCTTGTTGATGTATAGAAGGTGTAGCTATAGTGTAAATTAAATGCCTTTAACAATAAAAATTGGCTCCAAATATCAAGAAATGACCTTAGCAACCAAAAGATGACATGAAAATGTTGCATCAACTTCCTAAGTCCATCAATGGCAAGTTGGAACCTGTGACACTGATTAAAAACTTCAAACATGCACGTTGGTTGTCAAATTTGAGATTGAAACCCTAGAGATTAAAAATGTTTTTGTCAAAACTTTTCTAATTCTCAAGATCATCCAAAGATGCAAGAGAAGAGAATACTTCATTTTTCAAAAAACTACAATAAGATTTATTAGCCCACCACCCCAAACACCCCCCCCCCCCACAACACAAATATCTCAAATAAGGAAACTAAAATATACTCTTGCACATAAAAAACCTCTGATACTATGTTAGAATCTGATAAGATTGATAACCCAAAAAACTAGTGCAAAGAATAGATATCTAAACTATGAATGCAAATGATACAAAATTAAAATAGCAACATCGAGTTAGTTTCCAACAGAGTAATGCAAATGCTAGAAGCAAAATAGCATTAAGAGGATGCAAAAGAAATCGATCCCAAATACAAGCCAGGTAGCATGCTTATATAGATTAGGAAGAGGGAGGAGGTGGCAACACCAACCAATGAGGAGAAACCATCTATCAAACTAAAGATAGAAACGTATATTCTTAAGATAGCTAATGGATGCTCACATGTAGGAAGGTGACACCTCACAACCACTTTCTAAATAAGACATGCTTTATTAACCTAAGCAAGATTATTAAAAGTGACGAAAAACCTAGAAATATAGGGAAAAATAAATAACCCACTAGGAAATTAAAAAAACTACACTAACAGTTTTAACCTTTTGATGGATTGTCTTATTGTCATGTTGCTTTATGAGATATCCAAGCTTATTGATCTTTTACATGTGTGTATTTGGTATATCATGGACTTACATGTGCATGTGATTGTATGAATTGATGGATATGGTAGTAGTGGATGTGGATGTGTATATATATGTGAGTGAGAATGTTGATGTATCATGATTTAGAATAGATGGTATGGCATGAATAATGTAATGAAAATGTGATGTGGTATTATGAATGCAATGATATGAAACAAAAATGTGAAGAAAATTTGATGTAATGAATTGATCATAATAGGATATAAGAAAATGGAATATAATGACATGTAACATAATGTAATGAAAATGATTTGT
Organism: Cupressus sempervirens; assembly: GCA_028749045.1. NCBI lineage: Eukaryota > Viridiplantae > Streptophyta > Pinopsida > Cupressales > Cupressaceae > Cupressus > Cupressus sempervirens. The sequence continues at coordinate 644,321,635 of CM053786.1, read as the reverse complement.
AATGTAATGGAATGCATTGTGAAAAATGAATCATAATGAGATGAATGTCATGGTGATGTAATGAAATGTGATAAAAATGTGTGGAAAAGAAATTGTATATGATGAAATATAGTGTGATTTAATGAGATGAAATAAAATAAAATGAAATAGGTAATGAAATGAAAATGCAATGAAATTAGTAATGAAATGAAAGTGAAATGAAATATGTAATGAAATGAAATGAAATGCAATGTAATAGGTAATGGATGGAAATAGGTAATGAAATGAAATGATATGTGATGACATGATAGGTAATGAAATGAAATGAAATAGGCAATGGAACAAAATGAAATGTAATGATAGGAAATGCAATGAATCGAAATGGGTAATGAGAGGGAATGGAATCTAATAATGAACCAAATGATATAGGATAAAATGAAATGAAATAAAGAAATGGAATGAAATTTATAATAGCTAGGATGAAATATGATGAAGTGAAATGAGGTAAGGAAATGGAATGATATGTGATAAAATGATAGGTAATGTAATGAAATGAAATAAGTAATGAAATCAAATGAAATGATATGTGATAACATGATAATTAATGAAATGATAAGTAAGAGGTAATGGATTGAAATAGGGAATAGAATGACATGGGATGAAATGAAATGAAGTGAAATGATATGATAGGGAATGCAATGGGATGACATGAAATGATATGTGATAAAACAGCTAAATGAACAAAATGAGATATGATGAAATGAACTGAAGTAGTAAGATAGAATGAAATGTCAAATGAACAAAATGATATATGATGAAATGAAATAAAGTAATGAGATGGAAACCAATGTAATGCGATGTGATGTGATATAATGAATAGGGAATGAGATGAAATGGGTAAAGAACAAAAAAAAATGCAAATTCATGAAAATGTGGTGAAGTGTCATGGAATCGAACATGGTAACATGAGAATAAAAAGTAGTGCCCAAGTGTGGGAATGGGATGACAGGAGATGGAAAGATAAATGAAAATGGAATGAAAAGCTTCTAGATTGTAGAAAATGTGCAGCAAGAATGAAGACCCTCCTAAAAGGGTTGAGCCCTTGCTAGCTCCAAATTAGGTAGGTGGACCTCAGCTCTTGTTGATTAAAAGTGTGACATTTCTAAGTTTTCAAACATAGCTTAATAGAAGTGTTCTATCTTGCTGATCTCATAAAGAAGTAGGCCTATGCTCTCAACTCCTTTGAGTTGATCAAAATGCCCAACCTTCTAAAAAGATTGGTCATAATTGAACATAGAAAGAATCCACACATAGCCTAACTAGGAGCCCCTCTATCTTCAGTAGTATAAGGGATGGTAATAAAACTTCATGTCTATTGTGTTTGGGAAGTCAAAACAGTAGGGATATGCTCTCGCTCTCCTTTAGTGATCAGACTTCCAAACTTGTCTTGATTTCCATTTCCTACTTTACACTAGGTAGGATTATCTTTCCATAGAAGGGCTACCTCCTGAGTTGCCATAGCAAGGCTAGTGAGAGGGATTGCCCCACAATATTGCATTCCTAATCAAATACAAGACACCTATGTTTGGAACATAGCCTTCCTCTAGTAGTTTGACAAGGGATTGCATCAAACCTCCCTAGCATTGGTGGGAAGCTCTTTATCATAGGATAGGTAAATCTGAACACAGTTGGAATACTAAGACCCACTAGTCACCAGCTTTAGATAACCATGATAGGAAGCTATTTTCTTCCATTTTCTAGGTGTGTGCAATTTTTTATTTTGTTTTGGTCTTACTACTATTGTGCTTGGAAGTGCTTTAAAACTTAATAATGAACACCAATGTGGATCACAAACCTTCCAAAAAGATAAACCTCAAATTGGTATCAAGAAACCAAGTCCAAGATGAAGACATTGCTGAGCACCCATGAAAGTACCATGTATATTGCATAAAATGGTGCTTTTGAACATTCTTGTAATGCTTCTAATCTCTGTTATAATGCATATTTCTATTAAATAGTGCATATGAGCCTCAAAATAGCACATTTTCCAGCAAAATGACACATTCAAATCATTAAAAAATGCATATAACATTTATAATAGCACATATGAGTATTGAAACAATGCATATGATTAATAAAACAATGCATTTGACCATTCCTATTATGCATCTAGGAAAAAACATAAAATAGAGGCCATTTGCGGGCATAATAATCGTGAACAAATGATCAATTTGGACACCCTTTTCCTTGCTAGAATTTTACATAGTCTGGGAAATTTTGTATCTGACTAAAAACATCCTTCCAAAACAAGTAGAGATAAAAACATCATTATCAACCCAATAGTTATCATTGCTTCATTTTGCACATCAAATAAAAAATGTTCAAAGACACACATCCATCCCTTACCTGACTTCACAAAAGTGAAACTCATCCTATCAACATTTGTAAACACCTTGTCCAACCTAGTGTGTTACCACAAAAAAATCATGGTCAACAAGAATCCTTGCCTTTTTGAAAAATTCCTAAGAACTAAAGAAATCCAACTCATGTTGACCAAAGTGATTGCCTATACAAGTGAGTGCTAGAATAGCCAATAGAACCATCAAACACACAAAACCTCTAAATCTCCTCATGCCTACTACAACAATAGATTACCCATAGAACACAAGTATTCACAAGTGACCCTTGTTCAATTGAAACTCAGAATCTATGGCTAGAATGGGTTCATCTAACATATGGGATTATAGAAGCATCAAAACTAAGATCAAAGATTCCCAAAAAAATCCTAAGCTTGTTGACATCATGGACAAGATATTTGAAAAACATAAAGAACGTTATATACTAGTGTTGGCACAACAAGGTGTGAAATTACCATCCAATTTTTATGTGACCAACTTGAAATGAGATGAAGAAGAGTCACCCCTAGATAATGTCATGAAAAAGTTACAAGACCTACAAGTAGAAATGGAAAGAATGAAGAGAGGAAAAACACAACCCAAAAAATTCAACCTCGAGAAGGTGTGCACTTTCCCCTTTGATAAGAACATTACCTTCACGCATTTCCCATAGAATGTGGAAATACCAAAATATGATAAATATTTTGGCACACCAAATCCACAATACCAGCTCAAGGAATTCTATACCTTGAGTATGGTATTTGTCCATGACACGATGTACCTAATGTGACTATTTCCTAGAAGCCTTGGAGGGAAAGCCATGGAGTGGTTCTCCAAGCTACCGTCCAATATCAAAACCTTTGACCTACTAGCTTCCATTTTCATCTCCTAATATTCCTACAATATCGAAAGGAAAGTTACAATGATCAGCCTGTGCAACATGAAAAAACTCCTTGGTTAGTCATTCAAAACTTTCTTACAACAATGGAGACACACTTTTGCTAAGTACCAGAGAGACATACCTAATAAAGAGAAGATATACATCTTCATTAGTAGTCTCTCCAAACTAATGAATTAATAGCTCCAACTCCAAGGGCCTAAAGATTTCAAACCTACCTTAGAAAATGTCACTAAGGTAGAAGAGAACTTACTAAATAATGACATTATTAAACTATCAAAAGATGGTAAGGGCTTTTTGAACAACTCCATGCAGACTCATAATTCCTCCAATCATGCCACCAATAAACAAAAGTCATGGTGGAAAATAACAACAAGAACACTGTTAATGATGGGATGGTTGAAGCCAACCATGTGAAACCTCAAAACCAATCTCATCTAAACCAATCATATCCTATTTTCAATAACACTAACCCAAATGCACCCCAACAAGACACTTCCCTCCATTCTATTGATGCAATATAGAAACCCGTGCGATGACCAATCAACAAGTTTCTTACAATCAAGCTCCTCCTCCCCATAGATACCAATCTTCTGATATACCCAAGGTATATACTCCTATTGGAGTGTCTTACGAGAGTGCCTTACAAACCCTCTTTATTGATGACATCATTTTACTTCTTGAGGCTAAATCCTATGAACTCCAAGTCAAACTAAAATGGTGGAATGATAAGTACATTTTTTCCTACCATCAAAACAAGGGGCATTTAACAAATAATTGTTTTGCTCTTAAGGGGGTAATCCAAAAATTGATCAATGATAGGGTCATCAAAGTAAACAGCTTTAGCAATAATGAAGACTATACATCCTTCAAGATTCCCTTCATGAGTCATGAAAAGGGTGAATCCTCCAAAGCCAATCAAAATGTGCCCCCTCACACTAAGGTTAATTATGTACATCATTACAACACCATTAACATGATTTCTAGCTTTGATGACATTGTAAATGGCATGTAGTAGGATAAAAAGAAAAAAACAATCCTCAAACACTATTACTTGAGGCCAAGCCTATAAAGTTATCCTACTATGACTTGTGACAAATCCTGACCCTACAACTATAAGCTCCTTCTTTCCCAAGTACAACCTAGTCAAAAAATTACTTAAAACTCTAGCCCATATCTCCATTTTTGAACTATTAAAATTTTTCCTAGAGCATAAAGAAATACCCACTAAAGACTTAGCACCAAAAGATCTAGATTTGAGTAGTTTCTAGAACATGGTCAGCAACCTCATCGCCCCTCACTACGTATCTTTTTCAGCCCAAGACAACATGCCCATCATCTAGCCCCAAAACTCTCCTTTGGATATTGAAGTCTTTATTCATAGAAACAAAGTTAAGTGAGCATTGGTCGATGGTGGAGTAGGCCTCAATATTTGCATAGTCAATTACGTATAGAGGATGTTTTTGATCTAAGAAAGAAAATTACCATCAAAGCTTATGATGATGAGGAAAGATCCTCCAAAGGAATGGTTATCTTGCCAATCAGAGTAGGACCAGTTGTGAAAGAGAGTGTTTGTCAAGTCTTATATCCACAATTAACTTATAACATCCTGTTGGGAAGACCATGGATTCATGACATGTAGGCCATTCCCTCCACTTATCACCAGTGTCTTAAATTTCCTTACATGACCTAGACACCAAAATTTTGCATAGTATTGTAATTCCCTAGTTCCTCAAAATAGTGAAGAAACTAATATTATAACAAATGACATCAGCTAGTCCACAACTACAAACACTTCATTTTCTATTAACCAAAACAACAATCACTCATCAACATCAACTAAGGGTAAAGAGAAAGTGGGTTGTTTGGGTCCTTCTATTCATTTACCATCTTCATCCAAACACCATAAACAGTCATACTCAAAAGAAATGGATAGATTGATGAAATAATTTGATAGAAAGTGTAAATTGCATCGTAAAGGGGTGGGTGAGTACTCAATTTCCTTATTTGATCCCCAATTTCTCCAAGATCTCATGGAAAACCATCATCCACCAAGCCTTATCATGTACATTTTATTAAAGCAAGTAGCACACCTCCAAACTCAGTGGAAAAAATCAATTAACAAAACATTTATATCTCTCCCCACCTACATGGAAAAGGTTTTGACATGCAAAAAATGGGATACATAGGAGATGGTCCTTTAGGAAAAGGGATGGGCATCATTGAACCTCTAATGTCACAATTCAAATCCAACAAATCCAAAATAGGGGTAGGATATGATGAACAAGATAGGACATAAGAATCTTCCAAAGCTCATCCTAAGCATAGTGATTCCTCCTTTTCCACCTTGGCATGGGTATCTAAACATAAGGATGGTTATAGCTAGAAAACAACTAACATCATAAATGAGAACCTATCCCTCTTAGGTTCATATCCCACAAAAGAATCATCTATAAACACCTCTAATAACGAAGACAATGTTGATTCCACTAAATGAGAATTTGAGTCATTATTTGAGGAGTCTCTTCATGATAAAGAATGTGATGTAGTTCACACACCCACATTTGACAATTTGGCTACATAAGGAAAACTCATAGTCTAAGACCCACTTCACCAAGAATCAAGATACAATAGAGTAGTTTTGAAGATGATGAACATGTTGCAAGATTTCAATTTCAAACCCTATTCCCTAACTTCTTCCTAGTAGAGGTTGAGGATGACTACTATGAGCCTTTCACAAGCTCTACTTTTCTTGACACTCTAGAAGAAGCTCATGTCATAGATCTAAAAGATATAGTGTATGAGCCATCCAATGGAATCATGTCATTAAACCCTACTGAACCTATTCCATGCTATGAATTAGTACCCCTAGTCCATCCTGAACTCATTAACTAGGATAAGACTGAGCTGCACCACCTCCCTCATATTGAAATTGACCATGAAGTCTTCCTCTACCTTAATGTAGCTGAACCATCTCATTGACAAAGAACAAAAGAAAGGCATATAGCCAAGTTTGGTATCAATTACCTTAGTCACTATAGCACAAGCCCAATATCCCACAACCTCAATGATCACTATCGAGTTGTTGCTGACCTCAAGAAAAATATGGAAACAAATAAAAGTGATGCATCCCAAGGTGAAAACCTAACTATGGCACCCACACATGGGGTGATTGATACTTTACCCAAAGAGTCCAAAGAAAGATCTTCTATTTTGATTGAACCAATAGAACTAGTCAACATCAACACAAAGTAGGAACCAAGGGTCATTTATTTAGCATAGTCCTTAAACATTGAGGAAAGACATGCATTCATTCACTTCTTTAAATAATGATAGATAAAATTTGCATGGTCTTACACAGACATGCCTGGCTTAGACCCAAATTTAATCCTCCATCATCTCAATATTTCTCTAGAGGACAAGCCAGTAAAACAAAAGCTTAGAAAGATGCATCCCCATATAGCTTTGTTGGTCAAGGTAGAGTTATTAAAGTTAACCAGAACCAATTTCATCTAACCCTTGGCGTATGATTCATGGATATTTGACATTGTTCCCATATTAAAGAAGAATGGCAGCATATGCATTTGTATCAAATTTCAAGATCTGAACAAAGCATGTCCCAAAGATGATTTCAACCTTCCTAACATTGACACCATTGTCGATCTAATAGCAGGTCATTCCATATTTTTACTCATGGATGGGCTTTTAGGGTATAATCAAATTAGGATCACACTAGAAGATCAAGATAAGACAACATTTACTTGTCAAGCTTTGGAAAACACATCAAAAATGCCAAAAAAATCTTTTAAAAAAAACTAGTACAAAAGAAGTGAGAATGCCACCTTTGGTTTGAAAAGGAGTGAGAGACATCACTTTTGGACTTCCATAAACAACACAAGTTCTTCAATGCTGAAAAAAAATCAAAACAGCCCTCAAGCAACCTCCTCTAGACAAATTTTGCTTGTTTCAAACACCATCAAGTTAATTTCACACACACCCAATTGAGAAACACTCGTGGGTTACAATTATGAGGTCTATTGGCATTAAATGTGGTTCACAGTAGCAGAAACAACCAATATGGTAGCAATAGTAAAGCAAGGTAAATAGAGCCCATAATAGGAATAACAATAACAATAGCAAGAGCAAGTCAAAGCCCTTTTCCTTGATTGAATGTACACCCACAACTCTTTATGTTCATTCAATAGCCCCTATCCATACCATGAAGCAAAGACTCAATTAGAACTAGAAGTTGGGGTAGTAGGAATCAATAAATGTTTGTGGGTCACAATTTCATGGTTCTTTGGCATCAAATGTAGTTCACAATAGTAGAGACAACCAGTATGACAACAACAAAGGAGAGCACAACAAATTCAACAAAAGAAGGAGTCTAATTATGTATTGAGATAACATAGACATGAATTGCAAGAAAATAAATGCACATCTCAACTATCCACCTTGGCCAATGATCTCCAACATTTATTTTAGCCCTCAGTCGACCCATTTGATGTCATAAACTCATTTTATTGCCTCTTTAGGTACCTCACATGGTCCTGGTTACCCCCATACTCCAACAAATCTCACTTACATCCTCATTCCACTCCCCAAAATCCATATATTATCTTAAAATATTAAAAAAATCCAAATATTGCAAAAATTAATCAAAAAAATTCAAAATTTTTCTAATAATATCAAAAAAATTTAAAAATCACCTAAAAATATCAAAAAATTCACAAATTGCCTAAAGCATTCAAAAGGGGGTCATAATTTCCAAACATGGCTATAAAAGCTTGAAAAATTAACAACACCCCAAAATTCCTGTCAATTCTCAACTCACTTTAACTTGAATGGGGTATACGACATATAACAAGCCTTAATGGTATTAATAACCAACATGGTAATTTCCTAAAACATTTTGTTGGACTTTGGAAAATCTAGTGCAACATGGATAGTGCAAGAGGTGTCGTTGTTTCCTCCCTCTTATCACGAGCAACCATTCCCAATAGATCATTAGTCTTATCTATGTTGCAGTGGCTATAACTAGTCTAGCCCCCTTCAACAAATATGTCAATGCTATCTCAAAATCCTAGATATCTGTCAAACTCTTTCATTCTTATCCAGTTGGGGGCAAAGAATAAGTAAGCATAAGTGTGAGAGCTTGGGTCCCCCTCAAACACCTTTTTCAAGGCCCCAATGTCCTTTTTAGGACCCCTCAAGTGCCCTTTTTAGGCCCCTCAAGCACCTTTTTCAAGGCCCAACTATCCTTTTCGGACCCCTCTAGTGCCTTTTTAGACCTAAAATGCCTTTTTAGGCCCCTCTAGTGCCTTTTTCAAGGCCCAAGCATCCTTTTCGAACCCTTCCAACACCTTTTTAGTCCCAAAATGCCTTTTTAGGCCCCTCTAGCATTGTTTTCAAGGCCCAAGAATCCTTTTTGGACCCCTCTAAAACCTTTTTAGGCCATAAGTGCCTTTTTCACGCCCCTCAAGCACCGTTTTCAAGGCCCAAGTGTCCTTTTCGAACCCCTCCAACACCTTTTTAGGCCCCTCAAACACCTTTTTTCAGCGCCTCAAATGACCTTTTAGGCCTCAAACACCGTTTTTGACCCAAACACCTTTTCTCAAGGCCCCATTTCACGTTTTTCAAGACCCCGATGTCCTTTGGGCCCCCAACATGCCTTTTTCAAGATAAAACACCATTTCAAGGCCCTATTTCACCTTCTTGAGATGCAAGTGTCCTCTTTTGGGCCCCAAATGGCTTTTCATAGGCCTTGAGAATGTTTGTCTCATCACACACCTAAAGAAACATCTCCACATTGGCCTTATTATTATCTATAATAGTTTTAATATACACAGACATTCTTTCCTACCAGTCACGATTATCCTCACTCTACAGATTGTATTGTTCCCACTTGTACAAGAGTTAAACTGTTCCAATATTTATCACAAAAACACAAAAAAATTCAAATATCTATGAAACATCCCAAAAACATTTAAATATTTGACAAAAACATAAAAACATCCATATATTTTCCACAAAATCCCAAAGAAAAAAAATGACTCTACATTAAAATCAACATCAATTGTCCCTTTGATTGCCATAACAACAAGAAAACACTTTTTATTCTCCTATGAAGACAACAACAACATTATATTTAACCAGTGCCTGGCAGATTTTTTACTCTGGCCTCCCTTGGGGAGATGTCAAAATAGGGTGTCCAATCAATGGTGTCCCTTCTGGCCTAGCTCTAGATGAAGAAGTGCCTAGTGTCAACACCCTATGTGTCCACACTGCATCCATGGGAATTGGAAACCTCCCACTACATAATTGTGTGTTCAATAGATGTGTAAATTCCAAATCTATAAATTGTGTCTCTCACCGATCCTCATTCAGGAATGCTTGATAATAACGTCCCATCCAATAAGAAGCTTCCTAGTGTACCTTTGTCGTTTGGTGCATTTCCATGAACACATTCTCCACCAACTTGCTTACCCCCTGTGTAATGATCACTTGTTGGGCCACATCTCGCTCCTATTGCATCTAATTAGTCATCATTTGCCAACACTCCATATCTTCTTTTGCCTCACCCAAATGCTTCTGCAATTGCCTCACCTTACCTTCACTTAACACTAACTGCCCTTGTAACTTCAATGCCAAGGTATTTTCCTTTGCAATCGCTTCCCTAAAAGACTCAGATTGTGATTGCAATAACACCAACTAATTATGAGCACTCTCTAAAGCCACCTACACCATCTTTAGTGATTCCTACAACCACTGAGCCTATGATTGTTTAGCTTGCATAACTGCATCATTTCCCTCCACCCATGAGTGCTTCACACATAGCTCTATCTCTAGTGATTGCACCCATGCTTTCTCTACATCCACCACCACCTACAATCATCTTGCCTCCATTTTCACCCCACCCTTCTGCACCTTCTCCATTAATCCTAGCAAAAATGTGACCTCCTATTCTATGTTCTCCACTCAAACTCTCTGTACAGCTAATAGTCTCCATAATCCTTCCACATCTTGTGATGATTGATCTTCATATCCCACCTCTAGTTGTGGCTCCTCCACAATTACACTGCTCATTCCCCCTTCTATTTACCCTCATCCCAGTGTCCCGAGGCTTATCAACTGATGTGTGCCACTCCTCACTTCACCTCCACTAACACCTTCCACATCCTTCAAAGTTTCTCCCATGGGCTTTTCAGGAGATTTTATTTTCCCTATCTCCTCCTCTACTCCCAATGTACTCTTTGTCTTCTCAGGTGGACTATTCTCCACCTGCATCATTGGCTGTCATCTAATAGCACCTATAATTCATATTACATTGTCATCCCCAATAACATCATTAAAGCTAACAAGGGCATTTCTTCTACCTCCATCCCCACCTCTTTAGGTTGCACTGGCCCTTGTCCTAGCTAACTTGCCTCATCTAGACCCAAAATTAACACTTTGAGTTTCAACTATTTTTCCCACTCCTCGGAGGTTCACCGCATGCACTTTTCTCTTCATGCTTACCTCATCCACCTTCCTTGGATAACATCACCCTCCTGCTACAACTGATCTGGTGAGCCTGACATACTTTTTCTTGCATGATTCTAAAAAATTCTCCATACATCCAATAATCGCACTCAACTCTTAACTTCACCTTGATTCATTCCCATATTATCTACCTACTTATAGCCATCACTCACTTGAAACTTATTTTGCATTAGTCTTCCATGTATCCACTCTTTGCATCCTACCATACTGATACCCAATACACTTGACCCTTGGCACCGACATTCAATCACCAAAATCCCTACTAATGCACATCGACCATCAAATTTTGCTACTGAATCACTGCTAACACATCCCATGCCTTCTAATCTACCTAGTACAAAAGTTACTTCTTGGTAGAACTGCACAAACTTGACACTATTACACATAATTGAAAGTACACCTGGTTCACAAATAATGGTCTTCGATGCTATCATGTACTTACAGTACCTCGATGATTTGTTTGACTAGAGGTACCAAAATGAAGTCATGATATTTTTATTGGTTTTTCAGTGTTTAACTTCAGTGATCCTTTGGTTTTGAACATTATTGGTATCCACTTATTTTTGTGTCCTCTTGTATGGAATGCCATGTGTACCTCGACCAATTTTGTGCACTATCTTAGGTGAGGTTTTTTATCTAACAAGTGACTATTTTTGCGCCTATTTTTATTATTCTGTGGTGATAGATTTTGTTTTTTAGTGGTTGTCATGTTTTCTTATACATTGATCATCTTTGCTAGTACTTCTCGGTGTGACATAGTATTCATATCACTATAGCTAAGCTAGTGGTGATTGTACTTAGTCACTTTTTATCACATGCTCTATGATGACAATTAGTTGCATTGATCTAGTTTGCAATTTCATCTTGGGTTCCTTGAAAAAAAATGTTTGGCACATAAATCAGGATGCAATTCACCAACATTAATCAGCAAGTTCATGATTGGTTATCAAAAAATGGACAACAACATCAACATCAACCTCAAGATGAGCTTCTGAGCAATTAGCTATCATGGACTTTGACTCTTCATCTCATCCACACCAGCATTGTACTTCATGAATTTAACTTTCCACTCCACTCATTGTGTTAATCCTAGATAGTTCTAGTCACTATCTTATTTCACCACTTCATTTGCTGCCTTGCGTGGCTTTTGAATCTCAAACAATCTCATTTGATCACTTCTCATCTCATCTACTTTGCTGCATCATCTCCTCTCATACTCCATCTCCTTCCATTTTTCCACATCATTCATTCATTTTGTTGCCTTTGAATCTCAAATAATTTCATTTACTTCCCTTTTTCACCTTCACTTACACTTCATTTGTCTCATCCCATTTCATCGCATTTTCATTTATCTTTCCATCTCCTGTCATCCCATCCCCACACCATGTTCCATTCCATGACACTTCACCACACTTTTGTGCATTTAGATTTTTTTGTGTTCTTTACCCATTTCAACTCATTCCATATTCATTATATCACATCACACCACATTACTATGGTTTCCATCTCATTACATCATTTCATTTCATCATATATCATTTTATTCATTCGACATTTCATTCCATCTCATTACTTCAATTCATTTCATCATATCTCATTTTGTCCATTTAGCCATTTTATCACATATCATTTCATGTCATCCCATTTCATTCCCTATCATATCATTTCACTTCATTTCATGTCATCCCATGTCATTTTGTTCCCTATTTCAATCCATTACCTCTTACTTATCATTTCATTTCATTAATTATCATGTTATCACATATCATTTCATCACATTTCATTACCCATTTCATTTCATTACATTACCTATCATGTTATCACATATCATTCCATTTCCTTACCTCATTTCACTTCATCATATTTCATCCCGGTCATTAGGTATTTCATTCCATTTCTTTATTTCATTTCGTTTTATCCTATATCATTTGGATCATTATTATATTCCATTTCATTTCATCACATTCTATTCCCTCTCATTACCTATTTCATTTCATTTATGTTATCTATCATTACATTTCATTTCATTGCATTTCCCATTTCATTACTTATCATGTCATCACATATCATCTCATTTTGTTACCTATTTCCATCCATTACATATTACATTGCATTTCATTTCATTACTCATTTCATTTCATTTCTTTACATATTCCATTTAATTACTCATTTCATTTCATTTTGTTACATATTCCATTTCACTACTCATTTCATTGCAATTTCATTTCATTACCTATTTCATTTTATTTTATTTCATCTCATTAAATCACACTATATTTCATCATATATCATTTCTTTTCCACACATTTTTATCACATTTCATTACATTACAATGACATTTGCATCATTACGATTCATTTTTCACAATTCATTCAATTACATTACAAATCATTTTCATTACATCATGTTACATTTCATTATATTCCATTTTCTTATGTCCTATAATGACCAATTCATTACATCAAATTTTCTTTTACCACATTTTTGTTTCATATCATTGCATTCATTATACCACATCACATTTTCATTACATTATTCATTCCATACCATCTATTCTAAATCATTATAGATCTATATTAATCACTCACATATATATACATATCTGCATCCACTACTACCATATCCATCAACTCCTACAATCACATGCACATGTAAGTCCATGACAATTAGGCAATCCATCAAAAGGTTAAAATCACATGAATATTAGATAAAATGCACCAACATGAACATCATATGATCATATAACATGAAAGTAAATAAATCAAGGATCAACTAAATACATCAGTATAAATGTCCAATAAACATCAAGTGAATAATCGTACATCATAAGGAGTTAGACCACAATATGTAACACACACTCATGCATGTGAAGGTGCCTGATCTGATAGTCCCTACTCAGTGGGGGCACCTATATCCTCTCGAGGCACTTTCCTTGTCACATCTATTGATGGTACAACTTGTCCAATCATAATAGTCTGACTCAATGATGCCCCATTTATCCTCGGTAGTAGTGGTTGTGATGGCATCCCTAGTGTCATCACAGTTATAAATGTCTATAAGGTACTCAACACCTCGTCCATTCAAGCCTCTATGGTACTCATCCACACCTCCAAATCAGATGATCCTCCTAACCTCCCTAGTGTTGGCTATGCCTCTAGTGGTACCAACTACTATACCTATGGCTATGCCTTTAGTACCACCTACTACTACCCTTGTGGTTGTGCACCTAGTGGATCTCTAATAGGACCCTGCACTCGTAGCCTCTATCACTAGACAAACTGCACATCCTTTGGCAACATAGCCCTCACCTACTCTACTCCATCCCATTGACCAACAATCCCTCTTCTCACCTCTACACCACCTTGGTCATACATACCTCTTACCCTACCTACACCCACTAGTCCTTGCACTGGGCCTCGTGCCACTCCCCTCTATGGTAGTACCATGGCTACTCGGCCTCACCTCCCCCATGCTCTACCCACTCTAACTCTAGCTTGTCATCTCCCTCTACCTCTCCCTAGACCACCCTCATCATCATCATCCTCTTCCCCACTTGACGTCTCATCAATCCCCAAAATTGGCTCAGTTAGGTCTATGTATCTATGAAATGGATGATCCCAAAACTGCCATGCATAATTCCCCTCCATTGTTGCATCCACCACCCCATCTCACAAAGCCCATGGCTATGGTGTGTCTATCATCTATAAGAAGGCCTCTAGATAGGCCTCATACTCTAAAGTCAGCCCCCACACTACCCTCTTTGACTATACCTAGGCATAATATGATGTCCGCTATGGCATGCCATGCTGCCGATCGAACTGTATCACCACTCGCCTAAAACAAAATTTCTCTATCATAGTAGTAACATGACCAAGTAGATACCTTAGACAAAAAATGTACACCATCTCATCATCATCCTTTGTCCATGGCCCTGTGAACCTATAGGGTCTACACACCACCTCATCAATATCATCTAAAACCCACCACCAATACTCCATCTTGCCCAAATGGGGCTACATGATCAAATCAGAATAAGTATACATATATGGCATACCCTGTGGTTTCTATCACACACACACTGGACAAGTAATGGGTAGATGCTCCCATGTTCATAGTTATAACAAAATGACCCCATTGATAGCGATGAAGGCTCCAAAATACATGACCTGATGTAAATCATTATATAAGTGAGCCAAAATACAACTGCCCCATGCAAATCTACATTACTCATCAATCATATCATGTATCATTTAGCTCCATCCAACTAGACACCCTCACCCTTGGCAGTCTAGCAACAAAAATCCTCCTATCAATCCAACACTCCCGAGAATGCATCATACTATAACATTTGAAACTTGGACACACTATCATCACCAATATTGTCATCCTTGAAAAAGTCTCAAAATGTAGCACCATCAATAGTTTGATCATAATATACCAAATCCCCTATGGTCAGGATATGAAAAATACCACATACATCCTCAAGAGTCACTACCATCTCCCCCATTAGCAAATGAAATGTGTTGTGGTCTGAGTGCCATCGCTTGGCCACAGCTATTAGTAATCCCCTATTCACTCAGAACTGGGGCATTTGTAATAAATATGTGAAACCACATCTATCTATCACCTGCCTATCTACATTGGACAATTGGCCCACTACCTCTAATAGCTAGGGATAGAGTCCTTGTACCATGAGCTTTTTCCCATGCACTCCTTATTCATAAAAAAAATACAATGCATCAGTTTTCATCATAAGTGATCATCAAACATCAATCTCATATCTATATCTAGCTTTCTAGCTACCAGTTCTATCTTAGACCTATTACTCATCCTTCTCTATTCTGAGTCAGACTGGCTTGTCTTTACTACTCTGCATATAGAGTTGGGGCATCACTTATCTATTATTAGATTGATCCTATAATATCACTTCATGAATAATTGACTCTTATTGTTTACTCGTTATGACCATCCCCGGCTGACAGACCAAGAATCTAGTCATTCATGTTATCTTATGCTCATTAGCAGATCTACACCTAGTTTTCAACCTCTGATAATCTCTTGCACCATTTCCTAAGTCATATGAGCTAACAAATCAATCGAATGTGTTACAACATGAAAATGCACTACTATAACATCTAAAGGCACCATTCTATATCTCATATGTGCTATGAGATACATATGTGCTAATATAATACTCAAATGTCCTATTTTATCATTTAGAAGTGTTATTCCATTAAAATGTGCTAAAAAATTGGCTATATGCACTACATCACCTCTCGTATGTGCTATTTGATTTGTATGTGCTATTAAATATACTCTATGTGCTACAAGACTACCATATGCACTCATCCACTTGCAAACTAGGGTTTTTACATGCATTAAATTACCCCATGCATGCATTTGTGTGAGGCAAAATTGGATGTGGAGCATTGGAAAATGATGACTGATTAGATGCAATAGGAGTGGGATGTGGCCCAACAAGCAATCACTACATAGGGGGTAAGCAAGTTGGTGGAGAATGTGTTCGTGGAAATACATCAAATGGAAAAGGTACACTGGGAAGCTGCTTATTAGATGGGATGTTATTATTAGGCATTCTCAAATGAGGACCAATGAGAGATAGATTTTATAGAAAATAAATTTACACATCTATTGAACACACAATTACACAGTGTTGAGGTTTCCAATTCCCATGGATGCATTGTGGACACGTAGGGTGTTGACACCAAGTGCTTCTTTGTTTGGAGCTAGGCCAATTTGGAAACCATTGATTAGATAACCTATTTTTCCATCTCCCCTAGGGAGTCCAAAATAAATAATCTAGGAGGCACTAGTTAAATGTACTATTGTTGTTGCCATCATAGGAGAATAAAAAGTTTGTGCTTGTTGTTGTGGTAGTCAAAGGGACAACTGATGTTGATTGTAATGTAAGGTCATGTTTTGGTTTTGGGATTTTGTGGAATATATGGATGTTTTTGTGTTTTTTTTTAATATTTAAATGTTTTCGGGATGTTTGATAGATATTTTTAATGTTTTTGTATTTTTGTTATAAATATTGGAACAGTTTGACTCTTGTAAAAGTGGGAACAATACGATGTGTAGAGTGAGGATAAACGTGACTAGTAGGCAATAATGTTTATGTATATTAAGAACTATTATAGACAATAATAAGGCCAATGTGGGAATGTTTCTCTAGGTGTGTGATGAGGCAAACATTCTTGAGGCCTATGAAAAGACATTTGGGACCCAAAAGAGGACACTTGGGTCTCAAGAAGGTGAAACAGGGCCTTGAAAAGGAATTTTAACCTTAAAAAGGTGTGTTGGGGGCCCAAAGGACATTGGGGTCTTGGAAAAGGTGAAATTGGGCCTTCAGAAAAGGTGTTTGGGCTGAAAAAGGTGTTTGAGGGGGCTAAAAAGGAACTTTAGGCCTAAAAAGGTGATGGAGGGGTCGAAAAAGGTCACTTGGACCTTGAAAAAGGTACTTGACAAGCCTTAAAAAGACACTTTGGGCCTAAAATGGTGCTAGAGGGGTTCAAAAAGGATGCTTGGGCCTTGAAAAATGCACTAGAGGGGCTTGAAAAGACATTTTGGGCCTAAAAATGCATTGGAGGGGTTCAAAAAGGATGCTTGAACCTTTAAAAAGGTGCTAGAGGGGCCTAAAAAGATATTGGAGAGGTTTGAAAAGGATGCTTGGGCCTTGAAAAAGGCACTTGAGTGGTCTAAAAAGGTGCTATGGGCCCAAAAAAGGTGCTTGAGGGGTCCTAAAAGGGACATTAGGGCCTTGAAAAAGGCATTTAAGGGGGAGCCAAGTTATCATGCTTACGTTTACTTATTTTGTGCCCCTAGCTAGATAAGGATGAAAGAGTCTGATAGATATCTGGGCTTTCGAGATAACATTGACATATTTGTTGAAGGGGGCTAGAGTAGTCATGGCCACTACAACATAAATAAGACTAATGATCCATTGGGAATAGTTGCTCGTGATAAGAGGGAGGAAATAGGGCCACCTCTTGCGCTATCCATGTTGTGCTAGATTTTCCAAAGTCTAGTGAAAGGTTTCAGGACATTACTACACTGCTTCTTAATACCATTGAGGCTCATTATATGTTGTATACCCCATTTGAGCTAAAGTGAGCCCACAATTGATAGGAATTTTGGGGTGTTAATTTTTTGAGCTTTTATGGCCATGTTTGGGCAATTTGTGAATTTTTTGATATTTTTAGATGATTTTTAAATTTTTTTGATATTTTCAGACAAGTTATGAATTTTTTTGATAATTCTTTGCAATATTTGGATTTTTTGACATTTTTAGACAATATTTAGATTTTTAAAACATTTTTGGGATGAGTTTGGGATTTTTGGGAGTAGAATGAGGATGTAAGTGAGAGTTTTTGGAATACAAGGGTAACTAGGACCATGTGAGGTACCTAAAGAGACAATGAAAAAATTTTATGACATCAAATGGGTCGACTGAGGGCTAAAATAAACATTGCAGATCATTGGCCAAGGTGGATAGCTGAGATGTGCATTGATTTTCCTGCAATTCATGTCTATGGTATCTCAATACATAATTTAACTCCCTATTTTGTTGAATTTTGTGTGCTCTCATTTGTTGCTATGATACTAGCTATTTCTACTACTATGAACCACATTTGATGCCAAAAGACCTGAGAACCACTAGCTATTAACTCGACGATGCTTAAAACAAGCAAAATTTGTCCAAAGGAGGTTTCTTGAGGGTTGTACTGACTATTTTTCAGCATTGAAGGACTTGTGTTGTTTAGGGAAGTCCAAAAGTGCTATCCCTCATCCATTTTCAAACCAAAGGTGGTGTTCTCACTTCTTTTGTACCAATTATTATTTTATTTTACTTTTTATTTTTTTGGTATTTTTGATGTGTTTTCAAAAGCTATTAGACAAAAAGCCATTTGAGATGGATGTTATTGATGGGTTCTACTAGTTCTATACCATCACAATCTAAAAGTTCGTAAGTATTAGTCCCAAAGTGTGCTATGATAAGGTAAGGACCAATCCAATTGGCCTCCCATTTTCCTTTTTTTTCCCTATCCACTTGGTTCTTAGGGTTTTCTTTGAGTACTAGGTCACCATTCTGAAAAGCATGGGGTTTGACCTTTTTGTTGTAATGTCTTAATAACCTATTCTAATACACTTTGTGGTGGTCATGTGCTACACATTGATGCTCTTCTAACAATTCTAATTTTTCTAGACAAGCCATTCTATAATCCTCATTTGATAGGACATCTCGAAGAGTAACTCTCAAGGATGGGGTGTCTACCTCTAAAGGGAGAATAGATTCACAACTATAAACCAAGGAGAAGGGTTTTGCACCTATAGGCATCCTAACACTCATCCTACAGGCCCAAAGTGCAAGATTCAATCGTAAATGCCAATCTCTACCAATATTGTTGACCGCTCTTTTGAAGATTTTTATAATGGTTTTGTTGGTGGCCTCTGCTTGGCCATTGCCTTAGGGATAATAAATTGATGAGGAGTGGTGTATAATGTAAAAATTTTCACATAATTCATCATTTTTTTAATTTTTAAAGTATAGTGCATTATCCATGAGAATGGCATGAGTTATGCCAAACAAACAAATCATATGGTTTAGAATGAAGGAAGAGATTTTTTTTTCATAGAGTCAGCAAGTGACGCTACTTTGACCCACTTGGTGAAGTATTCTATGGTGGTGATAATCCATTTATGCCCATTGAAGGAGGGTGGATGAATGGCTCTAATCAAATCAAAGCCCCACTCATAAAAAGGACATGGTTTGGCCAAAGGGTTGAGCTCTTGGGCTGGTGCATGAACAAGGTTACCATGGATTTGATATTTTTTGTAGGTTTTGACATAGTTAATGGAATCCTTTTCCATGGTTGGCCAAAAATAACCCATCCTAAGAATTTTCTTTGCTAGTGTTTATCCACTAGAGTGTGACCTGCAAATACATACGTGGACTTCTTCGAGAGTGACTCTAGACTCATCCTTTTTGAGATACCTAAATAAAGTACCATCAAGACCTTTCCTATATAGTGTATCGGCCACCAAGGTTTAATGTGAGGTTTGTCAACTGAATTTTTTTTTGGTTACATGAGAGGTTAGATGGAATGGCATTATCACAAAGGTAAATGATGATGGGGTTTTACCAAAGGGAATTGGGAGTGTCTAAGTGGCAAATGATAAGGGAATCAGGCTGAACAAATGCAGGTTGAATCACCTCTTCTCCTAAGAACTCATATTGCTCATGCTACTCTGAGAGGTGGAGTAAGGAAGCTAGGGTAGCCATAGCATTCACTACCCTATTCTTCTCTTAGGGAATTTTCTCAAAATTAATGTGAACAAAAAATTCCTTGAGTGTATCAACCATATTTTTATAAGGGAATAATTTTTCATCTTTGGTTTGATAAGTGTTGGTAACTTGATTGATGATCAACTGGAGTCTCCATAAACATCTAGTGATGTCAATTTTCATTCTAAAGCTAGCTTGAGACCCAAGACCAAAGCTTCATATTTGGCCATGTTGTTTGTGTAGGGGAAAAGAAATTTGTAAGACTAAGGGATGGTAACACTTAGTGGCGTGATGAACAAGATACCGGTGCCTGATCCATGGTGTGTGTAGGAACCATTAAAATAGATTTTCCACATTATTGGCTCTGTTTGAAGAATTTGCATGTCTGGGAAATCCATTAAGATAGTATTTGAACTTTGTATAGGAACATTTGCTAATTGATAAGAAATGGTCTATCCTTTGATTGACTTTCTATCAACATACTCAATGTCAAACTTGCTTAGGATCATCACCCATTTAGCCAAGTGACCGACTAATGTTATTTTGCTACGAAGATATTTGAGGGGGTCAATTTTGGATATGAGCTTGAATTTATTTGTTAGAAGGTAGTGACATAGCTTTTGGGAAGAAAAAACTATGGCTAGGCAAGCCTTTTCAATGAAAGAGTAATTGAGCTCATAATTGACTAAGGTATGACTAATGTAATAGATGGTTTGTTCTTTTCCTTGGTCATTTTCTTGCACCAGGAGGGCTCTGATTGATTTATCTATTACAGAAATATACAATAACAAGGGTTTGTATGGTATGAGAGGCACCAACATGGGTGAATTCATCAAGTAGGTTTTGACTAAGTCAAAATCCTTCTGGCATTGGTCATCCCACTTAGAATTTATATCTTTGTGTAGTAAGTGGGTGAAAGGTATACACTTTTCTGCCAACTAAGAAATGAATTGATGAAATAATTGAAGCCTACCTTGAAGAGAGCATAACCAACTCAAGTCCTTTGGAGGTGGCATACTGATTATGACTTGTACCATTTTGGGGTCAACTTTTATTCCTTTGGCTGAGACAATGTATCTCAGAGCTTGCTTGATTTGATGCCAAAAGCACATTTCCTAGGATTGAGCTTGACTTTGAACACTTCTAGGCAGGTGAATATTTTGGTTAGTATGGGGAGATGTTTTTCTTGACTATGGGATTTCACAAGAATGTCATCCACATAATCTTCCATCAAGATATGAATCATATTGTGAAAGATAGTGGTCCTGGCCCATTGATAGATAGCCCAAGCATTCTTTAACCCAAAGGGCATCACATTCCAACAAAATTTTCCTCATGCACAAGTAAAAGAAATTTTCTCTTGATTTTCTAGTGCTATCCTAATCTAATTATACCCTAAAAACCGACCCATGAGTGAAAACATGGAATGACTAGCTATTAGATTGACAATGGTGTCAATGTTAGGAAGGGGGAAATCATCTTTGCGACATGCTTTGTTCAGATCTCAAAAATTGATGTAGATATGTATGCTACTATTCCGATTTGATATGGGAACAATGTTGGATATCCATGATGCATACACCAAGGGTCAGATGAAATTGGTGCTAATTAACTTTTCTAACTCTACCTTGACCAATAGAGCTATATGGGGATGCATCTTTCTACACTTTTGTTTTACTAGCTTGGGCTTTGAAGAAATATTGAGATGATGGAGGATTAAATTCAAGTCTAACCTGAGTATGTCTATGTAAGACCATGCAAAGTTTATCTATCTTTATTCAAAGAAGTAAATGAATGACTATCTTTCCTCTATGTTTAAGGATTGTGCTAAATAAATGACCCTTGATTCTTTCTCTATGCCAATGTTGACTAGTTCTATTGGTTCAATCAAAATAGAAAATCTTTCCTCGAAGTGTTTAGTTAAAGTATCAATCACCCATCTGTGGGTGCGACAGTTGATTTTTCATCTTGGGATGCATCACTTTTGTTTGTTTCCATTTTTTTTCTTTAGGTTAGCCACAACTAGATAGTGATCATTTAGATTGTGGGATGCTTGACCTATGCTAATGTGATTGAGGTAATTGATACCAGACTTGACAATATGCATTTCTTTTTTTCTTTTTCAATGAGATGGTTCAACTGTGTTAAGGTACAGGAAGACTTCATGGTTAGTGTCAAAATGATGAATGTGGTGTGGCTCAGTCGTATCCTAGTTAATGAGTTTGGGATGGACTAGGCATAATGATTCATAGAATGGAACAAGTTCAATGGGGTTTAAAGATATGATTTCATTGGATGTTTCATATGTTGTATATGTTAGATCTATGACATGAACTTCTTTTAGAGTGTCAAGAAAAGTAGAGTTTGCAAGAGGCCCATAGTAGTCATCCTCAATCTCTACTAGAAATAAGTTAGGGAACAGGGTTTGAAATTGAAGTCTTACAACATGTTCATCGTCTTTTAAGCTACTCTGTTGTATCCTAATTCTCGACAAAGTGGGTCTTGGGCTATGAGTTGTTCCTTGTGTAGTCAAACTGTTAGATGTGGGTATGTGAACTACATCACATTCTTTATTCTGAAGAGAATCCTCAAATAATGACTCAAATTCCCATTTAGTGGAATCATCACCGCCTTCGTTATTAGAGGTGTTTGTAGATTATTCCTTCATGGGATATGAACTTGAGAGGGATAGGTTCTCATTTATGATGTTAGTTTTTTTCTAGCTATAACCATCATTTTGTTTAGCTACCCACACCAAGGTGGAATAGGAGGAATCACTATTCTTAGGATGAGCTTCAAAAGAGGCTTGTGTCCTATCTTGTTCATCATATCCTACCCCATTTTAGACCTGTTGGATATAAATTGTTCCATTAGAGGTTCAATGATGCTTGTCCCTTTTCCTAAAGGACCATCTCCCATGTATTCCACTTTTTTCATTAGGTCAAAATGTTTTTCATGTAGGTGGGGAGAGATATCAATGTTTTGTTGACTAATTTTTACCACTAAGTTCGGAGGTGTCTTGCTTGCTTTAATAAAATGTGCATGATAAGGCTTTGTGGATGAAGGTTTTCCATGAGATCTTGGAGAAAATAGGGGATCAATTAAGGAAATTGAGTACTCACCCACCCCTTTGTGGTGCAATTTACATTTTCTATCAAATTCTTTCATCAATCTATCAAATGCGTATTCATGAAACCTTAATGTAGAATGCAAATGGACTGACAATGAACTATACTAGACCCAAGATATTATCATCAGAATGTAATCTCTACAAGCATCTCATGTTTCCCTAACTACAACTACTAATATAGCTCTCAAAATAACATCTTAGTGACAGTTCTAGAATGGGAGTATGCTAAAAATGTAGATTTATAATGAATACATGCAAGATCTATGATTGAAATGCAAATTATATGTGAAATACAACTCCAAGAAATGCTCTCAAAATGATCATGCAATGAACTAACATGAAAAAAATGATGATAAATGACACAAGATGATGCTAAAATGCTATGAACTTGCTACAATGAAAATGCTAAATGATGAGTCCAAATATGCCTATAGTGCAGATGCATAAAAACTTGGGTCCCTTTGCTCTTGGATTTCCTTCCCATTTATAGGATTTTGGAAGGAGTTGGGGTAAGAATTAGGATTTTTACCTTTGACTGGTGGGTGAAAGTGAAATTGAGAATATCTCATAAGAGATTAGGAATCAAAGTTCAACAAACTTGATTTTGAGGATAATTGAGGATATTTGTAATTCTTTTTAAATGAAAAAGGGAGATTTCCAATTTTGTGAGGATAAAAGATTTTGGTTATTTAATAAATGTCTTATTTATTTTCAACAATTTTGTCTTTTTCCTCCTCCTTTCTTGAATTTCATTTTATGAATTTGAAATTTTTTTCTCCTCTTTTGAAGTTTTTTTTAGGTCTTGTCGATTTGATAGGTGATTAATGACCTGATGTGATTTTTGATTTGAAAATCTATTGTGTTTCTTTTGATTCTCTCTTTAATTTGGACTAATTTATTAGAATTGTATGATTTAAGTATTTGCCAATTTTTGGGTGTCTACTAATGCCCCTCTTTGAGCTAATAGGTGAAGCAAATGAGATTCAGATCTAGAAGTTAGATTTAGGAAACTATAAATTTTAATAGATGCACTATAGAAATGCGCATATACATTACAAGAAACCTTATATGTGCTATTTAATCATGCAAATACACTATAAGAAAAATAAAATGCATTTTAAGGTGCTTAATATGCACTACATAAATCATTAGATGCATTACAAAACTCTCCAAAAGTGCTATAAGAAGATGCAAATGCATTATAAAACTATGTAAATGCATTAAAAAACTATGTATATGTGCTACAAAAAGATTAAATGCATTAAAATAGAGTTCATAAGTGTTAGAATATCTTTTGGAAGCATTGCAATAGATCTTAGAGGCACTAGAAGATGTATACAAGAGAATAGCAAGAAACACAAATCTATACTAGAAATGAAAGATTAGATTGAAAAACTTGAAAATAGAGAGGCTTTTAGTTAACCCCACGGTGGGTGCCATTTATTACAAGATCTGAATGTGAATTCATGAAACCTTAATGTAGAAGGAAAATGGACTGATGATGAACTCTACTAGACCCAAGATATCATCATCAAAATGTAATCTCTACATGCATCTCATGTTTCCCTAACTACAACTGCTAAAATAGCTCTCAGACTGGCATCTTAGTGACAATTCTAGAATGGGAGTATGCTAAAAATGTAGATCTAAGATGAATACATGCAAGATCGATGACTGAAATGCAAATTATATGTGAGTACAACTCCTAGAAATGCTCTTGAAATGATCATGCAATGAACTAATATGTAATAAATGATGCTAAATGACACAAAATGATGCTAAAATGCTAAAATCATGAGTCCAAATATGCCTATAGTGCAGATGCATAAAAACATGGGTCCCTTTGCTCTTGAATTTCCCTCCTATTTATAAGATTTTAGAAGGGGTTAGGGGTAAGAATTAGGATTTTCACCTTTGACTAGTGGGTGAAAGTGAAACTAAAAATATCTCATAATAGACTAGGAGGAAGAGTCCAACATACTTGATTTTGGGGTTAATTAGGGATATTTCTAATTCTTTTAAAATTAAAAAGGGAGATTTCATATTTTGTAAGGATAAATGAGTTTGTTGATTTAATAAATATCTTATTTATTTTCAACACCTTTGTCTTTTTCCTCCTTTTTTGAATTTTATTTTATTTTATGAATTTCTTTTCTAATCTTTTAAAGTTGATTTAGGTCTTATCAATTTGATAGGTGATTAATGACCTAATGTGGCTTTTGATTTTAAAGATTTTTGTGTTTCTTTTGATTTTCTTTTTAATTTGGACTAATTGATTGGAACTATGTGATATAAGTCTTTGCCAATTTTTGGGTGTCTACAACAACGTAGGGCCCCTAGGGAACCATTTTCTTGGTTTGAATGTGTCGAGAGGGGTCATAGGTTATATTTGGTTGGTTCAGATGCATTGGGAGGGGTCATAGGTTAACTTATGAGCTCTATTAACACATTTCATGACAATGTATGTCCCTAGGGGCCCTAGGGATGCATTTGGTTGGTTTGAATGCATTGAGAGGGGTCATAGGTTAACCTATGACCCATCTCAACACATTTCATGACAACGTATGTTCCTAGGAGCCCTAGGACCCCTAAAGACCAATTTGGTTGGTTCCAATGCATTGAAAGGGTCATAGTTTAACCTATGATCCCTCTTGATGCATTTCATGACAACGTATGTCCCTAGGGGCCCTAAGACCCCTAAGGACCGATTTGGTTGGTTTCAATGCATCCAAAGGGGCCATAGGTTAACCTATGACCTCTCTCAACACATTTCATGCCAACATATGTCCCTAGGGGCCCTAAAAACCTTAGGTACATATTTGGTTGGTTCAAATGCATTAAAAGGTAACACATGTTCTTAGGGGCCCTAAGACCCCTAGTGACATATTTCCTTGGTTCAAATTCTTCGATAGAGGTATTTCATGACAACATATGTCCATAGGGGCCCTGGGGTCCCTACGGACCAATTTATTTGGTTCCAATGCATTGGGAGTGGTCATAGGTTAACCTATGACCCCTCTCAATGCATTTCATGGAAATGTATGTCACTAGGGGGAACCCCTAAGGACCCATTTGGTTGGTTTGAATACATCAAGAGGGATCATAGGTTAACCAATTAACCCTCTTAATGCATTTTATGACAAGAAAGGTCCTTGGAGTCCTAGGGCCCATAGAGACACATTTGGTTGATTTAAATGCATCGAGAGGGGTCATAAATTAAGCTATGACCCCTTTTGATGCATTTTGTGACAATGGATGTCCCTAGGGGCCCGAGGACCCCTAAGAACACATTTTTTTGGTTTGAAAATGTTAAGAGGGGCAATAGGTTAACATATGACCCCTCTCGATGCATTTCATGACAATGTATGTCTCTAAGGGCGCTAAGACCTCTAGTGAACGATTTGGTTGGTTCGAATGCATCAAGAGGGGTTATAGATTAAGTTATGAACCCTCTCAATGTATTTTATGATAGAATATGTCCCTAGGGCCCCTAGGGACCAATTTGGTTGGTTCTAATACATTCTCATTCAACACATTTAATGAAAACATATGTCCTAAGGGGCACTAATATCCCTTTCAACTAATTTGGTTTGTTCTAATGCATCAAGAGGCATCATGGTTCTCTCAATGCATTTCATGACAAAAATATGTCCCTAGGGGCCTTAGGACCCCTACGGATGCATTTGGTTGGTTTGAATGCATCGAGAGGGGTCATAAGCTTGATGCATTTCATGACAACATATGTCCCTAGGAGCCCTAGGATACCTAGGGACCCATTTGGTTGGTTTGAATGCACCGAGAGGGGTCATAGATTAACCAATGATGCCTATCAATGCATTTCATGACAACATATGTCACTAGGGCCCCTAAGGATTGATTTGGTTGGTTCCAATAAGTCAAAAAGGGTCACAGGTTAAACACATTTCATGACAACATATCTCCCTAAAGGCCCTAAGAACCCTAGGGACCAATTTGGTTGGTTTCAATGCATCAAGTGGGGCCATTGGTTAACCTATAAACCCTCTCAATGCATTTGATGACAAAATATGTCCCTAGGGGCTCTAGGACCCCTAAGGATGCATTTTATTGGTTTTAATGCATCGAGAGGACTCAACACATTTCATAATGTATTTCCTTATGGGCCCTAAGACCCCTAGGGCCAATGCATCAATAGGGGTCATAGTTTATCCTATGAAACCTCTTGACATATTTCATGACAGCATATGTCCCTAGGGGCCCTAGAATCCCTAGGGATGCATTTAGTTGGTTCAAATGCATCGAGATAGGTCATAGGTTAACCTATGACCCCTCTTGACACATTTCATGACAACATATGTCCCTAGGGACCCTAGGGTCCCTAGGTACCAATTTGGTTGGCTCCAATGTATTGAGAGGGGTCATAGGTTAACTGATGACCCCTCTTGATGCATTTCATGACAATGTATGTCCGTAGGGACCCATTTGGTTGGTTTCAATGTATCAAGAGGGGTCATAGGTTAACCTATGAAACCTCTTGATGCATTTCATGAAAAAAAAGTTCCTAGGGGTCCTATGGCCCCTAAGGATGCTTCATTGGTTTGAATGTGTCAAGAGGGGTTGCAAGTTAACCTATGACCCCTCTCAATACATTTAATGACAACGCATGTCCCAAGGGGTGCTAGAACCCCTAGCAATATATTTGGTTCATTTGAATGCGTCAAGAGGGGTCATAAGTTAGCCTATGACCCCTCTTGATGCATTTCATGACAACATATGTCCTTTGGGGCCCTATGACCCCTAGGGACCCATTTGGTTGGTCCAAATGCATCTAGAGGGGTCATAGATTAACCTATGAGCCCTCTCAATATATTTCATGACAACATAAGTCCCTAAGACCCACAGGGGCTGATTTGGTTAGTTCCAATGTGTCAAAATGGTTCATAGGTTATCCTATGACCCCTCTTAACATATTTCATGACAACGTATGTCCTTAGCGGCCCTAATATCCCTAGGGATCAATTTGGTTAGTTTGAATGAGTCGAGAGGTGTCATAGGTTCTCTTAATAGATTTAATGACAACATATGTCCCTAGGGGCCCTAGGACCCCTAGGGATGTATTTGGTTGGTTCAAATGCATTGAGAGGGGTCATAGGTACAACGTATGTCCCTATGAGCCATAAGAACCTTAAGGATCCATTTGGGTGGTTTGAATACATAAAGAAGGGTCATAGATTGACTTGTGATGCCTCTCGACACATTTCCTGAGACCATATGTCCCTAGCAGCCATAGGGCCCCTATTGACTGATTTGGTTCATTCCAATGTGTCGAAAGGGGTCATAGATTAGACACATTTCATGACAACGTATGTCCCTAAGGTTCCTAAGCCCCCTAGAGACCAATTTGGTTGGTTCCAATGTGTTGAGAGGGGTTATACATTAACCTATCAACCCTCTTGATGCATTTCATGACAACATAAGTCCTTGGGGGCCCTAAAATCCCTAGGGATGAATTTGGTTGGATCAAATAAATTGAGAGTGTTCATAGGTTAACCTATGACCCATCTAGATGCATTTCATCAATATGTATGTCCCTCAAGGTGGGGCCCCTAGGGATGCATTTGGTTGGTACCAATGTGTCAAAAAGGGTCATAGGTTAATCTATGACCCCTCTTAGTGCATTTCATGACAATGTATGCCCCTAGGGGCACTAGGACCCCTAGGGATGCATTTGGTTGGTTTGAATGCATCGAGAGGGGTCATAAGTTAACCTATGACATTAACCTATGACCCTTCTTGATGCATTTCATGACAAAAAATGTCCATAGGGGCCCTATGACCCCTAGGGACCCATTTGGTTGGTTTGATTTCATTGAGAGTGGTCATAGATTAAATAATGACCCCTCTTGATGCATTTCATGACTGCTCTCAACACATTTCATGAAAAAGTATGTCCCTAGGGGCCCTAAGATCCCTAAGGATCAATTTGGTTGGTTTTAATTTATTAAGAGGGGCCATAGGTTAACCTATGACCCCTCCCAATGCATTTCATGACAACGTATGTCCCTATAGGCCCTAGGACTCCTAGAGATGTATTTCATTGGTTTGAATATGTCAAAAGGGGTCACAGGTTAACTTACAACCCCTCTCAACACATTTCATGACAACATATGTCCCTAGGGGCCCTAGTACCTAGGGATAAATTTGATTAGTTCCAATGTGTTGAGAGGACTCATAGGTTAACCTATGACCCCTCTCGATGCATTTCATGACAATGTATGTTTCTAGGGGCCCTAAAAGTCCTAGAGGTGAATTTTTTTGGTTTGAATGCATTGAGTGGGGTCATAACCTATGACCCCTCTCAACTTATTTCATGACAATGTATGTCCCTAGGGGCCCTAGGATGCCTAAGGATGCATTTGGTTGGTTTCAATGCATCAAGAGGGGTCATAGGTTAACCTATGACTCCTTTAATCCATTTCATGATAATGTATGTCCCTAGGGGCCCTAAGACCTCTAGGGACCCATTTGGTTGGTTCAAATGGGTCAAATGGGTTCATTTACTAACCTATGACCCCTCTTGATGTATTTCATGATAACATATGTCACTATGGGCCCTAGGGCCCCTAAGGATCAATCTTGTTGGTTCCAATGCATCAAAAGGGATTAGAGGTTAGCCTATGACCCCTCTCAATGCATTTCATGACAATGTATGTCCTTAGGGGCTCTAACACCCCTAGCGACCAACTTGGTTGGTTCTAATGCATCATGAGGGGTCATACATTGACCTATGACCCCTCCCAATGTATTTCATGGGAACATATGTCCTTAGGGACCTTATGACCCCTAGGGATGCATTTTGTTGGTTTGAATGCATCGAGAGGTGTTATAGGTTAACCTATGACCCCTCTTGATGAATTTCATGACAATGTGTGTCTCTAGGGGCCCTAGGACCTCTATAGACCCATTTGGTTTTTTTGAATGCATTTAGAGGGGTGATAGATTAACCTATAACACCTCTCAATGCATTTAATGGCAACATATGTCCCTAGCTGCCCTAGGGCCCCTTAGGACTAATTTGGTTCATTCTAATGTAACGAAAGGGATCATAGGTTAACCTATGACCCCTCTCAATCTATTTCATGACAACATATTTCCTTAGGGGCCCTAAGATCACTAGGGATTGATTTGGTTGGTTCCAATGTAGTGAGACGAGTCATAGGTTAACCTATAACCCCTTTTAATGTATTTCATGACAACAAATTTCCCTAGGGGCATTAGGCAACCTAGGGACACATTTAGTTGGTTCAAATGCATCAAGAGGGGTCATAGGTTAACCTATGATCCCTTTCAATGTATTTCATGACAACATATGTCCCTAGGGCCCCTAGGGATGCATTTGGTTGGTTCAAATGTGTTAAGAGGGGTCACAGGTTAACCTATGATCCCTCTCAACACTTTTCATGACAAAATATGTCCTTAGGGGCCATAGGCCCCCTAGTGACCAATTTGGTTGGTTCAAATATGTTGAAAGGGATCATAGGATAACTTGTGACACCTCTCGATGCATTCAAACTAGTAAAATGTGTCCCTCTATGTCCTAGGGCCCCTAGGGATATGTGTTGTCATGAAATGCATCAAGAGGGATCTTAGGTTAACCTGTGAGCTACTTGTCAATCCCTAGGGGCCCCTAGGGATGTATTTGGTTGTTTCAAATGCATCGAGAGGGGTCATAGGTTAACCTATAACTCCTCTCAATTCATTTCATGACAACGTATGTCCCTAGGGGACCTAGGACCCCTAGGGACACATTTGGTTGGTTTGAATTCACTGAGTGGGGTCATAGATTAACTTATGACCCCTCTCAATGTATTTGTTGACAATGTATGTTCCTAGGGGCTGCTCCTAGGGAACCATTTGGTTGGTTTAAATGTGATGAGAGGGGTCATAGGTTAACCTATGACCCCTCTCGATGAATTTCATGACAACGTATGTCACTAGGAGTCCTAGGTCCCCTAGGGACACATTTGGTTGGTTTGAATATGTCAAAAGGGGTCATAGGTTAACCTATGACCCCTCTTAATGCATTTCATTACATTGTATGTCCCTAGGGGCCCTAGGGATCCATTTGGTTGATTCAAATGCATCAAAAGGGGTCATAGGTTAACCTATGACCCCTCTCGATGTATTTTGATGACAACAAATTTTCCTAAGCACCCTAGGGCACCTAGGGATGAATTTGGTTGGTTTGAATGCATTGAGAGGGGTAATAGGTTGATCGATGATCCCTCTCAATGCATTTCATGAAAACATATGTGCCTGGGGGCCCTAGGACACCTCATGATGAGAGATGTCATAAGTTAACGTATGACCCTTGTCGATGCATTTTATGATAACGTATGTCCCTAGGGGCCCTAGGACCCCTAAGGAAGCATTTGGTTGGTTCAAATGCATCGAGATGGGTCATATGTTAACCTATGACCCCTTTTGATGCATTTCATAACAATATTATATTTAATTATAATAATAAACATATATATTATTACATATAATAATAATCATATAATATTACTATATATATTTAATAATAATAATATTTATCATATATATTACTATATTATATTTAATTATAATAATAATTAAATATATATAACTATATTATATTTAATAATAATAATCATAATAATCATACATATTACTATATATAATAATAATAATATAATATTTCTATATTTGGTAATAATTATAATCATATGTAATAATAATAGTTAATAATAATAAACATAATCATATGTAATAATAATGTCCACACTTCCCAAATTTGTGTTTCCCTCTATTATGGGTCATTTCCCTCCAAATTTTTGGCAATTGGAAAATTTGGAGTTTTTGAGTACCCGATTTCATATCAAGTATCCGATCTATAATTGGATACCCAATTTTAAATCATGTACCCAATTAGTCTTGGTATTTACCAAACCTATTTGGTCAACTCAAAAAACATATTTGAGAAGTGTTTCAGTGGCACTCAGACTTCGAATAGCCATTTGACAATATTATTTTCATCAAAATTAAATGAAATAAATAGGGTTTTTTTATAACACTGTCAAGATTCCATTGATATAATTTTTGTCAAGTTATGAGTTCAATAAGTATTTATTAGTTAATTTTCAATGAAGATGATTGTAAAGTGTTGATTGACATATTGATTGAAAAATTGCTATAACTTTCAAATGGTATAACATTTTTGAAATCCAAAAGTTGCATCACATTCTATGCTTCAACTAGTATAAGGAAAGAAAAATAATTTTGCAAAGTTTTCAATTCATTAAGGTGGCTAGACATGGGATTTTCTTTATTTTGAAAAACCTATAGTAGAAAATTCATATTTAATTATTTATTTGGAATAAAAATACCAAAAAATATGTGTCACATCTAGGCATGAGTCTAATTTTTATATCTATAGTTATATTAAAAAATATTATCATTTGATTTTGATTAAGGTGGTTAGACATACACCTACTTTTTATTTTTGCCCTAAAATTTTATTAGTACTGCATTAAAATCCAAACTTTTGACCAATCAAATATTTTTTCTCTAGATAAGGCCTAGTAGTTTAGAAACTACATTCAATTTCCTACAAAATATTTTCTTACAACTTTTTGATATAAAGTCCAAAACCACTTTAAAATTATGTGTCAAGTTGACATAACCCTGATTTATTAGTTTTTCACTACCACTTAAGGCCATAGTTTAGTTGACCATGATCCTACACATACCCTAAACATGGTTATAGGTTACCCCACCCTATATAAGAATAAAACCATGCAATACTTGAGCTAAGGAGAAATTGGGATGAATACAGGAGTCTAGCGGAATGGACATGGTTTGTCCATTATAAGCACTTATGAACCACTCATAGAATTTTCAGTGCGAGTCATTACAAACAAATTCTATCAATATAGCAGATTGAATAGTATTCCGTGTATGACTATGGACCAAGCATGGAAGATTATGATGAAAGATCATTAGTATGATCTTATTGAGTTGTAATGTTTTAACTAGAAGAAAATCTATCATTGATAAGAAAGGTAAATATTTCAACATGTAAGTTTGGTTCCCTAATTGTTTTTTTATTCTTTTATATCTAGGAGTATTTTCATAGTATAGGTAATGTTGTATGGGAACAAGATAAACCAATGAAAAAGAAAATCAATGATTTTATTACTCAATTAGGAGACAATTTTGAAAATACAATTAATACATATTTTGATGAATTCATGTTGAGGATATAAAGGAGAATGAGAATTCTATAAGAATTCATCACAAAATGTTACAATGACATAGGTTTCTTTGTTGATATAATAACACATTTGTAGAAGTAGTGAATCCAAGGAAGGCATGGTCACAAAATTTTGAATATGAGATAGATGGTGATGATGCAAGTGCAAACATTGATGCACTATTAAAAGAAGAAATAGATGTCAAGGCCAAACTGAGATATGAAGAATAAAAGGTAAGGATAAGAGTGAACATCCAGATAACTTCTAAGGAGAAGAAAAGAATGAAGATGATTGAAGACCTAGAAGCTAAATTGGGCACCCTAGGGAAAGGAAAAGAACAATTGCAAATAATGAAAAGTATTGGTGAAGATGAAGAGAAAGAAAGTGGTGATGAGGAAGATGAGGTAGAAGAAGTTGACAAGGGTAAATCCCTAGTTGTTTTCATGACATCGAGAAAGAAGAATCGAAGAATAGAGAAGAAGAAGACAATGACACCTCAACCACCAAATAAGCCAAGGATTAGGGGATCTACTAAAGCAAGAAGTTTGTAAAGGAAAAAGTAGCAGTGTGTACTAAATTGAGTGAACCTGAAACAAAAAGGAGATTGGTCAAAGAACCACCTATTAGGAAGATCAAGACTATTGAAGAGGTATGTGATATCTTAAGGAGATCTATAGGTTTATCTAGTTTTAAATATGTTAGATATGATACAATAGATAATGATGATATAAATAAAGTTGAGGCAATGCTGGAAATGATTGCAAATTAAAAACTAGCCCCTTGTACAATAGAGAAGAACATACCCAAGGATCTATATGATAGATCAGAGATGAGATGGTAGAAGGAAAATGAAGTAGAAAATTAGATAAGAATTGACACACTAGTCAGAGTTATGCCTGATCTATCAGAAGAATGAAAGGACACATTTTTAAAGAAGCATAAGAGAATATTTGTTCCTAAATACATAATGTTTTTAATTCTACAAAATAAAGAGGAAGCTATAAGACAACAAAGTGAGTTGCTATGGAAGAGAATTTTTAGGTTAACTATAAAGAAGGTAGAGATTATGAATATTGATGATGAACATAGTAGTGGAGAAAGCTTAGGTGTGCTAAGTCCACAAGGCAACATGTCTCCTATACATGCCAACACCCTTGACACTCCAAAACATAAGCATTCGAGGCTTACAAATGAAGAAGAAGATGGCGAGGATAGAGAAACTAATAAAAATGACAAGATTGTTTCTACACCTTAGGTTGAGGAAAATAAAGAAGTAAATAAGGATGAACCAAGCACATCTTCTACTATGTCAAGAATAGATGCACAAGAAAGACCAAGTGGTGATACCCCTCACCTATTCCTAAGGCAGTGTCAAGTAGAAACACCCCTTTACTAAATAGGAAGAGAAAAGAAATAAAAAATATTTCACCATTTATTGAGGTTAGTTTGGATGAGATCATTAAGATTCCACAATTTGATTTGGAAAATCTCACCTTGCAACAAAACCTTTTGCTGTACGAAATTTTAAAGAAGAAGAAGAGACAAGAATAGCTAAGGAGAGAGAAAAAGAAACAAAAGATATTATAAAATTTAAAGCATATTTTTGTTGATTCTTTTGACATTAAAAATTTAGATGAAGAGAAACCAATAAATGACTGACTTGTAAATATAATTGATCAAGTGCTGAAATTTTTGAATCAAATGAGAAGCTAATGGATTAATTAGCAAGAATAATTTAGACCATGGTTTTGGAGAAAGTGTTTACAACTATAGCATGAGTAGAAAGTACTATTGAATGATAAAGTACATTTTATGATGGAACTTATATATAGAGTACACAATTTGTATACAATATTATCAAATGTGCCAAGGTTTATAGACAATATTCAAGAAAATATAGATAAGACTCAAGTTGAGATGAAGGAATCTAGTAGTATTATTTTAGAGTCAGTGAGATCTAGTATTGATTAGTAAAATACTCTACTAAATTCCCAAGGCACATTGGTCAAGTTTTAGGTAGATGAAAACACCATGGATCCAAATTGATCTCAACTCATGCAATGATGATACCAAATTTGGAAGTTATATAGAGAGAACTAAAGACAACCCAGGATCATATCACAGAAGATCATAAATTATTAGTGGTTGAGAGTTTAATAGATTTATCTATAAAACTACAATTGTAGGATCAAATTTTGGAGGAAAAAAGAACCACATGAAATCATTCAATGGACATGATTACCAAAGTTTACAAGGAATTCATTGAAACATATGGATTACTTCAACTCTTTCAACCCCAACAACATTGACATAAAGGGTTTAAAAATAAGGGGGAAATGTATACAAGAAAGAAATGTATATGGAAGATGGAATGTATTAAAGAAGAGAGGATACTATACATGTATACTATTAATTCATTATCCATAAGCCATAAGACTTCAAGGAAGAGATCATTTTATTAGATATTATTGATATGAAAAAGTGATGTAAATATGACAAAGTGTTTTTTCCACTAATGTTAAAGGTGGAACTATTGGTATCTCTAACCATTGTTGTCTATTAGTGTCAACCACTTAGTCATTTAAAAAGTAGAGTCATATAATAATCATTGTGACTAAGCTACTCTACATAGGCTAATTCATGGGCATAAGATAATATGTATTGAGAAAGTTCTATAGAAGCCAAGTGTATGGTCATAGAGTATTTTTCTATATGTACTGATCTCATCAACAACTGAGAAAATTATCAGTGATAGAGTAAATTCCAAGTATACAAGCACCAAGTGATATAGTGTGTGCCGAGCACAATATATGTCAAGCATCAAAAGTTAATAAAGGCTAAGAAACATCAATTCCAAGCATCATAAATAGTAAAGACTAAACAATGGATAGTCTACATAAAAGTGAGGAATGGAAAAGTTTTAGGAAAAAAAATTATGAGGATGACTTGGAAAGTTTATTTAATTTTTGAAGAGGTTGTTATAGAACATTTACACAACATAGATCACATATCCCTATGTTTATGTTCAACAATAAGGATGAAGAGGCAAACTCTAGAACATTCTAGAAAACTCTTTATGGGAATATTTTTGTAGCGATGATCTTAACCTAGATCATATACATGATGAGAAGGTTAGAGAGGAGATTATAAGAGAAGGAAAGAGGAGAAGATCAAATGTCATTTAAGAGTTCTTTTATCATCTAACAAAGAAAGTGAACTATTCATAAGTAGCGAATGTGAAAGGCAAAGAAAACTATTATTAGATCAGAGGTGAGGATTGGTTTGTAAGGAGAAGACTCGAAATCATCTTGTAGAGAAAATTGAGAGTCATGTACTAACTCAATTTTAATAGATTTGAATATGAGTAAATCTCTTAACAAAGTGGTCTTAACACATTGTTGTAAATATCTTAATAGATTCTTTACTTAGTTGTAGGTGTCAAATCCGTTAACAAGCTAAAATCTAATAGTTTCTTAAGTCTTTAACAGGATACACTCCTCACAAAGTAGATCATATTTTATGGTCAAATGTTGTAGCCTTAACTATTTAACTTTATTACTACAGTAGTGAAGATTTTTGGGTGTCATTCCCACCCTAATTTTACCTTCACCTTGGAGGTTTTTTGGGTAACAAATATTGTGTTATGTGTTATTGCTTTCATGTATGTGATTGAACTTATTTATATGTTACAAAAAATTTACATTTATAGTTTTGCATGCAGAAGTTATTGATAGATGTGGATGAATATGTGAAAATTATAAATTGTTATAGATTTTGATTCATTCCCCTCCCCTCTTAGTACCTAGTTTACAACTCTATAAATCAATAGATAATATTTTGGTGAAATCCTCTGACAAGGTCATATTAACAATGTGTATGTAACCTTTTACAAGGTTGGCTCCTAGAAGAGCTCACTTTAGAAGAGTGAATTTTTTGGGTTGCTAGTCCCAGATAGTTTTTCCCTTCACAAGGTTTCCACATTAAAATCATGGTGTTAATTATGTGAATGTTATTTGTTTTACAGGGTGTTTTAAATATTTTATAGATTACTGAAACTCATTAATAAATAAGTTATCATTAAGTAATAACTTGAATTTTATTAAGAGTCGGTAATGCAAGGTACAATCTGTTAACACTTTGGAAAGAAGTGAATGAATGAGTTAAGTATTAAGTTGGATGTTTACACCAAGTGATTGAAGTTAATGTTAATGATATTTAGTTGGTACTAAAATATTTGAAAGAGATTGTATGATAATTAGACATAACTTATTCAACCCCCCTTTCAATTATCTAACAATTTGGTATCATAGCCGAGTGCTTGAAGAAATAATTCTAAAGGAACCTTAGAAAAGGATCCAAGATGTGTAAGATAGAGGTACCAAAATTGAACAAGGCTAACTTTTCCTGATAGAAAGATTGAATGAAGCTACATCTTTTTGGTATTGAAGATTATGTCACATATTGGTTGAAGCATGAATATACTACACCTGTTAATCCCCTAACTATGGAGAAAATGAATGAAAAGAGAAAGCATAATAATCTGATGATCGAGATTACATCTTCTCTTAATGATTCCAAATTTGATGATATCAAGAAATGTGAAAATGCCAAGAAGATGTGGGATAAAATGAAGCTAGTACATGGAGGAAATAATAATGTAAGAAAAGCTAAAGCCAAAAGTCTTAGAGGTAAGTATGATGATATTAAAATGAAAGAAGGTGAGAATGTATGCACAATATGTAAACCAAATCATGGATGTTCTAAGTACAATTAGGGCTGATAGAGAAGCTACTGAAAATTCTAAAATTGTAGGTAAAGTTATTAGAACTCTTCTAACTATTTATGCTATCAAAATTTTTTCTATTCAAGAAGTAAGAGCTATGTCTAAAAATGATCTGATACTTGATGGTCTAGTTGGTTAGTTGACTACATTTGAGTTCATAAATTATGATAATAGTATGATTATGATGGGAAATGATTTTAAGTATTTACTAACCATCAATAATTCAAAGAAAGAGAAGAAAAATAAACAAGAAAGTAAGTCTAAAAATAAATATGAGCTGGATGAGATTGAAGCATTGCTTACAAGGAGGCTAAAAAGAGTTAAAAGTAAATACAAAGCTAAAATACCCTTGCTATATTTCAAATGTAATCTCCCCTCTTAGTACCTAGTTTACAGCTCCATAAATCAATAGATAATCTTTTGGTGAAATCCTCTAACAAGGTCATATTAACAATGTCTATGTAACCTTTTACAAGGTTGGCTCCTAGAAGAGCTCACTTTAGAAGAGTGAAATTTTTGGGTTGCTAGTCCCAGATAGTTTTTCCCTTCACATGGTTTCCACATTAAAAGCATGGTGTTAATTATGTGAATTTTATTTGTGTTGCAAGGTGTTTTACATATTTTATAGATTATGAAAACTCATTAATAAATAAGTTATCATTAGGTAATAACTTGAATTTTACTAAGAGTCGATAATGCAAGGTACAATTTGTTAACACTTTGGAAAGAAGTGAATGAACGAGTTAAGTATTAAGTTGGATGTTTACACCAAGTGATTGAAGTTAATGTTAATGATATTTAGTTGGTACTAAAATATTTGAAAGATATTGTATGATAATTGGACATAACTTATTCACCCTCCCTT
The DNA here is from genome assembly GCA_028749045.1 of Cupressus sempervirens. Taxonomy (NCBI): domain Eukaryota; kingdom Viridiplantae; phylum Streptophyta; class Pinopsida; order Cupressales; family Cupressaceae; genus Cupressus; species Cupressus sempervirens. Next base: position 644,282,479 of record CM053786.1, on the reverse strand, counting down.
TTAATTATCTAACAATTTGGTATCATAGCTGACTGCTTGAAGAAATAATTCTAAAGGAACCTTAGAAAAAGATCCAAGATGTATAAGATAGAGGTACCAAAATTGGACAAGGCTAAATTTTCTTGATAGAAATATTGAATGAAGCTACTTCTTTCTGGTATTGGAGATTATGTCACATATTGGTTGAAGAATGAATATACTACACCTGCTGATCCCCTAACTATGGAGAAAATGAATGAAAAGAGAAAGCATAATAGTCTGATGATCGAGATTGCATCTTCTCTTAATGATTCCAAATTTGATGATATCAAGAAATCTGAAAATTCCAAGAAGATGTGGGATAAAATGAAGATAGTACATGGAGGAAATAATAATGTAAGAAAAGCTAAAGCAAAAAGTCTTAGAGGTAAGTATGATGATATTAAAATGAAAAAAGGTGAGAGTGTATGCACAATATGTAAACCAAATAATGAATGTTCTAAGTACAATCAGGGTTGATAGAGAAGCTATTGACAATTCTAAAATTGTAGGTAAAGTTATTAGAACTCTTCTAACTATTTATGCTATCAAAATTTTTTCTATTCAAGAAGTAAGAGCTATGTCTAAAAATGATCTGACACTTGATGGTCTAGTTGGTCAGTTGACTACATTTGAGTTGATAAATTGTGATAACAATATGATTATGATGGGAAATGATTTTAAGTATTTACTAACCATCAACAATTCAAAGAAAGAGAAGAAAACTAAACAAGAAAGTAAGTCTAAAAATAAAGATGTGCTGGATGAGATTGAAGCATTTCTTACAAGGAGGTTATAAAGAGTTAAAGGTAAATACAAAGCTAAACTACCCTTGATCTATTTCAAATGTAATAAGGTTGGTTATTGTTTTGCTAAATGTCCTAACCAAGAAAAGTTTGATAGAAATAACAAGAAATATTTTAAGTACAAGAGAAAATAATATTACAAAGAAAAAGGAAAGAAGTCATGCTATATTACCAAGGAAGGGCATACCAAGTTAAGTTCTAATGATGACAAGGCAGTAGTTGAAATGGTCTATGTTGCAATCAAGTAAGATCCAAATGGTGAAAGGCATGAGAATGAAATTGCCTTTATTTCAGATTTTACTAAGAATTATTCATGAATTATTGATAGTGGTTGTTCACATCATATGATCAATAATCTAAGTAAGTTTGATAAGTTTGAAGAAATTGAAGATGATCAAACTATTAATTTTGGTAGTGATGTCCCATGCTTGATGAAAGGTAAAGGATTACTAAGGTTGAATGATAAGATCAAATTTTATTATGCATATTACATTCAAAGAATTAAATATAATTTTTTGAGTGTTACTTAGTTGAATAACTTAGGTCACGAGATAGAATTTGAGAAAAGGGAGCTAAAAATATTTGATGATGAGGGAAATTTAACTGGAATAGGAATGAAAACAAAAGGTAACTTATTCTACCTTGATCATACCATTCAAACTTACTTATTTCCTATAATTGAGTATGTATGGTTATGGCATAAAAGGTTTTGTCATGAAAAATTTGAGAATATGGTAAAAATTAATAAAAAGAAGAGTAAGAGACTTACCACATCTGCAAAAAAATGAAAATTCTATGTAGCAAAGAATGTCATCTTGGTAAGATGACAAAGTCAAGTTTTTCTAGCAAGGTATACACTTCAAATGATATTATGGAATTACTAAATACTTATTTATGTGTTCCAATTGATGTTAATAGTTATTATGGAGATAGATATTTCATTTTTTTTGTTGATGATTATTCAAGGATGATGAATTTAATGTTCATAAAAGTGAAATTACATTCTTTTGATACGTTCAAGTGGTATAAATCTAGAGTTGCAAAATAAAATGACAAATCTTCAAAATGTTTTAGATCTAATAGATGTAGTTGATGAGGCTAATTATTGCCTCTTTTTTATGATAATTTTAAAATACTTTATTTTAACATTTCCAAGACATTTGTGAACTCATGTTTAGCTAAACCTATGATTAAGTCTAGATAGAACCATTAACCTATGGGTAGACAGTATGTCATATTTTGCCAATATTATACATATAATACAATATTTCATATAACCATCAGAATGTGTGTACTAATATTTGGATTTAATTTGATTATACTTGTTTGCAAATATTTATGCATCATAACTTGATAGGGAAGAAGCTAGAGATGGTCAACAACATTCAAGGAGGAACAATAAAGTCTAGTCATGATGGAAGAACCATAGTGGTATCAAAAGACACAACTGCTACAAAGGAGGAGCCATTATTTCATAAATGCAGGGATGAAAATTTTCTATATTTCCTTTGTATTTACTATTCTGTTGACTTGGTTATTTAGACTTTATTGTTTGTACTGCGAACTATTATGTTTCCTTCTTTTTCTCTAGTAGATTTGTAGTTAGTTTGTTTTCTTTACTATTTTAGAATAATTGTCAATCCTCTATTTATAGGGATTGGATCGATAGTTTTAGGAGGTTGGAAGAAAGTTTATAAAGAGAAACTATTGCCTCTTGTACTGAATTGTTTTAATAGTTTTATGTAATTTTCTCATGTGAGGATTTTCAAAATATAATTAGATAATTCTTGGTTTATATTATATGTTAGTAGATTAAAAGAATTTGAACAAGGGGCCCCACTTGGGAGGTGGATTAGACTAGAGTAGTGTAGATTTACTTCTAGCATTTTCAATATTTCAAGAAGAAGTTGTAAGTTTCCTCCTACATCATCATACTTTTTGAGTGTTCCTTTAGCATTTGTGAGAATAATTATAGTGAATGGTCTAAGTTAGAATATAGGTTAGCATTTAATTTCATTTCTAGCATTCATTTCAGTGAAGAGTTAAATGTGTTAGTTTCTTGTGGTACTTGTGTAGGTTCTTTCCTTGCATTTTACTTTCTTGTAGCATAAGTGTAATGACACTTTAAGGAACCTAGTGCACATACTATGCTAACTATTTCAAGTATATGTCCCTAGGTTGACAAATTAAATGCTTCTCATAGTACAGAGAATAATCCTTAGATTGAATATACTATTCCTAAGTAAGGCCTTGAGCATGATTATCACACACCAATTGTGAGGCAAACCATCATTTTCAACACCGTTGCCAAGGATGGTGTCAAGCTAGGAACATTTTTGGGTCATAGTTTTTTTAAAGTTTTTTTTATTTTTTTTAGCGATTTGTAGTCCTAAGAGTTTCTTCACAAGTGTGAAGAATTCAATTGCATGCATCGAATAGGATGACAATGAGATGAATATGGAAGTTTTCTTCCACACGAGTTCATTAATTTGAACAAACAAATTGAAGAAGAAGTTAAGTTGCCTTTTGAGGATGCAAGCCCTATTTTTCTTACAGAATATTCCTCTAGAGCACCACCCTTGGACACTAGTGGTCTTCAACCTTCTGCTGAAATTTTGGCTAGCTTTCTTGGTAGTTCTACTACAAATCCACCTATTGTTAATAATCTAGTACCAAATGTTCCTTTTTAGTAGCAACCCCATAATCAAATACCTCTAGTAATGACACAACCTACTTTTCCATTTCTTCTCCCAAGCCTCATAACCAATGCTAATATTAAAAATATACTTGCACCTACTCTTCTAAAGTTCTACGGCCTTGTAAATGAAGATCTTAATACTTTCTTGTTTGAGTTTTACATAATCTATGGTACCTTTGACTATAACACTAATACCCATAAGCTTAAGTTATTTCTAGCAACACTAAAAGAATAAACTTTATGATGGTTCATGGGTTTAGGAGCCAATGTAGTAGGTACTTGGGATGCAATAAAAACCCTATTTCTAGATAAATACAAAGAGTATTACAAGGAAAATGATTCAAGAGGAGATGATATCTTTATAATAGCACAAAAGGAGGATGAAACATTTGAAGACTATGTTTCACATTTCTTGTATACACTATAGAAGAACCATTAGCATGTTCTTATAGAGGATTCACAAAAGCTAGTCTTCTTAAGAGGGGTAAATCATAATTGGATAGAAGCAGTAGACATGATGGCTAGTGTTGATGTATATCAATCCTCTTGGGATGACCTCAAGAAAATTTGTCTTAACTATTCAAGGTCAACTATGAAGAAAGGAAGCAGACACTAGATTACAACCACTAAAGGAATCAGTTAGGGTATTTCAAAGCTTGAGATATCTAATCTACTTTCAAATTCTAAGTAGGACATCTTAAATGATGTTTCTACACATCTTGACATAATGACTGCAAAGAAGAAGCATGCAAAAGATGAGGTGCAACTAGTTGAGTACTATCCACATTGCCAAAAGTAGAAGAAAGATTTCCAATGCAAATTGATCACTAGCATGGAGAACCAACATCTTTCAACTAATTACATCAAGATAGATGGAGAGGATGAGAAAGTATTCTTCATTACTCAATGGTAGCCATGGGCCCAACATCAATATATGCCTCAGGAAACTTTACAAAATTCAAATCTATATGGTAACAAATGGAAAAACCATAGTACCCAAGGTCCTCCACAATATAGTCAACCCAATTGGAATAATGCTTGGAAAAATAATCCACAATAGGCTCAATGGCCTCAGAATTCCCAACCTTCTTAGCCAAACTAGCAAAACAATTAGTGGTCTACCAAGAAAAATAATCAATGGCATAATCACTAGAACCAATGGCAACCACTTCAAGGGAATTAGTAGTCTATAAACCAATGGAGAGGACCTCAACAATGGCCTAACCAAAATATAGGTAATCCACAATTACCACCTCTGGTCCAACAACCTATGCTAATTCCATTGATGAGGCATATCAATGTCTCAAATTTGATATAATTTTTATAGTTTGAACTTACTCTTTGAGCCTTGTGAAAAACATTTCCAAAATATTTGTTTTAAAAATCTTGTGAACTTATGCCAGATATGGCTAGAGCTTATGAAAATGATGGATAGTGGGTATGAAATACTTTGCCTAATATTATACATAGAATGTAGTATTTCATATAAATATTTTAAGCTATGTTCTAATATTTGCATAAAAGTAGGAATGTTATCATGCATATGTGTTCCAAATGCTTCTAACTTTCAGGAAATGGAGAAGTGGCACAAAGAGTGGTGATTACCATATTAAAGGAAGAAGATGATGAAGACCGATCATGGCAAAGGAAGAATACATCAATTATTATGAATAAGCTGCTCCTGCAGAGGAGTTATTTTTCTAGAAAAAATACGAAGACCCGACTTACTATATTTCCTATGAGCTATTGTTCTTTTTCTTAATCAATGTTCAATGTTATGGTTGACATTTTGCCTTCTTTTCTGGCAATGTTTGTTCATAGCTATTATTTCATGTTTTTAATAAGTATCCTATCCTCTATATAATAGATTTGGGAACATCTTTGAAAAGAGGGAGAGAAAGAGTAATGAATAAATAGACAATGCTAGTTTAAGATTCAAAATTTACTCTTTTCTATTCTTCATGAATTATTCAGTGATGTAATCAAAGAAGGATTTTAAGGAGAGAGTGATTTTGGAATAACTGTTGTTTTCTTAAATAATTGAATCCAACCAAGGGGGCCCACTTGGGAGGTGGAATAAATTTAGGTAGAGTATATTCATTCCTTACAATGTCCTATTTTAAGATAGATTTACTATATTAGTCCTATAGCATTGTTACTGTGAAAGTTCCTATAGCACTTGTGGAAAATGATCATGGTGTATGTTTGAATCATTAACTAGTTGAGAATTCATTTTTTGAAGTTTTCTATAGTTATCCATTGTTAATCTGAGTGTGTTTACTATTCTGTATTAGTAATATATATTCCTTTCATGCATTTAATTTCCTACAACATAGGTGTTAAGACTTGAAGGAACTTAGTGCTCATATCGTGTTGACCCATTTCAAGTTTTACATCCCTAGGTTGACAATTCAAGTGTATTTTTTGATGCAATAAATAGTTTTCAAAATAGAAATAATGTCCTTGAGAGGAATAATGGTGTGATTATCTTCATCTATTATGGAAATGTACATTTTTGGCACTATTGCTAGGGATGGTGTCAAACTAGGAACCTTCATGAGTCCTTCATTTTTAGATTATTTTGCTAGCTAGAAATCACAAAAATGTTTTCTTGATTAACAAGTCACCAATTAAATTGCATACATCAAAGAGGAAGACAACAAGATGAATATGGAAGATTTCTTCCATGGGACTATGTTAATCTAAATGAAGAAATTGAAGAAGTAGAGTTTCCTTTTGAGGATGCAAGCCCTAATTTTCCTACAAAATCATCCTTTAGAGTAGAACCTTTAGATACAAGTGGTCTTCAAACTTTTGCTAAAATTTTGGCTTGCTACCTTGATAGTACTATTCTAAATCCACCAATTGTTAACAATCAAGAAGCCAATGTTCCTTTTTAGTAGCAACCCCATAATCAAATACCTCCAGTAATGGCACAACCTACTTTTCCATTTCCTCTACTAAGCCTCATAACCAATACTAATCTCAAATTATATCCATAGCTATTTTTCCTTAGTTTTATGGCATTACAACTAAAGACCTTGGTATTTTCTTGTTTGAGTTTGACATACTCTATCGTAGCTTTGACTATAACACTTATACTCATAAGCTCAAGTTGTTTCCAGCAACACTGAAAGAATCAGCATTTCGATGGTTCCTAGACCTAGGAGCTAATGTAGCAGGCACCTAAGATGAAATGCAAACTCTATTTCTAGATAAATACAAAGAGTATTGCAAGGAAAATGATTCAAGAGGAGATGATATCTTTAGAATATCACAAAAGGAGGATGAAACATTGGAAGACTATGTTTCACATTTTCTATATACATTGTAGAAGAACCCTTAGCATGTATTGGTGGAGGATTCACAAAAGCTAGTTTTCTTGAGAGGGGTGAATGATAACTACCTAGAAGCATTAGACTTCATGGCTGGTGGTGATGTGTATCAATCTTCTTGGGATGACCTCAAGAAAATCCATCTTAACTACTCAACTATTAAGAAAGGAAGAGGACACTAGAATATATCCACTAAAGGAATTAGTTAGGGTATTTTAAAACTTGAGATATCTAATCTTCTCTCAAATTTTAAGTAGGACATCATAAATGATTTTTTTACACATCTCGACATAATGAATGCAAAGAATAAGCACGCAAAAGCTGAGGTACAACTAGTTGAGTACTGTCCACACTACCAAAAAAGAAAGAAAGATTGCCAATGCAAATTGGTTGCTAACATGGAGAATTAGTGTCTTCCAACTGAGTACATCAAGATAGATGGAGAGAATGAGTAAGTATTCTTCGTTGCTCAGTGTCGGTGATAGGCCAAATGTCAAGGTATGGCTCAGGACACTTTATAAAATTCAAATCTATATGGTGATCAATAGAAAAATTGTAGTAGCTAAGGTCCTCCACAATATAGCCAACCCAAATGGAATAATTATTGGCAAAATAATCCACAACAACCTCAATGGCCTAAGAATTCCCAACATTACTGGCCAAACTAGCGAAACAATCAATGGTCCAACTAGCAAAATAATCAATGGAAAATCAATAGTACTAATGGCAACCACCCCAAGGAAATTGGTAGTCTACAAACCAATGGAGAGGATCTTAGCAATGGCCTAACCAAAATGCTAGTAATCCACAATTACCACCTCCAGTCAAACAGCTTGCACTAATGCCACCACCTACAAGATCTGGACCTCAAAAGCAGATTTAGTTTCTTACACAACCTCAGCCAAATCCAAATAACTAGTAGCCATAAAAACTCATGTATTTTGTTGATGCTTAAAAGTACCCTACTTATGCTCTAAATTTTATAGATATACATTTGAGATCTGGCACAACCCTACCAGCACCTAAACCACCTCTCATAACTGAAATATTGGATACTCTTATAGCATCAAAATCTATAACTTCTCAACCACAAATGGTTGACCCAACAAATATAACTAGCTCAAATCAAACCCAAACATTATTTGAACCTCCTTTTTCACAAAAGCTCATACAAAGTAAACTTGTACAAATAGAGGAATAATCTTTCAAATGACATCACCGATCAGTTAAAGAATATGCATGTCCACATAACCTTATTCCATGTTGTTAAAGATGATCTTATTTATGGAAAAGCCATTAGAGACGCCTGTCTAAAAAAGCCTGGGAGGAAGAAAAAGGACCCAACTATAGTCCATGTTGTAGGACAATTGGCTGACATTATGTTAGGAAAATTGATTATTCCTAAATATTTTGATCCAAGAAGTCCAGTTGTGAATGTGATGATAAATGGTTAGTTTGTTAAAAATTCTTTAATTGATCTTAGTGCTTCTATAAATATCATGACTAAGGATACTATGAAAAAGTTGAATATAGAAGGATTAAGGGCTAACCAAACAATTCTACAACTTGTAGATAGTTCTACTATCACTCCTAATGGGATGATAGAAGACATAGTAGTAACCCTAGACTCTCTAGAATACCTTGTAGATTTCATGATTCTATCCCCAAAAGTCAATTTAACTAGTTATCCTATCATCTTAGGATGACCATAGTTAGCTATAGCTGATGCAAATATAAATTTTAGGTCAAGGATTATGACCATATTAGATGGACAGGAAACAAAGAAATTTGATCTATATCCTCCAGCACAACCACAACCAGATTTAAGTACATCTATATGAACATATTTAGGGGATAGGGAAGAAGATTTAAACTCTATAGCATAGCTTATGATGTTACATAGATAGTCTTTTCTAAAGCTACAGGAAGAGGATTCAATAATTTAGAGTATTCTTAATAATACTTGTGTGGTGGAAAAAGATGTATTTGACAGTTCTATGTTAGAACTAACTACATATGAGGAATGTAATGAGGTTTGTTTTCTACCCAAGGAGCTAGATATTATCCATCAGCTTTTACAATGTGAACTAGATACAAGTCCAATCTTTGAAGCTGCTATGGTTGATCTCATAACTGCTATTGAGTTTTCAAAAAGTCATAATCTCCATGTCAATCCAAAATTGCCTTCCATATAGATGAAATAGTTAACAGAGCTTCTTCAAAAACGTGAAAAGGCTTTTTCATAAGACTATGGGGATATGAAAGGGATAAGTCCTACATTATGCACCCATAAAATATATATCAATGAAGGGTCCTTTTCACTCCATCAACCCTAGAGAAGGATTAATCCAACCCTTAGAGAAATAGTTAAAATTGAACTACAAAAGTTGCTTGATGCTAGTTTTATATACCCTATATCTAATAGTAGATGGGTCTCACCTCTAGTAATAGTGCCTAAAAAGGGAGGGAAATGGTAGATTTATGTAGATTAAAAAGAATTGAATAAGGCAACCAAAATGGATCACTTTCCTTTACCCTTCATTGATCAAGTTCTGGACACTTTGGCTGGTAAGAAATATTATTCTTTACTAGATGTGTACAGTGGTTATAATTACATAAGTATAGCTCTTAAAGATCAAGATAAAACCATATTTATATACCCTTGGAGTAGTTTTCATATTTTGTCTTGCCATTTGGCCTATGTAATGCCCCCACAACCTTTCAAAGAGTTCTCATTAGTGTATTTGTTGATATATCACATGATTACATGAGAATGTACATGGATGATTTCACAACATCTGGAGTCACCTTTAAAGAAGCCTTGATGAATCTTGAAAAGGTTCTTGTCTAATGCAAAGAATATAATCTATCACTCAATATTGAGAAATTTTTCATGCTCATGTAGGCAGGAGTGGTGCTTGGTCATTTCATATCACCTGCAGGAATACAAGTGGATCTGGCTAAAATAGAGGTAATTCTAACACTACACACACCTACAAAACCAAAGCGTGTAAGATCTTTTTTAGGTCATGCTAGATATTATAGGTGTTTCATAAAAGATTTAGTAAAATAGCTTGTCCTTTGTATACACTATTGATTAAGGAAGATAAATTCATTTGGACACCCAAATCTAATGAACCCTTCCTGCAACTTAAGAAACTTCTCACTATGACACTAGTTTTAAAGGGACCTATTTGGTCAATTCCATTTCATATCCATACAGATGCATTAGACTATGTTGTAAGTGTTGTATTATGACAAAATCCAACTAATCTTAAAAATCCCATCTACTATATTACTAAAAGCATTCATGGATCTAAACTGAATTACACAATAACTAAAAAGGAACTTTTAGCTATAGTTTATGCATTGAAAAAATTCTAACATTATGGAACTAGATATCCTATTTTTGTTCATAGTGATCACTCAAATATAAGGTACTTAATGAAAAAACCTACTATAACTGATAGATTGGCAAGATGGCTCTTGTTGTTATAGGAGTTTGATATTACCATTATTGATAAGCCAGGAAAATCCAACATAGTTGCTAATTATTTTTCTTGACTGCACATTGCTAATGAAAATCTAACTCCAATTGAAGAGCACTTGTTCCACATAGCAACTCATACACCATGTTATGCAGACATAGAAAAATATCTTGTTACAAATAGAATGCCCCCACACTTCTCTCACAAAGATAGGAGGAAGTTAGCAGAGAAAAGTTTTCATTATTCCTAGATAGATAATAATCTCTTCTATGTTTGACAAGATTAGGTCATGAGGAGATGTATTAGAGAGAATGAGATATATGACATACTACATCCCTATCATGTTGAATCATATGGAGGTCATTTTGTAGGAAAAAGAACAACACTAAAGGTACTTATAATTGGATATTATTGGCCAACCTTACATAAGGATGCAATAACTTATACAATCAACTATGAAAAATGCTAGAGGATGGGCCAACTAATGAAAACTAATGAGATGCCACTCAATCCATAGATTTTAGTAACACCTTTTGACAAGTGGGGTATGAACTTCATAGGTCCAATTGACCCACCATCAACTAGAAAATCCTACATTTTAGTATGCACATATTATTTAACCAAATGGGTGGAAGTTAGAGCAATGAAATATGGAAGGGATGAGAAAGTAGCTAAATTCCTATATGAAGAAATATTCACGCACTATGGAGTTCCCAAAGAACTTGTCACAAATCAAGGAGCCCAGTTCACATCAAACTTGATCACTGATGTTATGAAAGAATGTAGCATAAGGCACCACAAATCCAATCCCTACCACCCTCAAGAAAATGAGAAAGTAGAGGTCACCAATAGAGAAATTGAATCCATTCTGACTAAATAAGTACACATACACATGAAGGATTGGACCAACAAATTAACTAAAGTTGTTTGGGCATACTGGACCACATGGAATACAACAACTGGATTCACTCCATTTGAACTTTTCTATGGTAAAGCATCAATGTTACCTACTGAATTTGAACATAATAAACTACACACTACTTTGGAGTTGAACATTAGTCTTCCTGCAACACAAGAAGAGAGACTTCTCCACTTGAACTCAATAGATGAAATATGAAAGATAACTTTGGAAAGAACCTAAATCATTCAACAACAGTGAAAGAAGTGGCATGATGCACATATCCATAAAAAACAATTCCAAGTAGGAGATTGGGGATCTCTTATATGATTCTCACTTTAAAGAAAATCCAGGGAAGTTGTAGACTTATTTGTTAGGGCCTTATGAAATTTAGTATGTATTTGACAATGGAGTAGTCTAACTAACAACCATTGAAATTATCCAATTCAAGTTATGTGTAAATGCCTATACGCTGCACCTCTATGATCAACCATAGACCAAAGATGAGTTCCTCTAGTAGTTCCAACCAACCAATTTACCAACTCCTAAAAACACAGTTCCTACTGTAGAGGGTTAAAACCTTCTTCCTGTAGCCATACCATGACAAACTTTCAAGAAGCCCTCATAATAAAACCTCATTTAATATAAGGTCCATTCTTTCATTCATTTTTATTTTTCTTCATAACAACTCATCTCATTTCTCTATCTACAATCCACTCACACTCCATGTGACCCACAAATTCTATTTTTATTGCTTTCAATAAATCATTCCATTAGCACCTTTTCTACAATCATTGACTTTTCCACCTCATCAATTTTCATGTAGACATAAGCTCTCAAAATTTTAGGTACAATATTTTTAACTCTTTATTCATTTTTCAGTGCAAATGTTTTGATATTCATATATAATATTACATTAAATGTATCGTTTAAGTCTTAAGTTGGTTTCTCATTCTATTTCCAATTTTTTTAAAGTGTGGACACTTGTCAAATTTTAGTGGGGGCCCAATAAAGTGTATTAATTTCCAAATGTCATCTCCATGCTACCATAGTCATGTTCATGTTATAGGCTATACTTTGAAAAAAGTCTAATATTTTTATTTATTTTTTTAAAAAAATCTTTTTGTATCTATTGTACCTTTTCACTATGATTTTCAAAAAGATCTCCTATGTTTGACATGATTGAAAGGGCTAAGTTTTATTACAAGAATATCTTCAATTAAACCTTGACATCCTTCATAATTAATTATATCATTATTTTACATGCCAAACACAATAGAGTCATGTTAAGAGAATTGGTAATGACATTCCTCGAAAAGATCAATTTAAAATTTTGAGAAGGTGGAATTTATAGAGGTAAAAGGGGTAAAACTTATTAGAGTGGTGAGAGTAAAGAAAATCAAAGATAGAAATTTCAAAGATGGGAGTTCAATTACATACGCATGAGCTAGTTATTCATAATATTTTACTTGTGAACGTTGAAGCAGTCTGGCGATTTCATGGCTATGGATGGCTTGGCTATTTCTTATAATTAATCGAGCTCAATGAAGAAGTAGCAACAGAGTTTATGATGATATTTGATGAAGGGGAAGCCACAATATGGGGATTAAGAGTGATTGCTACTAAAGAGAAAATAGAAAAATTCATAGGACTACCGAAAATTAGGGAGCATTATCCAAATAAATATGATCCTAGGTCCTCATAGGCATAGTTCTTTCAGCCAAGTGACCCTCATCTAGACATTTCAAAGCAAGGGAGTAAAAGAATTTCTCTTTCATCTCCATATTTAAAATTGGCAACCCACATTATCAGGTATTTGACCTATGAAGGTAGGTTTTCAAATTTGCATGCTCATCATTTTAAGCTGCTTAGTTGTATAAGACATAACATTCAAGTTAATGCCCACAATTTCCTTTATAATATGTTGTGTATTAGTGCTGAAGAAACTTAAAATGAATATACAAATTTTGTTTCTCAACATGCCCTCATCAAACTTTTAGTTGAAAGGTCTCTTAGAGATTATTCCCCTATATATGGGCATAATTTGTTGAATTTAAAACTTTGCAACCTCAAGCCAACTGTGTTCCACAAAATTAAGGAAATAAGGAAGAAATCATAGAGCCTAGTTAGAATCTAGCCAAAATAGAAAAAGAAACCTCTCCTAATAAGCCTATTGAGTCTATTTTAGAGGATGATATACCTAGCTCTTTTAGAAATAAAGGCAAGTGTAAGGTGGTAAAGAAATCCATAATCTTGAAAAGGAAGCCCAAAACCCCTCTGTTAAAGTAAATAAGAGAAAATGGTATGTGCTTGCAGTAACCATTTCCATAAAATTTACTCTAATCATGCCTAAACCAAAGCAAACCCACAAAATGGTCGAAGCTAAAAAGGTTCCCGTGCATAGATGCCCTTGTATGCAAGGTCGAGTAGCCCTAGTTTCCACTAAAAATCAAAATGCCCCAATTTTAAAGTCTCATATATAATTAGTAGTTGAAAATATTCTAGATGACTCTCCTATGCAATTGGAACCCCAAAATGTGGAAACACATGAAAATGAGCTTGTCAATGAGATACTGTAAGAGAATCAAGAAATGTGTAAATCAAACCCCACTACTATTCCAAGAAAAGCCCCTAGAAATGATCAATCCACCATGCTCCCAATCCTTGTATATTCTAATTTTTCTCTTATACCTTATAAATCCTCTTGGTACACCCAACATTTCTAGCAAGTTGCCAAATTACAAAAGAAAAAATCTAAGGCTCAAGAATTTGCTTTTTCTACAATTCAATCAATATTGTTTGGTCTATACAATCATTTAATTTTTCAAAGGCCTTGTTGAGGAAAGAAAGAGACCAAATGTAGAAGGAAATATTTCATAGAGATGAGGAAATTGAATCATTGAAAGAGCAACTTGAGAAATAGAAACAACATATGAATAAAGCTTTAAAGCTAGCTAACCAAGTAATAGTTTGTAAACCATCACCAAGGGTGTATGCCATTTGTTTGATGGAATAGTTTTTGTTATTTCAATTGATGATGAAAATGAGAGATTGTGAATTTAAAAATACTCAATATTTTTATAATGTGTACTAAACTTTTCCTTCATGGCAGAACAATTTGTTCTGTGAACTCTATTTGCATTATGTCATAATTCCACATGAGACAGAGTAGAACCCTCTACTTTACATAGATTATGTTCACCTTAGAGTTTTAATGTCCTGGATGTATAATGAGACAAATTATGATAGGCAGTTGGATACCTATAGAGAACTTGATAAATATGAAACATTATCACTATGGGTTAAATCCCATTAGCCTTCTGACTTTTTGAGAGATTGGTTTGGATTAACCTATGGGAGACCCAAACTAGAGATTAGGGAGAAAGTGTTGCAAAAAGGGAAAATGTTTATAGAGAATACCAAAAACTATTAGAAGCTTTTGAAAAGTATGAACCACATAGCCCTATCAATTATGAGGCAACAATTAATAGGGTGGCTTAATATATGCAACTGGGAAGACAAATCAGAAAAAATCTATGGATGCCATTAACTTTTCAGCCTCCTACCCTTATTTGGTCTCTTTATGAAAATGATGCTAATAGACTAGACCCATTAGTTGAAGAACACTTGGGTGAACACTGTAGACACACCAAAGGATATTTCTACACTTTCAAAAGTGGGAAGTAGGGGAAGACTATAGTGGGAGATTTCAAAGCCATGGCATAGAAGTACAATGCTTAAGGACAAGCATTTTCATAGTTCGAGGAAAATGATGAGGCATATTAATGTCTCAAATTTGATATAGTTTTTATAGTTTGAACTTACTCATTGAGGGTTGTGAAAAACATTTCCAAAATATATTTCTTAAATATCTTGTGAACTTATGCCAGATACAGCTAGAACTTATCAAACTGATGGAGAGTGGGTATGACCTACTTTGCTTAATATTATATATACAATGTATTATTTCATATAAATATTTTAAGTTATGTTCTAATATTTAAATAAAAGTATGAATGTTATCATGCATGTGTGTTTCAGATGTTTCAAACTTTGAGGAAATAGAGAAGTGGTAGAAAGAGTGGTGATTACCATATTAAAGGAAGAAGATGATGAACACAGATCATCACAAAGAAAGCATAGATTAGTTCCTATGAATAAACCACTCCTGCAGAGGAGTTATTGTTCTTAAAAAAACTAGGAAGTCCTGACTTGCTATATTTCCTACAAGCTATTATTCTATTGCTTAATCAATGTTCTATCTCATGTTTGACATTACACCTTTTTTGACAATGTTTGTTCATGGTTTTTATGTAATGTTTTTAACAAATATCCAATCCTCTACATAATGGATTTGGGATTGTCTTTGGAAAGAGGGAGAGAAAAAGTAATGAAGAAATAGACAATGCTAGTTTAAGATTCAGAAGTTACTCTTTTCTATTCTTCATGAATTATTTAGTGATGTAATCAAAGAAGGATTTTAATGAGAGAGTGATTTTGGAATACTTGTTGTGTTCTAAGTCAATTGAAGGCAACATAGGGGGCCAACTTGGGATGTGGAATAGATTTAGGTAGAGTAGATTAATTCCTTGCAATTTCCTATTCTTAAGATAGATTTAATGTATTAGTTATGCAACATTACTACTGTGAAAGTTCTTGTAGAACTTGTGGAAAATAATCATGGTGGATGTTTGAATCATTAACTAGTTTAAAATTCATTCTCTAATTTTTTCTACAGTTATCCATTTTTAGTCCAAGTGTGTTTAATGTTCTATATTAATAGTATAGATTCCTTTCATGCATTTTACCTTCTTGTAGCATAGGCGTTAAGACTCTTGAAGGAACTTAGTCCACATATCATGCTAACCCATTTCAAGTTCTACATACATGGGTTCACAAGTCAAGTGTGTTTCATGATGGAATAGATAGTTTTCAAAATAGACATAGTATCCTGAAGAGGAATAATGGTGTGATTATCTTCATCTATTATGAAACCATAAAACCACCACCTGCAAGTTCTATACCTCAAAAATAGACTCAATTACCTATGCAGCCTAGCCAAATCTAAATAACCAACAACACCAAAAACCATGTATTTTGTCGATGCTCAGCAATACCATGCTTATGCTCTAAAAGTTGTAGATATACATTTGAGATCTAGTACAACCCTATAAAAATGTAAACTACCTCTCATAATGTAAATGCCAGATACTCCTACAATATCAGAACCTACAACTTGTCAACCAAAAATGGTTGACCCAACCAATATAACTAGCTCAACTCAAACCTAGAAACTAGTTGAACCTCCTTTTCTAGAAAAGCTCATACCACACAAACCTATACAAACAGAGGAACAATCCTTTGACTTCATTGATTAGCTAAAGAACATGCACATCCAAAGTCCATTATTCCAAGCTATTAAAGATGTTCCTATTTATGGCAAATCCATTAGAGAAGCTTGTTTGAAAAATCCTTGGAGAAAGAAAAAGGACCCAACCATAGTCCATGTTGTAGGACAATTGATTGATATTATGTTAGGAAAATTGGTTACTCATAAATATTCTGATCTAGGAAGTCTTGTTGTGCATGTGATTATAAATGGTTAGTTTGTTAAAAATGTGTTGATTGATCTAGGTGTTGCTATAAATATTATGACTAAAGATACTATGAAAAAGCTAAATATAGAAGAGTTAAAAGCTACCCCAACAATTCTATAGCTTGTAGATAGTTCTACTGTCACTCCTAATGGGGTGATAGGGGACATAGTAGTAAGCCTAGACTCTCTAGAGTACCCTGTAGATTTCACGATTCCATCCCCAAAAGTCAATTTATCTGGTTACCCTATCATCTTAGGATGACCATGGTGAGCTACAACTGATGCAAATATAAGTTGTAGGTTAGGGAGTATGACCATATCAATTGGAGAAGCAACAAAGAAATTTGATTTGTATCCTCCAACATAACCACAACTAAATTTAAGTACATCTGTATGGCCAAATTTAGGAGATGGAGAAGAAGAGTTGAACTCTATAGCACAACTTATGATGTTAAATAGACAATCCTTTTTGAAGCTATAGGAAGAAGATTCAATAATTCAAAGTATTCTTAATAATACTTGTGTGGTTGAAAAAGATGTATTTGGCAGTTTTGTGTTAGAATTAACTACATATGAGGAATGTAATGCGAGTTCTTTTCTGCCCAAGGAACTAGACATTATCCATCATCTTTTAACATGTGAACTAGGTAAAAGTCTTATATTTGAAACCACTATAGTTAATTTGACAACTATTGCTAAGTTGTCAAATGGTCATAATCTCCATGTCAATCCCAAATTGTCTTCCACATAGATGAAATAGTTAAGAGAGCTTCTTCAAAAACATGAAAAGGATTTTGCATGGGACTATGGGGATATGAAAGGGTTAAGTCCTACATTATGCACCCATTAAATGTATATCAATGAAGGGTGCTTTTCACTTCATCAACCATAGAGAAGGATTAATCTAGCCCTCAGAGAAATAGTTAAAACTAAATTGCAAAATTTGCTTGGTGCTAGTTTTATATACCTTACATCTGATAGTACATGGGTCTCACCTCTGGTCATAGTGCCTAAAAATGGCAGGAAATGGTAGATTTGTGTAGATTATAGAGAATTGAATAAGGCAACCAAGAAGGATCACTTTCCTTTATTCTTCATTGATCAAGTTTTGGACGCTCTAGCTAGTAAGAAATATTTTTCTTTCCTAGATGGGTATAGTGGTTATAATCAGATAAGTATAGCTCTTGAACATCAGGATAAAACCACATTTACATGCCCATGGGGTACTTTTGCATATTTTCTCTTTCCATTTGGCCTATGTAATGCCCTTGAAAAATTTCTAAGATATGTTATCAACATTTTTGCTGATATACCACATGATTGCATGGAAATATGTATAGATGATTTCACAACATTTGGAGTCACCTTTGAAGAAGCATTGATGAATCTTGAAAAAGTTCCTGTCTGATGCAAAGAACATAATGTATCACTCAATAGTGATAAATGTTTCATTCTCATGTAGGAAGGAATGGTACTTAGTCATTTTATATTAGTTGTAGGAATACAAGTGGATTCGGCTAAGATAGAGGTAATTCTAACATTACCCATACCTAGAAAATCAAAGGATGAAAGATCTTTCTTAGGTCATGTTGGCTATTATAGGCATTTCATAAAAGATTTTAGTAAAATAGATAGTCCTTTATATACACTATTTACTAAGGAAGTTGAATTCATTTGGGCACCTGAATGTAATGAAGCCTTCCTGTAGCTTAAGAAACTCCTCACTACAACATCAATTTTAAAGGGATCTTATTGGTCAATTCCATTTTATATTCATGCTAATGCATTAGATTATGTTGTAGGTGTTGTATTAAGACAAAAGCTTGCTAATCTTGGAAATGTCATCTACTATATTAGTAAAAGCCTTCATGGACCTTAACTGAATTACATAGTAACCAAAAAAGAAGTTTTAGCTATAGTCTATGTATTGAAAAAATTTAGACATTTTGTAATTGAATATTCTATTTTTGTTCATACTAACCACTCAGCTATAAGGTACTTAATGAAGAAACTTATTGTGACTGGTAGATTGGCAAGATGGCTCTTATTGTTATAGGAGTTTGATATTACCATTATTGATAAGCAAAGAAAGTCCAATGAAGTTGCTAATTATTTTTCTACACTACACATTTCTGATGAAGATCCAACTCCAATTGAAGATACAAATGAGTACTTATTCCACATAGCAACTCATACACCATGGTATGTAGACATAGCAAACTATCTGGCTATAAATAGAATGCCCCCACACTTTTCTCACAAAGATAAAAGGAAGTTAGTAGAGAAGAAAATTCATTATTCATGGATAGATAAAAATCTCTTCTATACTACACCAGATTAGATCATGAGGAGATATGTTAGAGAGGATGAAATATATGACATACTACATGCTTGTCATGATGAACCATGTGGAGGCCAATTTACAGGAAAGAGAACAACATAAAAGGTACTTACTACTAGGTATTATTTTCCAACATTACATAAGGATGTAGTAAATTATACAACCAACTATAACAAATACCAAAGGATGGGCCACCCAACTAAAATAGATGAACTGCTCTTTAATAACAAATCCTTTGAGCATGCCCATATAAACATTTTATGTCCACATAAAGTTCAAATTCTTCATTCACCTTCTTATTTCTTCTTTTTCAACCCATCTCATTTCTTTCTTCCATCCACCCATCTTCCACATCATCATTTTGCAATTCTTTCAATAATACAATGAGTTTTCTGATGTATGCTATTGCTGCTGACCTTCAACTCTTACCACCTTTTGGCATGTGCAATGATCAATTAAGTAGGTATAAGGTTTTCAAAATTTTATTCATTTATAGAGCATAGATTTTGTTGGTTATATCTATTACTGCCTTATATATATTATTGCGGCATTATGCCAATTCCATAACCCATGCTAATTAAAACAAGCGAGGAAACTTGTTAATGTTTCATAGGGGGTAGGGAAGGTTACTAATTCTCAATGACATATTTATTTATTTACTATAGATTTTCAAATCTATACATTCTCCTTAAAACCTAGTTGCCATAGTACACAAGTGTCATGTGTCGTACTCTTATTCCTAAATAATTTTTCACTATCAAGCTACGATATGACCCAAATTCAATTTTGATGTGACCCAAATTCAATTTTGGGAAGATTTTCCCATATCTATGATTTATTTTCATTAAACCCACATTATTATTCATGAAATTAAAATGTGAAATGTGAAAAGGTCTATGATTTTCAAAAACAAAAGAAAGCCTAAATTTATAGAAGGGAAGAAGGTAATAGTACAAGAAGAGTAGAATCTAAAATTGACAACCATAAATTGGAGGACAATTGCAGCAATGAGAACCATTTAGATGTGGAGGTAGTGAGAAGATTTAATGCATGTGGCTAGTTAGGGTATTTTTTTAAAAACTAATAGAGTTTGATGATGAAGTAGCCACTGAATTTATATGTACATTTGAGGAAGAAGAAGCAACAATATGGGGGTTGATGGTTGTTGCCATAGAATATTGGATAGTAGAAGTAATCGAGTTACCAGCATTGAAAGAACACTACCCTAGTGCACATGATGCAAGGTCAACTAAGGTCCAATTTTTCATACTGACCCTCCATTAGATATAACAATGCATGATTGCAAAAGAATGTCTTCTCTACCACCATACAATGAGTTGTCCATACATATTATTAGGTATTTTATCTATGAAGGAAGATTTTCATATTTACATGCACATCATTTTAAGTTGCTCACTTATATAAGGCATAATTTTCCAATGAATGTTCCTAATTTTTTGTACAGTATGTTATGTATTAGTGTCGAGGAAACCCAAAAGGGAAGGAAAAATTTGTTACTCACCATGCCCTAATAAAATTTCTTATAGAGAGATCTCTTAGGGATGCCTCTCCCATGTCATGGGAAAAATTTGTCTAGCATAAAACTTTGCAACCTCTAGCTACCCCTAATGAGCAACCTAGCAAAGAAAATGTAGTCCCCATTAATGCAACTACTAGCCAAAGCACCCAAGATGCTTAAACCAAAAATGTGCAAGAAAATGTGCCTTTACTTGCTCAAAAGAGAAATATACCTACCTCCACTTGAGCAAAGGGGAAATGGAAACAGCAAAAGGAAGCCTTAGCTCTAGTAGTAGAGAAAAAAAACCCCACAATCTCAAAGCAAAAGAAAACAAAGTTGGGTCCTACATCAGTCACTCCTATAGTAGAGACACTAAAAAGAGGTGGTAGGAAGAAGGCCATGGTACTTGATGAGACCCCTATACAAAGAAGCCCTAGAATGAAAGAACAAACTTCTAAAGTATCAATAGAAACTTAGTCTACTCCACCCAAACCATCTAATGAAGAATCCCCAGTACAAGTTGTCTCCAGTGATTCCCCCAATTAACCTAAAATTTTGGACATTCCTTAAAACCCTAAAGAGGAATGTAGGGTTGAGGTGAATGAAAGAAAAAATAATTTTGCAGTAGGCCAACAAGATACTCTAGGTTGTAAAGATGAAAAAGCTCCAATAATGCATCCATTTACTTATTCAAAAAATGGCCTAGTTTCCTACAAGCGAATATGGTTTACAAATTTCTTAGAATAATCATAGAGGGAACAAAGGAAAAATAATTATGAGGAAGAAAGTGGCCCAGTTACCCTACAAATGTTTCTTTTCCAATTGTATAATAAACTTGTAATGAAAACAACCCTATGAAAAGAGGAGAAAAATGAGATGAAGAGGGTTATAGCATATCAAGGTGAAGAAATTGTAGAATTAAGAGAGCAATTGGCAAAACAAAAATAAAAGATGTATCATGCCATCAAATTAGCTGATCAAATAATTACTTGCAAACCACTACCTAGAATATATGCTATTTGTTTAAAATAAAAATTTCTTTTATTCCAACTTATGTTTGTAGACACCTAAATTTGATTACACTATTTTAGTAATCCTATTTAGTTATCTAAAAAGGCATTATTAATTAAATTTCTATTTAATTAATCCTTTGTCATCCCCTAGTTGATTAATTTAATTAATCATCTATAGTCCTAATTGATAAATCAAATAATCTATTATTTATCAATTAAATCCTATTCTTCTATCTAATTCAAAAAATCCCCATTTATTAAAATAAATATATTTGATAAATGAAATCCTCAAATTCAAAAACCCCTAACCTATCTCTAATCCTCCATTTAGCCTAATCCACCCCCTCCACCCATACTAACCAAGCTTAGCCACTAACTCACCCACCCTCATTAATGCCATCCACTTGCACATCTCTAACATCCCTAATCTAATCCTAAACCCAAGCCTAATCCACCCCCTAATGTTGTCACATTCCTTAAACAAGTTTAAGACTTTCCTAATCCAAACCAAAGTCTCCCCTCAAAAAACCCAACCACTAAGTCATGAGTGCTCTTACAAAACATAAAAGACTCTTACACCCATCTTCCACACTCTTCCCTCTTCCACACTCATTCCTCTTACATCCCTCTTACATACTCAACCCCACTCATCATGCCTTTAACCAACCCTTTACCCTACCCTATCACACTCATCCTCCCTGTGACAAGTGTCACCTTCCCATTGGTGCTAAACAAGCACAATCCATGTGCTCTCCTTTGAGTGCATCCTAGCCCTCCTTAAGCCTTCATCCATCCTTGCATCTAAGCCCTCCATCCCTCTACCCGTTAGCCTATAAATTGAATCCCATCCCAAGCCATTTCATCAACAATCTTTGAGCTAAAGTTACCATGCTATTTTGAGAACCAAAGCCATCAATCTTACCCTTATAATGCCAAATTGAGAGCTCACAAAGCTACCAATTTGCCATTACCCATCCCCATTGAAGTAGCTTTTGAGAATCTTGAGCATACATCCATAGCAAAAGGACACATCTACAAAATCCAGAAAGCATGGAGTGTTTTCTCTTGTGAGGTTTGCACTTCTTGTTTGCTTTCTTTGTCTAAGCATATATGTGAATTTAGTTTTTGGTTTGTGAATGTTTATTTGTTAATGTTCTTTGCATACTAATTCTTGTTCTACATTTTGGCACGCCCGGTGGGACCCCACTATGGGTCATTTAATCATCTATTTTCATCTATATGTCATTTTTCTAACCATCTAATGTTTGTTGTTGTTTGAGTGTGTTGTGAGGGTGTTTTTCTTGTTTTTGCAGGTTAAAGAATGCACTTAGGAAGAAGAAATACGATCTAAAAAAAAAAAATTCGCGTTTTTCAACTTTTTTGGCACAGTTTTGTTCTACCACCTATTCTGTCTGCAAAAATCCGCGTCTGCGCAAATCGACGTCTGTGAAAATCCGCGTCTACGCAAATCGACGTCTGCAAAAATCTGCATCTACGCAAATCGACATCTGCAAAAATTTGTATCTGCGCAAATCGACGTCTCCACCACCGCCAATCCAAATCGACGTCTGCAAAAATCCGCATCTGCGCAAATCGGCGTCTCTGCTTGTTAAGCTCTCATTTTTGAAGATTTTGACTAACTAACTAAATTGCTTTTTTTTGTCTCATTGCAGGTTGGAGCACATATGGAACCACTAACCATGTTTCTTGTAGGTTTTCATGTTGCTAAAAAATGAACTTGAATGCTTAACCATTTGTCTTTGAATGCATGTTGCTAAAAAATGAACTTGAATGGTTAAACACATTTTCCATTGAATGAATGTTGCTCAAAACACACTCTTGAATGCCATGGATTAAAATCAAATTTCCTTGGAATGCATGCTTAAAACAACAAATCCAATCTTGAATGCCAAGGATCAATTAACCATTGCAATATCAAACACTTCATTTGGAGCTTCTAAAATTGAACAAAACAAATCTCTTTTCTACATGCAATCTAGGTAAAGTTTGATTTTTGGACATTTAAGAAACTTTGTTAAGTTAAAATACAAATTTACAAAAATCAATTTGAGTAGTTCCTTGGACTCACCTCTTTTCTAATCACCCATCAAATATTAACCATTGGTTGCAATCTCAGCGCCATTTATGGGGATGGGTCTACTTGAAAAAGGTGTTAAATGTTCCACAATCTAACTCACTCACTTGGTCTTTGAACATTTGCTTTAACTTTATCAAAATTCTTAAATGGCCAAAACTTTAGATTAAATTGATCACACTTCAAGTTTGGGCACTAAAATTAAACAACAACTGACATGGAGAGCCTCCGGGCGCGCACTTGAAATTGAATCTCACACACTTTTGTTTTGGGCTTAAAACAAACTCACACTCAATCTTGAATGCCTTAAAGAAAAGTAATCAATACTTGACGTGGAGGGCCTCCGGGCGCGCGAGTTTGCTTTTGTTGACCCTAACTCTTTTTATTGTTTGCATTCTTCGATCGATTTACTTTTGTTGGCGCTTCAAATTGGAATTGAACATTGTCTCTTAAACATGAGTGCTTGCAAAGTCTAGATTAGCACACATAAGAGTCAGTTGGTAAAAGAACAATCGTGTTTTTTAGCCCAAGGTCATCCAAGTCTTCTCTCCCCTTTTCATCTTTCGAGGCCATCTTGGGTGCATAAGATTAGGATCCAAAACCTTGTTTCTTTTTAGGAGGCTTGCTTGGGGATTTCATCACCCCTTGGACGACCTCAACTCCAGCGTTTCGGCAAAGTATAAGAATCGGGAGGTGAATCGAAAGACACCTCTCTTGGGATCAAGATTTTGTCATTCGGGCTAAGCCTCAAGTAACTTTATACCCTTGAGAAGTGAAAGAGGAGAAGTGGGTTACCGCTCCTCTCGGCTGTGTGACATCCTTTTGGTCTCATCTACGGATTTGGGCCTCACGTACCTTGCATATATCGAGGACTCCCTAGCTAAACCAATTGTCTGCCTTGCAGAAAACCATCTAGGATGTTAATGTGTTTGGAGTGATTGATCGAAACATTTGTAGAACATACACACTCCTTGGTGCAAGTATCACATTCTGAGAACCACAAACTTCTATCTGGGTGTTCCTATCTATTGCTTGTTTTTATTTTACTTGTTGAATGAATGTTTGCCAAACTTGGTCAATCCTAGCTTAGGGCACACTTAGCGTAGTCACTGCCTATTTTGGAAGTTGAACAAGTTGAAGCAAAACAACTAAGATTTTTCCCAAAGCCAAGGAAATTCAGGAATTTATGTCAGAACAACCCAAACCCAAACAGAAGTTTCACAAGGTCAAACTCAAGCCATCTCTAGCATACCAAGAACTTTCAGCCAAGAGAAAAGAAATAACACCAAGCCCACGAATTTCCAAACTCCACAAAGCAGAGGACAAAGCTACCGACGAAGCACTTCAAGAGGCCTAGTTAGAGCGCACCATCAAATTTAGCCAACATCCAGGAGTTAATCTTGCTTATGCCTTACCAACTAGGCATGATTTCTATGATTAGACACCCTTGTTTCTCCACATCTTCTTGGATAAGCTTCACTTTAGAGTCATCTTTATAGAAAAGCCAGCCATCTTAGGTTATCCCCTTAAGCATTATTAGCTCATCCATCTCATTTAGAATCATACCATCTAGCCAGTAATTGAAAATTTGCACATCTAAGCGTTCAAAATTGTTGTCACCTTGCTAAAAGTTTGCCATTCCTAAAATATTCCAAATCCACCAATCTCACCAAGGTTATCCCTTTGACAGAGCTTTGTCTAGGGTAATCTAGCTTTGTCACTTGTTATCCCTCATCACCTTGAACTAAAGGTTGGGATTCACAAGTGGTCAATCTCGTGTTCTTCCTAAAGGATTATCAGTCTATCCTTAAGTTGACACAATCACCACCAAGCTTGCACATAGGAAAGAAGACCTTTTGTGCTTTGACAACATGTCTTTGAAGTTATAATCCCCAACCCAATCCTCCTTAGGTTTTGTCATATAGCTTTGCCTCAACCTAGGAAATCATTTGCATAGAAAAGCCTTCCCCCTTTTGCATCCATCAGCATTATTGCATCTCATCCCTAGGAGCATTTTTCATGCCACCCGTCACTCGCTTAGCCAAGAAGAAAGAAAGAATGGAGCCCTATCATTTGGATCGAACAGCCTCACCCCCCTTGAGCACTCAGCCATCCTTCAGCCCAGAGCAAGCTATGCCATCACCTACTGACATTGAAGCTTTCATGAACCAACCAGGAAATGCAGTATTGGTAAATGCCATTATAGACAAAAACAAAGAGACAATCATGGCTAATTTTCAAAGGGACAATGTAGGAACCTTTGACTTTGGAAGACCCCCTCCATTATCAGATCCATCTCACCCATTGTTTGGGCAGCTGCCACCACCCATAGGCTCTTATGATCCAAATTATCCTCAATATATTCCAAAAGAAGAGCCTCCAGCCAATCCATATGACCCAACAGACCCAAACATACCATCATCCACCCAAGTTGAAATCTCCATACCGCAAGACAACCCAGCCACCACCACTCCATCCTTGGTTCATACCTCTCTGCTCCAAACCCCCTTTACTCAAAACACCTCACCGTTCACCCCCTTCACTATTGCTGCTGCTCCCCAACCCAACCTTCCAAATCCACCCATCTCCCAAATCAGTGCTAGCATCTTTGGCCAATCTCAGCAATATACAATAGGGATGCCACCCATGGGGCCAAGTAATCAACCTTTCATCGCCCCTAACTTGTTCACCACAGCCCAAAGTACAATCCCATCATTTCCATTAAGTCTTGGGAGCTCAATACCACCAGCCACAAATCCACAAGCTACTACCTTCACTCCACAAAGCTATCAAAACCCCCAAGCTACTGCCAATCTTCTACCAAGCTCCCAAGTGACCCCAACTCCCACCACCACTCTACCAAGCTTCCAAATCCATCCACAAAGCTATCAAACCCCATCAGTTCCATTCCCAAGCTTTCAATTCCCACCACCTCCACCACCAACTAATCCATTACCTCCAATTACCAACTACTTTTCAATGCCACTTTTAGGAGGTAATCCACCACCCCAGCCAACCACCAATTATTTGCAGATACCATCCCAAATGGGGGCACAACCCACATATATTGGTCAAACCCCACAAGCCCTCCGATCCTTTCCCCAAGCCTCACAACCATCTTATACCTTACCTCCACAAACCAATCCATTTATCCCACAGCCAGCTTATGTTCCTCAATCCCAACCTCAAATCCCATATCAACAACAAGCCTCGTAGCACATGCAGCAATATGCACCACCTCCCCCTCAACAACCCGTCATCCACCATGCAGCTGCCCAAACAATGTACAATCCCTATCAGCAAATCCCTCACAGCCATCCATATTCAGTGGCCCCATCCAGCACATACCTACCTCAAGGCACTCCTACATTGGGGGCACCCCAACCATCACCTATCAATTCAGAGTGGGAGCAAATGAATACAGCTCTGAAAGCCATCCAAGAAGGGAATGATCCAAAGACATTCAAGTTTGAGAATGTGTGTCCTTACCCATTTGACAGAGCCATTACCACGAAACCATTTCCCAAACACTTTGAGGTACCTAAATTTGACAAATTCAGAGGAAAAGGAGACCCTGTCACACATATCAAAGAATTTTACATGCATTGCCAGGACGTGGCATACAATGATGTCTTCCTCTTGCGCCTTTTTCCCAAAAGCTTGGCTGGACCAGCTCTTGAATGGTTTTATAGAATCCCCTATGACATAATTAAAAACTTTGC
Organism: Cupressus sempervirens; assembly: GCA_028749045.1. Taxonomy (NCBI): domain Eukaryota; kingdom Viridiplantae; phylum Streptophyta; class Pinopsida; order Cupressales; family Cupressaceae; genus Cupressus; species Cupressus sempervirens. Next base: position 644,254,950 of record CM053786.1, on the reverse strand, counting down.
TGAATTATCTGAGGCATTTGTAGCCCAATATGCCCATCTTGTTGAAACAGAGCTATCAATAGTTGATCTTTTCCACACCAAGCAAAAAGGTGGAGAAAGCCTTGTCGAATACCTGCAAAGATGGCAAACCCTTACCACCTACACATCCTGCACCTTGCCAGAACGCCATGTGGTGAAAATTTTTATTGATAATGCACATCCCAGCTTGGCCCACCACATGACCATGAACTATTTGCAGACCTATAAGGATATCAAAGAGAAAGGAATGATCCTTGAGCAAGGACTCATCAAAGATGGTGTGGTAAAGATTTACAAAGAGGCCAACCAAAATCAATCACATTCCAATGACAAGTCTAGGTATTGGAACAAAAACAAGCATGTTGCAACAGATGGAGTTACTGACACCAGACATGTGAATATCGTTGGTCCTTCTCAAAACTAGTCTAACCCACCATATCAAACAAACAACCAACAAGCTATTAATTACCCACAATGAAATAATCAAAGCTATCAAAACCACAATACAAGACCCAACTTTCAAGGGTCTAACAATCAAGCTAATGCCATCAATGTAGCTGCAGGGCAAAAGCCCAGATTCCAACCTGCACCTAGAAACTATACACCCCTTGGTGAGCCATTGGATGTTATTTTTGAGAAATTGGCTAAGGAAAGCCTCATCAAATTTCCTCCTACCCAGCAAATTGATCCAAGCCAATCCAAAGCTGCATGGTACAAGGACAATGAGTATTGCAAGTTCCATAGGGTAAACGGTCACACCACCCTCAGATGCATGAAACTTAAAGACTATGTGCAAGACCTCATTGATCGGAAGGAAATCACTGTTGGTGCCCAAACCTCTTCCAATGCAGGCTTACAGATTTATCAAAATGCTTTTTCTCCACACAACAACCAAAATCTTGGAAAAGCACCTATCCAAAACAACACCAACAACCGCTAGCCAAACCAACAACATGGGAAGAACAAAGACCACACTTCATCCTATATAGACTATGGTAGCCTTATAGGTTGTATATATGAGAAAGAGCCTTCTGTCAATGTTATCAATATCTGAGGACTAGACAATGAGTGTGCAGTCACCACTCGAAGAGCGCAATTTAACATCGTAGGCCCACCAGTTTCATCAGCACCATCAGCTCCATCAAAAAGTCGGTACAATATCTTGGAACACCTTGGGAACATGCTAGCCCAAATATCCATTTTAGACCTTCTCCGCACTAGTCCTGTGTACAAAGACATCCTTGACAGTGCTCTCATAGAATCCCGTGTCCCTTCTGATATCAATGCTACTAATTTTCATAATCTTGTTGGACACCTTTCATCCTCATGTGCCCTGTCTTTCAAACCCATCGACATACCCATGGCTGAGCCAGATCACACCCTTCCGCTTCGCATAGCCATCATGGTATCCAATTTTGCCGTGAAAAGAGTAATGATAGATAATGGATCAGCCTTGAAAATTTGCACCCTAAAATTCATAAAACAAGTTGGGTATACTGAGGCAGATATGATCAGTGAGGTTATCACCATCAAAGCTTATGACAACTTGGAAAGGACCACAGAAGGGACTATTTTGCTACCAATCAAGGTTGGGCCAATCATTCAAGAGACAGTTTGCCATGTTGTTGATCTAAACCTACCATTTAACATCCTCCTCGGTCGCCCATGGATTCATGCTATGAAGGCCATTCCATCCACCTACCATCAGTGCATCAAATTTCCACATCAGGGAACTAAGGTAACCATCCATGCCGATCTAGAACCCTTTGCTTACTACAATGTAGTTGAAGCTTCATATACAAACCATTGCCCTAGAATAGACATCGGCACAGCCATCGCCAGCTCATCCCACACTTGTAATGATGCATAAACCATCCTTGCCTCCACCCTATCTACTGTAAAGATCAACAACAAAGGTTGTGGAGAATATAGTCTATCAGATGCATTTGTTGTCAGAGCAATCCCACTTGATCCACATACCCATGGACAGCCAACATATCACAAAGCTAAGGAGATTCCACCTCCTCGATACAAACAGTTTGGCCCAACCACCTTTGTGTCCTCAAAAACCCCTCTTCATGAGGAGCTCACTCCAGATATCAACAATTGGCTACATAAGGATGCACCTCCAAGAAATCAAGCATGCCTTGATAACTTCAGCCAGAAGTATCCCCAACAACATAAGCTCAATACTGAAAAATGGAACTATCAACGAGGTGGACTAGGACCAGAAGAAAGGGGCATGCAATGTCCCATCGAAGCACATAATTGGGAAATAAAGTCAGGTCTTGGCTTTGGCATACCCACAACTGGGGGCACCAACGAGAACGGTCATGCTTTTTCGAAGATCCACCGCAACCTTGTCAAAATTGAAGACGTTCCTGAGGAAGTTGAAAAGAGAGCCTACGAAGATATCCCAGACCAAATCTTCCTAGGAGACTCTATTCTCCGAGAACTATCCATCCATCTCATTGACCTACCACTTGCTCATCCACAACTCATAGATTGGGACCAACCAAGTGTCATAAATATTGATGAGTTCGCATCAGAGGAAGTGCTTCTAAGATTCATGGGAGCTGAAACTCCTCATAAGAAGACAAAGCCAGATTTTGCCTACATCTACAAGCTAGATCCCAAGGGGTATTTTGGAGAAAATCCCCAACCTAGTTCCGATACACCCAAAACTGGAACTAAGGTAAATCTGGGACTAGCTAAGGCAGCGAAGAGAACCCCTCAGTAAGAAAATCTAGAGCCACAAGCAGAACATGAGGATTTAGTATTGCCTCCTCAAGATAATCGACCAGAGGTGTCTTCTATTCTAATAGAGGATACTAGAGAAGTCAACATTGGTTCTTCAGAGATCCCTAGAATTGTTCACATTGCTGCATCCCTATCACAAGACCAAGCTGACCTCTTCTTTGAGGTTTTATGAGAGAACATTGGCCGATTTGCATGGTCATATCAGGACATGCCAGGACTTGATCCAAAGCTTGTAGTTCATCATCTTGCAGTCGATCCAAAGATCAAGCCCATCAGACAAAGCTTAGAAAAATGCACCCCAAGGTGGCATTACTAGTCAAAGCTGAACTAGACAGAATGTTAGCTGCTAAGGTTATTCGACCTATCGACTACTCAAAATGGATCTCCAACATGGTCCCTGTCACTAAGCCTTCTGGTGACATCAGAATCTACACTGATTTTAGAGATCTTAACAAAGCTTGTCCAAAGGATGATTTTCCCTTGCCCAACATAGATATGATTGTAGATCTTACAGCTGGACATGAAATTCTGTCCCTTATGGATGGATTTTCCGGGTATAATCAGATCAAGATTGCAGAAGAGGACCAGCATAAGACAAAATTCACTACCCCTTGGGGAACCTTTTGCTACACCATGATGCCTTTTGGCCTAAAGAATGCTGGGGCTACCTATCAAAGAGCTATGACAGCCATTTTCCATGATCTTATCCATAGCATTTTGGAAGATTATGTGGACGATATCCTAGTCAAATCTCACACCTTCATGGATCATCTTTCTGACCTAGAAAAAGTCTTTGATAGGTTGGCCCAATATCATCTCATGCTAAATCCCAAGAAGTGTGTCTTTGGGGTCACATCTGGCAAGCTTCTAGGCTTCATAGTTTCTAAACGGGGTATAGAGATCGACCCCAAAAAGGTCAAGGCTATCTTAAACATGCCTCCTCCCCAGACACTGCGACAGCTTCGCTCTCTTCAAGGAAAACTTCAATCTGTCCGGCGCTTCATCTCCCAACTTGCAGATAAGTGTACACTATTTTCACACTTGCTAAAGAAGAATGAGAACTTCAAGTGGGATCTTTTATGTCAGTGCAGCTTCGATCAGCTCAAGCAGTATCTCACCAATCCCCCTATCTTGGTTCCACTAGTTCCTGGTCATCACTTGATCTTGTATATATCAGCAACACCTACTGCCCTAGGGACACTTCTAGCACAACATGATGATTATAGCAGAGAGAGAGCCATCTACTATATTAGTAGAACCCTAGTTGGTTATGAACTCAATTACACTCCTATGGAAAAAGCTTGTTTGGCAGTTGTTTTCTCAACTCAAAAGCTTCGCCACTACATGCTAAGTCATACCATCCAACTAGTCTCCAAGATTGACCCTCTCAAGTATATGCTCTCCAGAACAACACTTACAGGCCGTTTGGCCAAATGGGTTATGCTACTAAGTGAGTTTGACATCTAGTATGTGGACAGAAAGGCAATCAAAGGGCAAGCTATAGCAAATCACCTAGCTGATGCACCTCTAGTAGATGCATATCCTTTGCTCACAGAATTCCCAGACGAGCATATCTGCCTAATTGAAGAACAACCCCCATGGAAGCTTTATTTTGATGGCTCATACACCTCTCATGGATCAGGGGCAGGAATATTATTAGTTACACCTCAAGGAGATTACATTCCAAAAGCCTTCAAGCTAGAATTCCCTAGCACCAACAATATAGCAGAATATGAAGCTCTTGTAGCAGGATTAATGATAGCTGCAGAATGGAATATCACTGAGTTACAAGTATTTGGTGATTCCTAGCTCATCATCAAACAAGTCTTAAATGAATATCAAACCAAAGATGAAAAGCTATTACCCTACAAAGAGCTAGTTGATCAGCTGACCCAACATTTTACAAAGCTTCAGTTTACACAAGCGCCTCGAATGCAGAACAAGGCAGCAGATGCCATGGCCACTATCAGCTCGCTCTTGGAAATTCCCCAAGAAGCTACGCAGTATGAGTTTTGAGTTGAGCAGCTCCTCACACCTGCCTATGCGAATGAGGATTCAAACCGTGTTTGTATCTTGGTTGGTCCCCAATCCCCTTGGTACCATGAAATTCATGCTTACCTTAACGATGGTATCATATCTCCTCACCTCACACATACCCAACGCGAGAACCTCATCTAAAAATCATCCCGCTATGTTATCATAGCCAATACCCTATATCGTCGGGGTTATCACGATACTCTCTCTCGATGTTTAGATGAAAATGAGGCCACGATGGCATTAAAAGAAGTACATTCTGGACTTTGTGGTGCCCACACGAGTGGTATTGTCCTAGCACGACAAATCCTTAGGGCAGGCTACTATTGGCCTACCATTGAAGAAGACTCTTGTGACTTTGTCAGAAAGTGTCTCTTATGTCAGCAGCATGCAAATCTTGTGCACGCTCCAACACAGGATTTACAGCCTATTGCACCACCTTGGCCTTTTTCTTGTTGGGGCCTTGATCTAGTTGGAACTATCACACCTCTCTCATCTGATAGACATAAATGGATAATAATAGCTATAGACTATTTCACTAAGTGGGTGGAAGCAGTCCCCCTAGTCTCAGCTACAGGAGTTCAAGTCTCCAAGTTCATCTTGTACCACATTGTTTGCTGCTTCAGCATCCCATCCACCATCTTCACTAACCACAGAGGTAACTTTGAAAATCTCAACATGGAAGAATTATGCACTTCCCTCTACATCCATCACCGCTTTTCTAGCCCATATTTCCCACAAGGTAACGGCCAGGCAGAGGGAACTAATAAAACTCTCCTCAAAATCCTAAAGAAAGTTGTCAATGATTCCGGCCGTGATTGGCACCTTCAAATAAATCTGGCTCTATGGGCCTATCGAACTTCCTTTCGTACATCCACAGGCACAACTCCATACTCCCTAGTCTATGGTGCTGAAGCAGTATTACCTATAGAAGTTGAACTTCCCTCACTACGCATATCTTTGCGAGGGCAAATCTCAGATGAAGAATACAGAGTAGCTTGACTCACCCAGCTAGATCTCTTAGACGAGAAGAGACAACAAGCCTATGACCATCTCACAGTCTATCAAACTCGTCTCAAAAGGAATTTCAACAAGAAGGTGCTCCCATGACACTTTTAGCTAGGTGACATGGTCCTCAAAGAAAATATGAAAGTCCAAGCAGATCGAGAAAAGAAAGGCAAGTTTGAACCTACATGGCTTGGTCCCTATGTGGTTACTACCTCCTTTGGCTCTGGAGCCTATCAATTATCTACACCAGAAGGAGAACTCTTGAATGATCCCACTAACATCATTCATCTCAAGAAGTTCTATGCTTGAAGATCCTTGGTATACCCAGCTTTTAAAAAATACAAGAAAAAAAAATAGTAAAGAGAAATAAGTGTCCAATGGTGAAAACTTGGCAATTCAAGTGCCTTGGATAGGTACCTTGGTGAAAACCTGGTAATTCAGGTGCCTTGTGTGCTAAAGACTAATCCATTATCTATCACTATCCTATCCCTCATCCATCCACCCACCATCCCATAAAACACCTGCTCGTTCCCTCGGTGTTCCAATCAAATATCCAAAATCTAATGGAGCTTGTCAATACCTCTTGTACAGCTTGTAAATCTTGTACCAAAGCTTGTATTATACCTTGTAAATCTTGTACCATACCTTGTATATATCCAAATCTTTTCCAAAGCTTGTACCATATTCTAGCTTCTAAATAATCTTGTATCCTAGCCTGTATCCTATCACATGCACACACAGAATCCCATTTTCCTTAAGCTTTTCACAAACCATCTATCTATCCACCTATCAACTATTTTAGACATTCCATCCTTCACAAACATTTCCATCTCACAGAAAACCAAAACATGAACAAACTTGTACATTTGTAACATATCTTGGTCTATCAGCTTGTACATCCTCTTTAGCTTAGTATCATTGTATCTATCCAGCTTTCGTGTTAGTTCATCCTTGGTCAACATCTTGCACACATCGCACACTTTGGTTAGATATTCCAATGCATCCTTTAGCTAGATCCCCTGTCACCAAAGTGTTATCCTTCTTAGTTCAGCTTGCCAGAAGCATCACTCATCCAGATCCATCAGCTTAGGTGCTCTGTGATAGATCCTTGTAGGATATAGCTTTCCTCATGTCTGATCTTGGTCTGTTAGTACCTCGTCCTACCCATCTCGTTGGCAAATAGTTCTCTTTTGGATTTTTGCTTTCTTTTGATTTGAGATCTTCCCTTTTTGGGTCTTGAAATATCTTTTCCAAGCAATCTCCTTGTTCCCTCCTCAAGGTTGCCACGATCTTCCATATCATGGTATGCTGTGAATGGGGCAATTAGAGCGTAAGGTCTTGATCAAGTCTTTTGCTTGTTTTCTTTTTCTGCTTGTGGGTTACCTAGTGTCGTTTCCACGCTGCTTCCTCTGGGATTCATGTGTGATACTAGGGCAATCCTTGTGTGTTTGTTTTGAGTCAGTTCGTCAGTCCTTTGGACGGTTGGTGAAAAAGCCTTGATGTTCTTGGTAACCTTGGAAATTAACCAATAGTCCTATAGTAAATCTAGTGCTCAACTACATGGTGGTACTTCTCTTTGAAGTATCCCCCTGCTCAAAAAGCTTCAATGGATTCCCTTCATCTCCATTATCCCCCATCCATATCCTACATCTGTCGCGCCTACCCCAGCTTATGCATCAGTATCTCTTTGAATCACTCCTCATGCTTAGCTTTAGGGATCCACAATCCTAGTCTTAGGGATCCACCAATCAAATCAATCCACCAAGCCTCATCCTTCGAGATCCACAATCCTAGTCCTAGGGATCTCCAAAACCCATCTTCCGCTAGTCTGACTCTTTGAAATCCTGTTGCATCAGCTTTATCATTCTATCATCCATCTCCCTACCATGGATTCCTTTTATAGCGCTCCGCTCCTCCTCCCCCCCCCCCCCCAATCCTAGAAAGTCTTAAGCTTGCTTTACTATTGTGCCTCTGATTTCCCTTTATCATTCTCCCATAGTGAGAGTTTGAGCTAATTCAGCCCCTTCTCTTCGCCAACTTGCGTCTCAGCTCATCTCAATTTCTTGTACTTTTCAAGAAGTCGTTGAGCCTCATTTCTCTCCCCGTCGCCTTCTTGAGGGGGCATCATCTAATTCTAGTCTCTCCTCTTCTTATCCGAGACTGGGGCAACCTTGTTGCTAAAACATCTTCCTCGTGTCATCTTCATTCAAATTTCTTTGAAATAGTGTTGTCTTAACACTATGTCAAAGAGGGGAAAAATGTAGACACCTAAATTTGATTACACTATTTTAGTAATCCTATTTAGTTATCTAAAAAGGCATTATTAATTAAATTTCTATTTAATTAATCCTTTGTCATCCCCTAGTTGATTAATTTAATTAATCATCTATAGTCCTAATTGATAAATCAAATAATCTATTATTTATCAATTAAATCCTATTCTTCTGTCTAATTCAAAAAATCCCCATTTATTAAAATAAATCTATTTGATAAATGAAATCCTCAAATTCAAAAACCCCTAACCTATCTCTAATCCTCCATTTAGCCTAATCCACCCCATCCACCCATACTAACCAAGCTTAGCCACTAACTCACCCACCCTCATTAATGCCATCCACTTGCACATCTCTAACATCCCTAATCTAATCCTAAACCCAAGCCTAATCCAGCCCCTAATGTTGTCACATTCCTTAAACAAGTTTAAGACTTTCCTAATCCAAACCAAAGTCTCCCCTCAAAAAACCCAACCACTAAGTCATGAGTGCTCTTACAAAACATAAAAGACTCTTACACCCATCTTCCACACTCTTCCCTCTTCCACACTCATTCCTCTTACATCCCTCTTACATACTCAACCCCACTCATCATGCCTTTAACCAACCCTTTACCCTACCCTCTCACACTCATCCTCCCTGTGACAAGTGTCACCTTCCCATTGGTGCTAAACAAGCACAATCCATGTGCTCTCCTTTGAGTGCATCCTAGCCCTCCTTAAGCCTTCATCCATCCTTGCATCTAAGCCCTCCATCCCTCTACCCGTTAGCCTATAAATTGAATCCCATCCCAAGCCATTTCATCAACAATCTTTGAGCTAAAGTTACCATGCTATTTTGAGAACCAAAGCCATCAATCTTACCCTTACAATGCCAAATTGAGAGCTCAAAAAGCTACCAATTTGCCATTACCCATCCCCATTGAAGTAGCTTTTGAGCATCTTGAGCATACATCCACAGCAAAAGGACACATCTACAAAATCCAGAAAGCATGGAGTGTTTTCTCTTGTGAGGTTTGCACTTCTTGTTTGCTTTCTTTGTCTAAGCATATATGTGAATTTAGGTTTTGGTTTGTGAATGTTTACTTTATTTGTTAATGTTCTTTGCATACTAATTCTTGTTCTACAATGTTGACCCTCAAAGACATAAATACAGAATTCAAGACAATCCAAGAATTCTATGGTTTATACCAAACTCTTCCACTTGCCAGCAAAATTTACTTTGTGAATTGTATGTGCACAATTTCATTATCCCTGAAGAAACTCAATGGAATCCTTTACCTTACATAGGAGGTATACATCTGAGGGCCCCAATGTCCTTAATGCACAATGAAGCTAATTATGATAGACAATTGAACAATTACTGAGATGAGGAAATAATAGAACTCTTGTCATTAAGAGCCAAGAGTGATAAACTAGAAGAAATCCTTAGGGATTGGTTCAAATTGACCTATGGGGATAAGCATGAGGAGATGAGAAAATGAATCTTTGAGGCTAGAACAAAGGCATATGTAGTATATGATGACCTATCTTACTTTACCTTTCAAAGAGCCATGGTTGGTGTGAAAATAAAATGGGGAAGAATAATTGAAGGACTCAAAATATCAAAGCCACACAATCCTATTAACTTAGAGGCTACCCTTCACCTAGCTTCGAAATACATACAATTGGGAAGGAAGTCTAGATTAGAACTATGGTGTCCAATAACAATGCAACCACCAATGCACATGTGGCCCCTGTATGATAATAATTCTGAACTAGTTGATAGGTTGTAGGAGGACCATAGAAGGGAAGTCTAGGAGAGAACACAAGGATTTTGTAACACCTTCAAAAGTAGTAGGAGAGGGAGGACTGAAGTTGGAGATTTCCAATCAATGACTAGAAGGTACAATGCTTGAGGACAAGCATCAAAATTATTAGGGGGTAGATGATGGGGCTAATTATTGCCTCTACTTTATTATAATTTTAAAATACTCTATTTTAACATTGCCAAGACAATTGTGAACTTGTGTTTAGTTGAACCTATGATTAAGTCTAGATAGAATCATTAACCTATGGGTAGATAGTATGTCATATTTTGCCAATATTATACATATAATGCAATATTTCATGTAACCCTTAGAATGTGTGTTCTAATATTTAGATTTAATTTGATTATGCTTGTTTGCAAATATTTTTGCATCATAACTTGATAGGGAAGAAGCTAGAGATGGTCAACAACATTCAAGGAAGAACATTAAAGTCTAGTCATGATGGAAGAACCATAATGGTGTCAGGAGACACCGATGCTACAAAGGAGGAGCCATTATTTCATGAATGCAAGGATGAAAAGTTGCTATATTTTCTCTATGTTTACTATTATGTTGACTTTGTTATTTAGACTTTATTGTTTGTACCATGAACTATTATGCTTCCTTCCTTTTCTCTAGTAGATTTGTAGTCAGTTTGTTTTCTTTCCTATTTTAGAATTATTTTTTATCCTCTATTTATAGGGATTGCATCAATATTTTTAGGATGTTGGAAGAAAGTTTATGAAAAGAAACTTTTGACTCTTTACTAAATTGTTTTTATAGTTTTATGTATTGTTCTCATGTAATGAATTTCATAATATAATGAGATAATTCTTGGTTTACATTTTGTGTTAGTAGATTAGTAGAAGTTGACTAAGGGGGCCCACTTGGGAGGTGGATTAGACTAGATTAGTGTATATTTACTTCTGACATTTTTATTTTTTCAAATAGAAGTTGTAAGTTTCCTCCTACAACATCATATTTTGTGAGTGTTCCTGCATCATCTATGATAATAGTTTATAGTGAATGGTCTAATTTGGAATATAGGTTAGAATTTAATTATAATTTCAACATTCATTTCAGTGAAGAGTTAAATGTGCTAGTTTCTTACAACACTAGTGTAGGTTCTTTCCTTTCATTTCACTTTCCTATAGCATAAGCATAATGACTCTTTAAGAAACCTAGTGCACATACTATGCTGACCATTTCAAGTATACATCCCTAGGTTGAAAAATTAAATGCACCTCATGGTAGGAAGAATAATCTTTAGATTGAATATACTATTCCTAAGCAAGGCCTTAAAGCATGATTATCACACACCTATTGTGAGGTGGACAATCAGTGGTGAATTTATGTCTACAAAATTCACTAACTTTTGTGTTGAGAATGCTATTGGGAGATAGTTATCTATACCAAGGACACAAAAACATAGTGGTACTATTGAAAGGAGAAATAGAGATATCATGAATTATGCAAGAACACTAATGATTGAGAAAAAGGTCACTCAGATATTTCAAACACAAGCTATTAGTACTATTTTTAATACTCTCAACTGAGTTCAAGTAAAGAAAGGAATAAATGAGACACCCTATGAACTATGATATGATCATACACCAAATGTATGTTATTTCAAAATATTTGGAAGTAAGTGCTACATTCACAAGGATAAAAGGAATGGTAAACTTGATGTTAAAGTAGATGAAGGTATATTCTTGGTTATTCATGTAAGAGTTAAACTTACAAATGTTTGAACAAGGCTACTATGAAGATGATTGGAAGTGCAAATGTGAGATTTCATGAGTTTGCAAAAATGAATGATGTATAAAGAAAAAAAGAACTTGAAGATTATAAAACTTTTCTCTATGTCTATGAAGAGGTGCCTGATACTCTACCTGAGTTATATCATAGAGATAATGAGTCATAAATAGTTATACTCAAGCACTAGATACTACAACTTGATTAGGAAGGTAAACCTATTCCATGTGAAGGAAATGTTGAGAATAAGATAATTGAACCTGTATTCACCAAATATATGAGGAATAACCAATACCGTTTACAAATAATTGGAGGATAAAGTGTTGGAGTATAAATAATAAGTATGATAAGAGAAGGTACATGTTTAATAGTTAATTTTGAACATAGAATGTAATGTCCCCCCTAATAGGGATAGTTAGGGACAAGTAATACCTACAAAATAAATGTTAGAATCATAATAATAATAAAACTAACTATATTATTATACCCTCTAAGATAACCCCAATCTTATGGATGTCTTCAGATCGAGTTTCTTTTCTCATAGCTACCTCATTGTAATCTTGGGAGTGCACCCCTTAAGATTCTTCTTGGAGAGGCATCCTCTATCCAAGGCCAATGACATATGCAGATGTTTGACAACATCAAAATATTTTGGTACATCGATTATCGGCCATGGCAAGTAATGGAGATCTTAATATCTCCATACTCCATGCTTCAATATCAATTCTCAACCATGACAAACAATGTAGAAATAAATATCTCACATGCTCCATTCTTCAAATTCACATTGATTCTTAGCCATGGCTAACAATGGAGATCTTAATATCTCACATCCTTCATGCTTCAAGTCTCATTAATATCCAAGGCGTTAACCCCATTATCTAACACAATATTATCCACAAGTATGGTTGATTAATATAAATAAACTCATAAAAATAACTAAACAAATATAATTCATAAACATACTTTTCTTACCTTCTTCTTTTCAAAGAGTCACACCCCTTTATAATAAAAATCTTTTGAAAAGTCACAACACTTCATAGGTATAATACTTTCAAAAAGTCACAACACTTTATAACTAAAATCCTTTGGAAAAGTCCCAGTACTTTATAATCACAATATTTTTGAAGAGTCACAAATATTCATAATTATGACCCTTTTGAAGGTTTACATACTTTTAATATCATTGACTCCTTTTCAAAAAGTCACTTCCTTATTTTCTTCATATTACTTTCCTCTTCCATTTTTCCCCCTCTCTAAAATAAACTCTCCTCCCTCTTATATCTTAATTTTAAGGAGTCATGTCTATTTTTTAAATCTCTCTTTACTTTTCATTAGATTTAGTTAATTTATACTATTCTATGTTATATTATTTATTTACTTACTTATTTGTGTTTATTATTATTTATTATGAATTTCTAGTTAGAAAATTAACATACTTTCTATAATATTGTCTCTTGTATTTAATTTTATTTCTTTATTAACTTTTTGAAATTTATTTATTTTCTTAATTATTTAAAATATCATACTAAATATTATTTCATTAATAATATAGATTAAATAATTATTATTTTCTAGTTTTATAAATATAACTTTATTATCGTTATTTATTTAATGACATTTTATTATGAAATTATTATTAAAATTTTATCTTGAAATGGGGATATCACAGTCTACCCTTCCTCAAATTACTTGTCCTCAAGCAATTATATAACTTCTTCTATTGAGTTGAAATTTATATTTCTTTTAGTCCAAATTCTTAGGTTGCTATCATGGATATGTTTGAATCATTTTGAATAGTCATTAAATTTCTAAATTAGTCTTTCATATAAATTATTTTTCTAAATCGCCTTTAACCCTACTGGATGGAAAGATCATTCTCTAATACCATTGTAATGTCACCACTAATAAGGTTAGCTAGGGACAAGTAATACTTGCAAAATAAATATTAAAATGACAATAATAATAAAACTAACTAGATTGTTCTACCCTCTAAGTTAACCCCAATCTTAAGGATGTCTTTAGATCGGACTTCTTAGCTCACAGCCACGTCATCATCATGTCAGGAGTGCACCCCTTAAGATTCTTCTTGGATGGGCATCCTCTATCCAAGGCCAATGACATATGCATATGTTTGACAACATCAAAATATTCTAGCACATCAATTATCGGCCATGGAAAACAATGGAGATCTTAATATCTCCATGTTCCATGCTTTGATATCAATTCTCAGCCATGGTAGACAATGTATATATAAATATCTCACAAGCTTCATGCTTCAAGTTCACATTAATTCTTGGCCATTGCAGACAATGGAGATCTTAATATCTTACATGCTCCATGCTTTGAGTCTCATTAATATCGATGGTGTTAATGCCATGAGCTAATACAATATTATCCACAAGTATGGTTTATTATTATAAATAAATTCATAAACATAATTAAACAAATATAATTCATAAAAAAACCTTTCTTACCTTCTTCTTTTCCAAGAGTCACACCCTTTCATAATAAAAATCCTTTGAAAATTCAGAACACTTCATAGTTATAATACTTTCAAAAAGTCACAATACTTCATAACTTAAATCCTTTATAATCACAATATTTTTAAAGAGTTGCAACTATTCATAGTTATGACCCTTTCAAAGGTTTACATCCTTTCAATATCATTGACACCTTTTCAAAAAGTCACTTCCTTATTTTCTTCATATTACTTTCCTCTTCCATTTTTTCTTTTTGAACTCCTATCTTCTCCTCTTTGTTTTCTCCCTCTCTATAATTAACTCTACTCCCTTTTTATATCTTAATTTTATGGAGTCATGTCTATTTGTTAAATATCTCTTGACTTTTCATTAAATTTAGTTAATTTATATTATTTTATGTTATATTATATATTTATTTACTTATTTGTGTTTATTATTATTTATTGTTAAATTCTATTTAGAATGTTAACATACTTTCTACAACATTGTCTCTTGTATTTAATTGAATTTCTTTATTTACTCATTTTCATTTTATAAATTTTTAATTATTAAAATATCATACTAAATATTATTTCATTGATAATATAGATTAAATGATAAAAATTTCCTATTTTTATATTTTAGTATTAGTTTTAATATGACTTTATTATCATTATTTATTTAACAATATTGTATTATCTAATTATTATTAAAATTATATCATTAAATGGGGATATGACCACATGAGCATCTAGTGCTTTATGGGCAATCCTATATCACCCAAAAAAGTATGCTTAGTATTAGTTTCTTTTGAATGCGTTTGTATTTCTGGATACCCATTTTGGCCAAATAGAGATTGCAACTCTCACTGGTTCACTATTAGCTTTCTAGGTTAGTGTTTTCTAGCATCTCGGGATACCAGTGTAGAAAATGGGTTATTTTCGAAAAGTCACTTCCTTATTTTTTTCGTATTACTTTCCTCTTCCATTTTTCCTTTTTGAACTCCTCTCTTCTCCTCTGTCTTTTTTCTCCTCTCTAAAATACACTCTCCTCCTTTTTATATCTTAGTTTTAAGGAGTCATGTCTATTTGTTAAATCTCTCTTGACTTTTCATTAGATTTAGTTAATTTATACCTTCTTTATTATATTACTTATTTACTTACCTCTTTGTGTTTATTATTATTTATTATGAAATTCTATTTAGAAAGTTAACATACTTTCTACAATATTGTCTCTTGTATTTAATTTTATTTCATTATTTACTTTTTAAAAATTTATTATTTTCTAGTTTTATAAATATAAATTTATTATCATTATTTATTTAATGAAATTTTATTATCTAATTATTATTAAAATTTTATCTCAAAATGGGGATATGCCATACAACAGTAAAAACTATATTGGATAATGAATGTTGGGTTAATGCTATGAGTGGGGAGATTGATCAAATTGAGAAGAATAATAGTTGGACACTAGTACCAAGACCTGTTGATAAATATTTGAATGGAACCAAGTATATTTTCATAAACAAGTTGAAATGGAGAAGCTTTAAAAGGAACAAGCAAAGATTAATTTGCAAAGAATATGTACAAGAAGAAGGGATTGATTATGGTGAGAATTTTGCACTTATAGAAAGATCGGAAGGAGTGAGAACACTGATAGATTATGCGACATTCAAGAAGTTCAAAGTATATCAAATGGATGTTAAATATACATTTCTAAATGGAATACTTGAAGAGGAAGTATAAATTTAATAGTCTAAAGGAACCATTGAACCTCAAAAAAAGAACATGGTCTACAAGTTGAACAAATGTTGTATGAATTAAATCAAGCCCCAAGAGAATGGTATGAAATATTAAACTCTTATTTGATTAATATTAGATTCGCTAGAACAAGTGAAAACAATAATCTATATTTGAAAAATGATTTTGAGGATATGGTGTTGATTGCTGAAATAATATCTGGTGACATAATATTCAGAGAAAATGACATGTTGAGTAAGACATTTTCTAAACAAATGAGTACTAAATTTTGAGATGTTGAAATATTTGGAGAGAGAAATTTTTTTATTGGTTTACAAGTTCATCAAATAATGAAGTGTCTATATGTTTTTGACTATGGAAAATAGGCTTTAAAGGGCCCTAAAACCTAAATAAAACAAAGTACAGTCAACAATAGATCACTTAAGGCCTCGAACAAAGCCAAAAAGCAAAAAGAAAGAAAATCTCCCTAAACAAAGATAGAAACATAAATAAAGCTAGGGATAGACATAAAAAAAAAGACTACCCAAAAAAATCTAAGGCACTCAGACAATATCTCTCAGCATTTCTGCTATGCTTATCTCCAACTCTAATAGCTTACCATCTGCCTCCTCCATCTTAGTAAGATCCTAGGCTAGGTTTAGGGTGTCCTTTTTCCTAGTGCTAGATCTTGTCCACTTCCTTGAGCTTTCATTGAGGGTCCTACCTTTTATGATGTGGGTGTCCAAGTCCTCCTCCTTGCTAATCCTTTGGTCGTCCATGTAGTGAATAAAACTCTTAATGTTCTCATTGTCCTTAAGGATATTAGAGCTTTGTTCAACTATATATTGCATTGAACTATCCATTGCATGGACCTTGTTATTGACTTCAACCACTCTTCTATCCATGCTCTGTTCATCCTCCTTGACCTTATTCCTTAAGCTATAGGTCTCCCTTACCAGAATGCTCACCCTGTGTTTGAGCTCAAGAATTTTTTTGAAGAGCCACTTGGTGGTACAAAATTTGTCCACCATATTGTTACTCAGTCTAAGTATGTGGAATAAATCTTGAAAACTTTTATGAAGTGTATATATGTTACTTAGTCTAAGTATGTTGAATAAATCTAGAAAAAATTTCTTATGGATGAATCTAAGCCAATTGGTATACTGGTGACTAGAGTGAAATTATTAAAGGAAGACACTATTATTGAGGTTGATAACACACTATACATATCAATGATTGGAAAGTTATAGTATGTTATACATGGTAGAATGAATATTTCCCTAGTTATTAGAATTGTTGTAGTTTTAATCTAACCCAAGGGAAAACCATATGACTATAGTAAAAAGGATATTCATATATCTTAAGGGTACTAAAGATTATGGCCTATGGTATAAACAAGAGGATGAATTTAATATTAAAGCCTATACAAATATTGATTGGGATGGAAATGTTGATGATAGAAACATCACAACTAGTGGAGCTTTCTTTTTGAGAAATATTGACCACATGGATAAGCAACAAAAAAAGTTGTATTTTACAATCTACTACTGAAGTTGAATATGTTGTTGGTTCTATAAACTATTTGAATATTATAAGGGTCAAAATTTTTTTGAAAGGAATGCAAGAAGCGGTAATCGAACCTATCAGTATTTACTATGATAATACAAGTAGCATAAATATTTCAAAAAATCTAGTGAGGCATACAAAAAAAAGCACATATCAATGAAGTATCATTATTTGAGGGGGCAAGTACAACATAAGCGAGTGGGACTTGAATATGTGAATTATAAGGAATAAATTTTGAATATATTCACAACACCACCACCTAAGGATTCTATTGAGTTTCCAAGAGGTAAACTTGGGGTCCTTCTCCTATCAAAAATTCACTAAGTGAAGCTGCACACTGCATCATATCATGGATCATTTGTAATAACTTTTTGGAGTTGATGCAAAAGTCTTTACACTTTAGGAGTATTTTTTAAGCTATGATGAATGTGATGAAATTGAAGTAATATGTACATGCAAGGTAGATGTATAACTACAAGGTTTTATAAGTTTCATGTTGAAATTTATAATGACCTTTGGCATTATTGTCAAAGGTAGAGAGAAAAATGGTGAGAACAAGGGTGAGAACAAGGGAGAGAACAATGGAGAGAAACAAAGTAGAATAAAATAAAGGGGGAGAATATATCATAAAAAGGAGAAGTATGATAAATAGTAAAGGAATTGAGATTACCCAAAGGGGGAGTACTATAAAAAGATGAAGATAAAAAAGAATACCTGAACCTTAAATAAGAGATTACACTCAAAGGTGAAGAAATGTTGAGGATTTTGAAGATTTCATTTGCTGAAGATATAGAATAAGTACTGACTTGAAGAATCACATCTAAAAAATTGTATTATTATCAATGCATCCATATGATTACCTTATTTAATATCTTGTAATGTAAAATGTTATGTTATGTGTTGCCATCAATGCAAAAGTGGGAGGTGGTTAGCTCAAATTGAAATTGTAATTGATAGTAGGAGAATTTTAGTTGATAATGCTATAAATGTATGTAAAAAATGTAAATCAAATATTATATTCTAAATTATGCCAAAGTATTAGTTGGCTAGAAATTATGTCAACTCTGCAAAGTACCATATCATTAGATTGATGAAGACAAAAGTGATATGCAAGGTATTCAATAAATACTTGAAAGAGATGGACAATGATAATGTATGAAAGGATTGATTATTTTATAATCATGTATTTTTGTAATATATTGGAGAACACAAGCTTAACTGAGATACATGGTTAATGAAGGGAGACTACATTCACTAAGTCACTACAGTGTTTCCTGAATGATTGGTAAAGAAAAATGAGAAGCATATTACTTTCTGAGTGAGTCAGTATTAACTGAGTGTTATGTTGCCTGAGTAAATATTATGTTTACTGAGTGACAACTGGATGAACATGTTTGGATAACTAGAATTTGAGGCCAAATTTTAATGAAAATTTAGAAAATTTGAGATGGTTTAAAGCATGAGTCAAAGTTTATTACAAGATCAATGATGGAGAAAATTAAAGAAGGATCCAATGAAGGAAATTGAAGAAGGATAAGGATGAACACAAATTTTTATGCAAGTTATATTTTTTAAGCATCTAAATTCATTATATAAAGGATTAAGCAGAAAAATATGAAAGGATATGAAAGCATTGATAAAAATATTTAAGGAGGAGAACAAGACCATTGTAGGTAGCTATTTATTCTATTGGTTCAAAGTTGAGGTTTTTGACTAATGTTGTTGTACTAATCGTATTGCTAGAAGTGTTGAAATTTTGAGAAGTTGAAATTTGTTGAAGGAAGAAGAGTGAAGTGTTGAGCTAGGTGAACTGAGAAGTGAATGGAGAAAGAGATGACGTTATTGAGCAAAGTCAAAGTACATAGTGAAAGAAGATTTGAGGAATCACACAGAGAAAGAGAAAGAACATAGATCTAAACAAGAAAAGGTAGTTTCTATTCTAATAGATGAATTGACTTTTATTATTTAACCATTGTTGTAAAAATTCTTGGAAGTACTAAGTGGACATAAAAAGTCTATGAAATCCTCTATGGTAACATCAATTAGTGGAGTTTGTGAGTGCTTTAAATCATATTAGTCTTTCTAGTCAAGGATAGGGAGTGATAAGGTCTAGATGATCTTTTGGTGAAATCCTATAACAAGGTCACATGAACAATGTGTATGTAACCTTTTACAAGGTTGGATCCTAGCAGAGATCAATTTAGAATAGTAAAATTTTTGGGTTGTTAGCCCAAGGTGGTTTTTTCCTTCACAGGGTTTCCATGTTAAAGTCGTGAATTTAATTCTTTGAATGTTATTTTGTGTTGCAAGTTGTTTTACAATTTTTATAGTTTAGAACACCTTAGTAATAGCTAAATTTTAGATTAAGGTAGAAAAAGGTTTTGAGGGGACCTAAAACCCCTTACAACTAGCAAAAAGAATAAAATGATAAAAGTACCCTAGGATTTACAAGGACCTAGAACCTAACGTTCAAAACTAAAAAAAATATGAGGTCTTACAAGGACTCGAAACCTACAAATAAATGATCAAAGTTTAAAACTAGATTTTTTAAGGACTTATGACCGAGCAAAGATTCTAGAAAAATAAAAGCTAGAAGAATAAATAGAGATAGGAAAACTAGGACCAACAACCCAACCAAAAACTAGAGCTCACAATTAAGCTAGCATTTTCATTACCTAAGCTAATTCCTTACCATCCAACACAATTCTTTGAAGGATGTCCTTCATAGCTAGACCCAGAGAAAAAACAACTTTCTTAGTACTTTTCCACACTCTCTTTCTAGGGCCAATAGATAACTTGACTACAAAAAGGGAGATGATTTCATTTTTGCTTCTTTTGTCAATGCTCATAGTAGTTGCACACAAAATTGAGGTTACCATATCCATCCTTTGACTACTATCCATCACTAATTGGTGAAACTCCATTTCATGGGGCTTTAACTTCTTAGAGATATTACCCACCTAGTTCTCCAACTAATTTTTTTTATCTCTTTCTTCATCCAAGTCATTCTAGAGCTTCTCCGTCTTTTTCTTGAGAATAATAATCTTAGTATAGAGCCAAGAATCAACCTGGAGAGAAGCATCAACTTTCAATTAATCCTTGTGGAGGAAAGAGAGCTTCACCATATTATTGTCATCTTCATTGGCCTCATCTTCACACATTTTCTTTGCATTAAATGGTCATATCCTAGATATCATCCAACTTTAACTGATTTAGTAATAACTAAGTTATCACTAGGTAATAATTGGAGTTTACTGACAATTGATAAAGCAAGGTAAAATTTTTGAATAGTTTAAAAATAAGTGAATGAATGAGTTAAGTTGTATGTTGATACTGAGTGATTGAAGTTAATATTAATGATGTTTAGTTGGTACTAAAATATTTGAAAGGGACTATGTGATAACTGGACATAACTAATTCAACCCCCCTCTTAGATATCTAACAATTGGTTGATGTCAGAAAAGCTTATAATAGAGTAGAATGGCCTTTTATAATTGAAGTTCTAAAGGTATTTGATTTCCACAAGTACTTTTGCAAATGGATTTAAATACTTTTTTCAAGATTCTTCTATGATTTTTGAGATTAATAGTAAATTTCTTCTCCAATTAAGGTTAGGAGGTCCATTTGGAGGGTATCTCATATCTATCCTATACTCTTTTTCATTGTTGTTGATGACCTTCACTACATCCTTAGAGATTCAAGCCTACCCCCTTCCCCTCAATTTTATTTTTCTCCACAATAGTAAAAATCTTCTCAGTATGTAATTTGATGATGATACCAAATTTTTATTGAGATCTAAGAGACAAACTTTGACAATATTGTTAAGAGAATCCAATTTTTTGTAGCCTCTTGTGTTAAAATTATTCCTCTTAATTTTATCATTTTAGGATGGTCTGACACTAGGCCCAATTGGATTGTAATGGAAAATTGGCCATGGGATGGACCTAACTACATTATGGGATACTTGGGTATCCCTTTTTCTATTGATCCATCTAATAAGGAAATGTAGGATTGGGTGTTATCTAAGATTGATAATAAAAATCTTAAATTACAAACCTATCTCCTTCCTCTAGGAGGTAGATTTGTAGTTGTCCAGAATATACTTTCCTCCCATGCTCTTTACTTCTCTTTTGCTTGTCTCTTTTCTAACTAATAGTTCAACCACCTTCAAAGAGTTTAGATAGATTTTTTATTTTCCAAGAGTATGGGTGAAAAAAAATGACATTGCATGCAATGGGATTGATGCACAATGCTACCATACAAAAGGTGGCTATGGACTTAAAAATCTCAAATGTCAAGGTATTTCTTTGGCTTCTAGATGGGTTTTTAATGCTTTGAGTAGAAATGAACCATGAAATATTTTTATTAAAAATAATATTTAATTTATAATAGCACACAAAGGGAAAAAGTGGAAGGAGATTCATATTTTGGATATTATGTTAGAATATTTTAAAATTAAAGTTTTTTGGTCAAAATGTTTCTTTCTATTTTGAAGGCATGGACTCATGTTAGTGACTTCATTTTCTTTAATAATGTTGTAGGTGTTGATCCCTAAGCCATGTTGTCTATTAGTGACAAGGAAAGATCATTCAGTCATCACTATGACCGAGTCATCCTATACAACACAAGCTAAGGAATGAGAACTTGTACATATTTCAAGTAATATATCGAGCAGTATTTAGTGTTGCAAAAGATAATGGTTGTTGAGTACTCCAATGATTGCTAAGCTTATCAAAAATAATGATGATTTATAAGTTAGTTGCAATTTAGTAGAAACCAAGTTATATAGAGGTCAAGTTATTTAGTTCATGCAAAGAAAAATTAAGCCCAAGGGAAAACATGAAGAAATAGTTTATGCTAAGCACCAAGCTGATGTAAGTTCCGCATAACACAATTAAATTTTTTTGTTTGGAATGATATTGAATTTTATGTTAAGCATTTTTATTTAGCTAGAAGCATGTTCTGAAGACTGAGGTAATTATGAAAGTGATCACACATTCAAAGGGAGATATTAATACCTAGGTATGGAAATCCACCAATAACACAATTAAAATTTTTTGTTTGGAATGATATTGAATTTTATGTTAATCATTATTATTAAGCTAGAAACATGTTCTAAAGACTGAGGTAATTATGAAAGTGATCACACATTCAAAGGGAGATATTAATACCTAGGTATGGAAATCCACCAATAAAAAAATGCAAAGACCGAATGGAAAAAGGATTTGATTCTAGATTGTTGATTTGGATCTAGAAGGTTCACCCAACCATCTATTTAAGGATGATGCATGAACTAGTTTAGTATGGATGAGATATATGCATGTGAATAGGTAAAGAGATATTTTTAAAGGTGAATCAAAGTGGAGAGATCAAGAAGTTTAGTGAAGAGTTTTAAGCAGAGACATGGGAGATCTATCATACTTAGGTGATATTATATTGCATAAAAGAGATCTATTATCAAGCAGTAAAGTGTTAACCAAAAGATCAAGTACTAAACATTTTAACAAGTATTTCAAGGTTTAAATCTCTTAACAGTGTAGCTTTAATGGGGTTATGTAAATATCCTAACAAAGTACACACTTCATTGTGATGTAAATATCATTTAACAAAGATAGAACCTAGAAGTTCTCTTATCCTTTAATAAGGAAGACCCCTCATATGGTAGATCACCAGAAGTGATCAAATCATTGTAGCCTTAATAGGAACAAATTTATTTCTATAGTACTAAAGATATCATGGGTGTCATCACCATCATAATTTTACCTTTACCTTGGAGGATTTTTGCATAACCAAATATGTGTGTCAATGTGTGATGTGTTTTTTAGTTTAGATTTATGTAGTTAGAAGGTAGATTTGATAATTTTCTGATGTGATTTATTTTATTGATCTATGAGATGAATGTTTAATGAGGGTTTTTATGTGGTGATATCAATTTTTTTTTATAGACTCCAATTTACCTCTTTATCTTACCCAAATAGGCTCATCCAAGAAGTGGACAAAACTTGGGATTACTTATCCTTATTGACAACTAGATGGGCTCTTTTGATAAAGTTAGAATAAGTTTCCTATTCCATCTTCTTACAAGAAGACACATTATCTTACTAGTAAAGCTATGGGTAGTAGTTTCCAGAGAAATTAACAACTATGATAACTTTATGTTACAAATTAAATGCAATGATTGTGAATTATTTAATCCTATGTCTACTAGGAAAATGTATAATATGATGAAGATTGATAACTATATTATTTTGAAATAATTAATAGTTAGTGGAATCTAGATTGTCCTAGCTCTACATGGATTTTTTACTTTGACTTTTTGTGCATCTGTATCTTGAGCCTAAGAAGATTTGTTTTCAATGGCTACTACTTTTGCAAAATCTTGTTGTCAATTTTGTATTGTATTTAATCTAAATGAACTATTTATCTTGATCTATTCGTGGTTTTCTTCAATCCCTCTAGCACCTCTATTTTGATTTTTTATTTTCTAGAAAAATATGGTCAATGTTTTTTCCATGTTTGACTAATTGGGTATTCAAACCTCATCTTTCTATCCATAATTCTCTTTCTGGTCTATATATTATTTTTTGTTTGAAACTTAATAAGATTCTAGCTTTGTTCTTTCTAGAAAAGTCCTATAGTACCTCTGTTTGAGGAGAAATGAAGATATTTTCTAAAGAAACAAGATGAGTCTTAGTAAGTTTAATTTCAAAATCACACATTTTATATCATGGGACAAGTTTCTTTAGTGTTGGACATCTTGGAGGATAGTTTCATGATCCTTATTCATGATGGAGCCATGTTAATTTATAAGCAAGGCATTCAATTCCCCCACTACTTTATTATATGTAATGATACGTTTAATCAAGAGGAAATTGATTCTCTCAAGGAGTTCATAAAAATAAAAGGGATTGATATCCAAGAGGAAAACATAAATATTGTTGAGGATAGAGCCAAAAGTATGCCATCCTTGAAGAATCCCATTCTTGATGGATATTCTATAGAGATTAAGTCAAGAATATATTCACTTTGATATTTTTGACATAAATTGTGTATGGTTATATTATTGATATCTTTAAAAATGATGGAGCTATGGGTAGATGGGTATAGGTACCTTGGTTGGTATGGGATACGTAATGGGATCTAATCACTTTAGTCATAAAAATATTTGACTATTCCTTTTCTAACTATGATGTTTAGCTTAACCTCTATTTTAATATTAAAAAAATGTTTTTTGTGAATTTCTCCAATGTGTTTCTATGGGGAAGCTCAATGAAATATTGATGAAAAAAAGAGTACAAGTAGTGGAGATTTCTTTTTAGGAAAGAGATAATTTTCATGGACAAGCAAGAAACAAACCTACATATCCTAATCTATAGCTAAAGTTGAATATGTAGTTGTAGTATTTAATTATTCTAACATAGTGTGGATCAAGCAATTATTTAAAGGAATGAAGGAAGACACCATTAAACTTTTTGTTATATTCTATGACAACACAAGTTTTATAAACATATCTAAAAATCTAGTGATGGATACTAAGAACATGCATATTGCTATCAAGTATCATTACTTGAGAGAGTTGCTACAAGAAAAAGAAGTGAGATTGGAGTATGTGAATACTAAGGAATGAATAGTTGATATATTCACAAAAGTCTTACCTAAAAATGTAGATGAATATCTAAGAAGTAAAATAGGGGTGATTCTCCTAACTAGGGCCACTTAAGTTGAGATGGATCTATGCATCAAAACTTTTGATCTTACAAATTGATGCAGAAGGTCACACTCTAGGAATTTCCTAAAGTTGTGAAGTGAAAAGCACAAGATGTTAAATTGGTCATAAGAAAGATGAAAGATGAAGAACCTAGTTCAAAGAATTGAATGAGATATATCTATATGTTTAGTATGTATGAGACAAAGAAATTAATAATTGTATTAGAGTATCTTTGACATTATTTCCCAAGAGGGAGATATTACGTAGTTACCATCAATAGTACAAAAAGAGGGAGACATTTAGACCAATCAGTTACCATATGAAGAAGCAAATAGTGAGAGGTGTTATCATCAAGAGAGATAGTGAAGAAGCTTAGAAGATGTATATCAAAGAAGGAGATCTATGTTTAAATGTGATAACAAGAGATTATGTGTTGTTATAATTAGAGGTGTTTCCTAAGAGAGATGCATGAATGAGAATTAGAATAAAACTAAAAAGGGATATTGTCAAATAGTAAGATGAGAATAAGAATAAAAATAAGGATAATAATAAATATCTGGTACTGAACATAGAGGGAGATACTTAAAGTAAGTTAAGTGTTTTGGATTGCATGGTAACTAGAGGTGATGTCATCAATGGAAAAGAGGGAGATTGTTGGAAACTATAATTGGAATAATTGTTAGGTTGTCATTGATGTCAAACCTTATTGGTGAGACAATCTCTACCTGAGTAGAGTTCCATATCAAGATGATTGATGAATAGGATTTGAGAAGAAGATATAACAAGAGAACCTAGTGGAAAGGTTGAATTATATATGGAATTATAATGGGTAATGATTAGTTAGACTTTGGCAAGATAATACATTGTTTAATCACAACACTAAGTGGAGAATATAGTTGTGTTAAAGCCTATAAGACATGATCAATGAAAAATAAATACCTAGGCTTAATTGAGATTCAAAATAGAATATTAAGGGTCCTATAGTTGAATTCGAGCTATGCTAGTGTTGACCAAGTGAAAAGTAGAAGTCGAGAAAATTCAGTATCGACTAAGTGTTAGTAAAGGCATAGTAACATATAGGTTAGACTAAGCACCAATAAATGGACCAAGCAAAGATAGTGTAAGTTGAGTAAGACAAATTGGTGATGACCAAGGCCAAGGAGTGCATTGTTGAATAAGTGACATCATTTTGCAATTTAAATAAAGGAAACTTAGTTCCTAATAAACCTAGTTAAATTCTTGCAATATGTAAAGCATGTTGAAGATAAGGATTGATGAGGTGGAAAATTTAATGCAAGAAAAAACATGTTTGAGCCATTCTATGAATGGATTCAAATAGAAGTTTAGAGAAGTTTCTAGAAGGGAAAGGAGGAAATAAAAATATGGAAGAATTTGATGAATCTAACCTAACCTTAAGATCAATAGTGGTGTTTAAGCGATCACTTTCCATCAACAATATAAAAAATAATTTGAGATGGGCGGAGCTCTACTAGGTGGGAAACTAGAAGGAGGAAACTTAGCAGTAGGAACTAATACTAGAGGGACAGGGAATCAGACGGTAGGGATTTTGAAAAGTTATATAGGTTTTGATGGGACATTGGGAGAAAAATACATACTTACAAGTTCTTGCTCCACAAGCTATGGGGATGAGAACACTCTTTCTATTCCCCTACCTTCCTGTCATATGCTTAGAAGGGACCCAGTGTAGGAAAATAATTTTTTAGAGAATGTGGATAAGATTGCAAATGTTGGTAGGATAGAGGACCAAATGAAGGAGAAGTTTCCCAATCATCAAAGTAAGTGGTCTTCTTTGTTTGAGAGAAAACTTGGAGGAAAATCATCTTTCCCTTCGGTCACATTGAAATCTTGTTGGGAGAAAGGTTAGTTTCAAATCTTTATTCCAGATTCGATTGTTGATTTCTCTATCTTGGCTATGGATTGCACTCTAGTTGGGAAATTTCTGGGGGCTAGGCTAGATATTGATGCTTTGAGAACCATGATCAAAAGAAAATAGTTTATTTTCCTTTGTTTTTAAGTATAAGGAAGATTTGAACATGGTTCTTTGTGGTGGACCTTGTTATTTCGTAATAGTAATCTTACTATCAAAAAATGGGAACCAAATATAGATCTATCTTATGCCTTCTTCCTTACTACTTTGATATTCGTAAGACTTCCTAGTTTACCCTTGGAGTTCTAACATGAAGATATTTTCAAAGGTATAGCTGGCACTTTTGGTGAGCTTGTTGCTATTGACAATGTCATGGCTTCAAAGTCAAAACTTCAATGTGCTAGAATCTATGTGAAAGTTTCTCATTTAAAGAACCTTCATGAGAACGTGGAATTGATTTCAAAACTATATAAAAGTATGTAAGAGATAATCTTTGACGATCTTTTAAATGCTTGTTTTTTTGAAAAAAATAGATTCATTGGGCGAAAAATTGCCCTTACAAAAGTAAGAGTCAACTAAGTTAGCTAATGTGGAGAAAAAGAAAGAAGTTAAGATCCAAGAAAAGGTATGGAAACCTAAAGCTACACTGAGAAGGTGATGGAGGATAAAGATGTCATTAACAATCAGGATTGAAGTAAGCAGATAGATCTAGAAAAGATCTCTACTAAAAAGAGTAAAGAGAATATTATTGATCCTATGAATTAGTTGGTTATCTATTAGAATAATGAACCTGAATGGGAAGATTTAGAAGAATTAGAAGAGATAGAGGAAGATGAAATTCTTGAGGAAAGGAGTTGATCTCTAGCATTAGAGCAAATACAAATTGCTGAATTTTAGCTTCAAGAGTCTCCCCTGTGTAAACAGAGTATACCCTTTAAGAATGTCTTTGAATCCAAAGAAATGGATGGAAAACCTAGAAAGAAGAAACCTAAATATAAATAGACTCAAAGAAAGATTTAAAAAAAAAGTTAATACCATTTCTAAAGGAGTGGAGACTTGAAGAAGTAATTTGGAGTTGTTTCCAAACTGAAGCTAAATGTTGGTACTCCAAAGAAATCTAGAAGTAAAATGTCAAAAAAACTAGAGAGATGAATGTTTACAGAATATTGTTGATAAAAAATAGGCAACTATTCTAGATTTTACCCCTAAAAAATTATGATGAATATTATCATCTAGAATATTGGGGGTTGAATAGTATTCATAAATTAGTTATTGTTCAAAATTTTGTTAGAGAATATAAATAAAATATTTTAATGCTCCAAGAAACCAAAATGGATAAGAAGAAGGCTAAAAAGCTAAATTCTTTTAATAATTACTGCATTATGGCTAGTAGTTTAGAAGGAGCATTTGGGAGAACAATGATTTTGTGGAAATGATCTTTATTCTCAAGTACCTTGTTGAATGCTAATAAACATTTTATGATGATCAAAATTAGGAATATTTCCTAGAATAAGGATTGGTATATGGTCAATGTGTTTGCACCTAACATCAAGAGTGCAAGAAAAAATCTATAGGATACTCCTTCTAACATAAAGAGTAATGATTACTTTGGTAGATGGAATTTTTTTGGGGATTTTAATGTTCCACTTTATGAGCATGAAAAAAGGGGGAAATGTCAGTCAACTAGATGGTAGGCTAGATTTTATGGATTTTATTAACAAGGAAGGCTTAATGGATTTAGATCTTCAAGGTATTGATTTCACTTGGATTAAAAAAAGGATAGGTGATGAATGTATCCAAGATCACTTGGATAGAGTGCTTATTTCTGTAGATTGGACTAAATATTTTGTGTATAATATTAAGATGATTTAGAAGATTGGGTTGAACCACTTTCCTTTGATGTTTACTACTAAGACTTTTCATAATAGAAAGAATTTTCCTTTTAGATTTGAGAAGATGCGGTTACAACATCCACAGTTTGAGGACTAGTTGGTTGGAAGGTGGAACATTGATATTGAAGGAACTACTCTTTCTTAGGTGGCTTCTAAACTTAGAAATATCAAAAAGAAAGTTGAAATTTGGAATAAAATATGTTTTGATAATTTTTTTAAATAATAGATCTATAATCAAAGAGGAATTGCAATTAATGTAAGATAGGATTCAGAGGAAAGGGTACTCTTTGGATTTAGTGATGGAAGAAAATGAGAAGATGGTGGAGTATCATGATATTGTTACTAAAGAAGAAATTTACTAGAGACAGAGATCTAGATCTTTTTTGCTGGATGAAGCTGATAGGAACACTAACTTTTTTCATTTATCTACTTTGAAACATAGAGCTAAAACTCATATTTAAAGTCTTAATAAAGGTAACATGAATTTAACTAAGGAAAAGGAAATCTCAGAGGAAATGGTCTCCATTTTCTCTTCTTTCATGAGTTGAAATCCTAATATAGACTTGAGTCATCAGGAAGAGTTCTTAGATGTTATTCCTTCTTTGGTTAATGAAGAGAAAAATATAATGTTGAGTTCTATCTCTAAGAAAGAGGAAATTTATCAAGATGTTTTCTCTTTAGGAGGGGAAAAATCCCTAGGGCTAGATGGTTTTCCTATGTTGGTTTTTTAGAAGGAATTGAATCTCATTGGAAAGATGTGTGTGATGTTGTCAAAGAATTTTTTGGGGCTAAAAGGATGTTGAAGAAAATTAATTCTACGTTGCTATGCCCTATTGCAAAAAAATTTGGTGCTGACTCTTTAGAACAATTCAAGCCTATCAGTCTATGCAATTCTTTTTATAAAATTATTTCAAAAGTCTTGACTTTGAGGTTGTTTCTTATGCTACCTTCTCTCATCTCTAAGCAATATAATGGGTGTGTTTCTGGTAGACAAATACTTAATTCTATTATATCTGTGCATGAGAGAATTCATTCTTTATCTATTTCTAGTAATCAAGGCTTTATTATGAAAGTTGATATTGGCAAAGATTATGATAGAATTGAATGGTCCTTTCTACATAAGATCTTATTAGCTTTTGGTTTTAGTATTAATATGGTGAAGCTAATTTTACAACTGATCTCTACTACTATGATAGATGTCATGGTTAATGGATGTTCTTCAAAATTATTTAAACCTATGAGGGGGTTGAGACAGGGAAATCCTTTATCTCCTATCATCTTCACTATTATGGCTGATTCCTTGGGAAAATATAATGAGAAATTGGTTTCTCTAGGGAAAATCAAAGAATTGCAGCCCTCTTCTCATACTCTTATTTGTTCCCATGAGCAATTTGTGGATGATACAATATTTTTTGGAAAAGCTAAGGTGAGGGAAGCAAGGAATCTCAAGAAGGCCCTTAATCTGTATTCTTTTGCATTAGGTCAATTGATTAAATAGATTAAAAGTTCTTTTTATTTTATCAATACTCTAATCTCTAGATAGAGTAAAATTGCTAAAATTCTTGGTTGCTCCACAAAACATTTTCCTTGTATTTAGTTAGGCCTCCCTCTGGGGCCTAATCCCTTGGATTTTTTTTGGGATGATCTTGTTAAAAAATTCAACAAAAAATTGGTAGGATGGAAAGGTAATCTATTGTGTCAAGTTGGCAAAATTCTTCTTCTCAAGGCTTGTCTCCAAAGTATCCATATGTATGCTTTGAGTACCTTTAGAATTCTAGCTAAATATGTTGATTCTATTGAAAAAATCCAAAGGACCTTCCTCTAGTCTAGTTCTAAGGATAGGAAGAGAATGGCCTTAATTTCTTGAGATCAAATTTGTAAGCCTAAAATGGATGGTGATCTAGGAATTAGGTCTATTAGAATTATGAATAAAGCTCTTCTTGGTAAGTAGGGTTAGACAGTTTATCATGACAACAAGGAATGGAGTACTATTTGGAAATATAAATAACTCTCTAATGCTCCTTCCTTATCTAATTTTCTTTCTTTTCCTAATGTTCTATCCCCATCTACTATGTGGGGAATTGTGTAGGGAGCTAAAAAAAATTTAATCAAAGGTTATTTTTGGAAAGTGGATAATGGGCAAAAGATCAGGGTTTGGGATGATGTTTGGATTCTAGATCATCCTCTGATTGAGGATTATGAGGATAGAACTCTTATTGACAAATTCAAATAGACTTTTGGTACTCTTGTGGAGAATTATTGGGTTAGTAAGAAAAGGGTTAATCTTGTTGAAAGTAGCAATGCCTTTTATAGGTATTAAGTTAATATTGCATGCCTTTAGCCTTTATCCTCATATTGAGGATAATATGATTCTGGGTTTTGAATAAAGTCATTGTTTTAAAGTATCTTTTATTTTTAGAACCAAGGAAAAATGTTGTAGACCTTTGCAGACTAAAGCTTGGATTAAAGGTCTTATTACTAAAATAAACATTGTTTTCTAGGTCCTGCTTCAAAACAAAATTCTTACTTTGGATAATTTGCAAAAAAGAAGTGTTAATGTGGTAAAAAAGTGTGGTGTTACATCCTTAGCTACTAGAATTTAGACTGGGTACAATAGAGAAATATTGATCAATACTTCTAAAGTTGGACATGTCCATCTAAGGAGGCTAACACTGGTTTTCTATGGAAAATTACTCTTTCCCATCTCTAGTGGGGAATTTGGAAAGAAAGAAATAATAGAATTTTTAGAGACAAAGAAATTCCTGAGGGGGTTCTTGGTCATAATATAATTAGAGCAATTAATGAAAACTTCAAGTCTTATAGAAAATCTAGTGATGACTTCCTAATCAATAATCCTATGCAAACTAAAGGCTATAAAATAAAAATTGATTAGAGGTAGAATATTAAATGGAAATGTCATATGGGTTAGATTATAGGTAAATTTGATGGTGTTGCTAAAGGAAATCTTGGCAAAGCTAGTTGTGGAGGGGTTTTGAGGGACCATACTTGTAGAATTATTGATTCTATTGCTATCCCAACTAGGATTTCTACTAGCCATAAAGCTAAAGCTACAACAATGCTATATACTATAAGGCTAGTTGTGGAATATGGTTATCAAATTCTATGGATGGAAGGAGATTCACTCAACATTATCAATATGCTTAGTAACAAGAATCCATTTTCTTGGACTATTGAAGAAAGTATTAAGGAAATAAAAATCATTATTAACAATTTTGGTAATGTTATTTTTGCCATATTTTTTAAGAGGGTAATTCTATTGCCAATTGGATTGCAAACCAAGCTATCTATCAAGAAAGCAAGTTGAGGTGGCATGATAACCTATGCAAGGACATGGAGTTGACAATTATTGTTAATAATGATAGGACACATGCTAGAGAAAGAAAGATTTCCTAAGATTGAAAAATTTATGAAGAAGAATGGTGGGCTTATGAAGGACATTTTGAGATTCCCTAAGAAGTACCATTATAATTTTATGACTTTTGTTTGGCATGTAAGTAAAGTTATTAGTCCCTTGGTAATCTTCAATACTTTATTGCATTTTATAGTTTTTGCTACTCTAGTGTTTTGTAGAGATTATCAAGATTTTTAGAGGGGCAAGGAACCAAGAAAGTAAGTTCCAAGCAATTGTATGGCATTGAAAGCTAAGGTCTAAATGTGGGAAATTTTGTAGAAAGGTAATGTGATGACCTACATTGAGAGACTCCATGGGTATAAACCCCACATTACAGAATCTTTCTTCAAAAATTAGTTTGAAAATAGTGTTACTTTGCATGGGGTCACAATGAAATTGACTGAAGAATTTATTGCTGAGGTTATGAGGCTTTCTATGGAAGGGATCAAATTCTATAAGGGGACTACCATCTCCAATGTGAATTTCAAGAAATTTCCAAAGACGGAACCTAAAGAGAAGAATTTGGAGAAGAATGGGGATTTCTACAAGCTAAATCAAATTAAAGTTATCTAGAGGGATGTGTTGCCTTGTATCCATGAGTATTTTTTTCTTGATGGTAGGGCTAAGAGAGTCCATAAATTTCACTTTGTTTTTCCAAATCATTTTAGCCACAAAGATAATATTTCCTTCCCATCTTTTCT
The DNA here is from genome assembly GCA_028749045.1 of Cupressus sempervirens. Lineage (NCBI taxonomy): Eukaryota > Viridiplantae > Streptophyta > Pinopsida > Cupressales > Cupressaceae > Cupressus > Cupressus sempervirens. The sequence continues at coordinate 644,221,942 of CM053786.1, read as the reverse complement.
AGAATACTCTCTTCTTCTTAGCCTTTATACACATAGAAAGAAAGAGTCCTATCTTGTGCTTCATGAAGGTTTAATTTTACTAATTGATAACTACTATAAAATTAAGGCTATAAAGCCCTCTTTGGTTCTTGTGAAAAGGAAAGGGACTAGAAGTGAGACCCAATCTAAGAGAATTAAGTTGGGAGAAGGGGCTAGTGCTAGCAAGAAGGTTTTCAAATGGGAAAGGACTAAGAAACATGTTGAGGAAAAGATTAAATCTAAGAATTCAGACAATGATGAGAAAATGGAAGTGGGGTATCTTAGTTCTAACTCAAATGTGTACTCTGGGAGTAAAGGAGTGTCTTCTCGTAAAGATAATATGGAGGGAAGTTAGGATAGAAATACCGACTCAAATGTGGGGTCAGAAGCACTCGAGAAGGATGATGATAAATAGAGTGATCACCCTTCTCATAATGGTAGTGAGGAGAAAATGGAGGAAACTAGGAAGGAGAATGAAGATAAAGGCCCTCTGGGGGAGGATAATAGCTAGAGTAAAGGTGAAAATGTGGAAAGGATGAAGAATATGGAATTAATACTAAGACCCAGATCAATACTGTGACCACTTCTGAGCCTAGTAATGTGCTTGATGGGAGGGGGGCGGTGGGGGGGGGTGGGGGGGGGGGGTGACTACCACAATGCTAAATTCTCCTTCCTTTACACTGCTAAGCTAAAAGTAGAGACTTCTCTTCAAAGTGATTCTTGGTTGTATAATGAATTAATGGTTCTCAAGAAGAAAATGGGGGTTATGTAGAAAGAATTGGATGTTGAATGAGCAAAGAGAACCTAGATGGAAGTGCAAATTGGTAACATCCTTGATAAGCTTAAAGAGTATGAATAGGAGATTCACCACCTTATAAAAGAAAGTGTTCAAAAAAGGGAACAAGTCACCTCTAGTCTATGTCTTGTGGTGGCTATCTCCAGATAAGAAGATTAACAAGGAGATAATGTCTCTTGGTAATGCAAGGATGGGAGTCTAGATGGGCTTAGTAAGAGAACTAGGTAGAGCATAAGGAAAAAGGTTACTAAGGCTCTTGTGCCTCCTATTCCTTCTCCAACTAACATTATCTAGAGTATTGTAGGAGTAGGTAAAGAGGGTGCAAACATTATCAAAGAACTAGGTATGTGCAAGATCATGGTGTGCCAAAAAGTAGTGATTTGAAAAATATGTAGTTCTAAAATATCTCAAACTATTTCAAAATCTATTCCAATTTTTTTCCCACCCACCCTAATACTAAATGAAAACAATTAATATTTTTATAAGCTTTAATATATCTTTTGATACCAAACCTATATGGTCAACTTTAAAAAGATCCTAAAAATGTGCTTTTGGCCTATTTTTATGTGATTTTTACTTCAAACATGTAGCTGATGACTTTTTTTCACCAAAATTTGATGAAATGAAAAGGGTTTCTTAAGAATGTTCTTATCTTTCCATAAATGTAAGGTTTGTCAAATTATGAGTTTAGTAAGTAATGGTTACTTATTTTCTAATGGAGTTACATATGAAGTGTTGACTATCACACTACTTGAAAAACAACTATAACTTTTAAATGGTACAACATTTTTTAAAATCTAAAAGATGCATCACATTTTATGTTTTTTCTACTATAAGTAAAAAAAAAATGAAAAATTGAATTTTGTAGAGTTTTGAATTAGTTAAGGTGGTCAGACATGAGAGTTTTATATTCCAAAAATACTAAAGTCAAAAATTAATTAATAATTATTTATTTTGAATAAAAATACCCAAAAATATGTGTCACATCTAGGCATGAGTCTACTACTTATATTTAGAATATTAGTAAAAAATATTATCATTTGATTTTGATTAAGGTGGTCAAACATACATCTACTTCTTACTTTTGTTCTGAATTTTTTGTAATATTGCACTAAAATTCAAAATTTTTACCAATCAATTTTTTTTTTTTTTGAGATAAGTCCTAGTAGTTTAGAAACTAGATTCAATTTTCTAGAGATTCTTTTCTCTCAACTTTTGATATAAAGTTAGTAACAAGTAGAAAATTGCATGTCAAGTTGACATAACCCTGATTTTCTAATTTTTTGTTGCCACTTAAGAGCATAGTTTGGTTGACCATGATCTTGCACATACCCAACTACAGTAGGTGTTGGCAATGGAACATGTGTGTTCGTTGCTGGTCTGGGTGATTTTCATGGTTTTTTTTTCTTCTTTTTAGCATGTTCTAAAACTATAGGTTCTAGGTCCTTGTAAAACCTGGCCATTTTTTATGGTTAAGCTTTTGGTTTTAGGTCCCTATAATACCTAGTTTTGATGTGTTTAAGTTTAGGTTTTAGGTCCTTGTAAAACCTAGTGGTGCTTTAATGTTTATCTTTAGTTTTTTGTAAAGGGTTTTAGGTCCCTTCAAAACTTTCTTTTACCGTAATCTAAAACAATGGTGTTTAAGCAAAAAAGTATCAAACTACCTATTTAAGGAGGCATAAGGGCTAATCAAAAAAGGTGGAAAGAAGTGAGAAGACCTAAAATTTTGGAATAATTGTCACTTTTGTTGATTGGAAAATTTAAGTAGAACATTAAACAGTGAAGTGTTGAGGTGAAGAGTGATTTCTTGAAGGGTTTCCAAGAAAATCAGTGATGGAGATGATAATGGAGGCTAGTCATGAAGTTAATTGTTGAACAAAATTTGTGATATATATTTTTTAAGTGATTTGTATTTATTCAAATCAACCTGTTCTTACTTTCTAACCATTGTTTCTATTGAAATCCTTTAATCAAGGTTGCCCTAATAGTCATTTGTAAAGCTTTTAGTCAAGTTTCACCTAATAATCATTTGTAGATGTTTTAATCAAGGTGACATTCTAATGGATGTTCTTAACTTTTGTAACAAGACCACACCTAATAGGGTGTTTAAATCCTTTGGCAGGGTCACACCTAACTATATGTATTTTAACCTTTAACATGGTTAGCTCCTAATAGAGCCGACTTTAGAAGAGTGAAAAATTGGTGATATGTTTCTGGTGGTTTTTACCAAATTATATTTCCATGTTAAATACTTGTGCCATACTTGTATGGATGTTACTTATGAGGTTTGATTGGAATTATATTACATAATACAAGTTTTTTATTATTGGGATAGTAGACTATAAGTTTATGTTACTAATAAGTTATTTATAGAGACCAAGTAGATTGAATATTAGATCTAAGCTAGATGGAGAATTTAAAAGTTTAATTGGTACATCTAGACTTGAGGATAACTGATTCAAACTTCTCTCAATTATTATACATTATTCTAACAAGAACTTATCCGTAAGGCCATAGAATAAGAACCACTTGCACTACCTTCCCAAATATCTAGATCAACTTCCATCACAACCATTACAATAAAATTGAGCTCAATCATAACATGAAAGAAGATAGGATCAAGAATAATCAAGTACAATCATCTTCTATTCTACTAATAATATGATACCTATTAACCAAACCAATGAATATGTCATTACATGAAAGGTTCCAACACCAAAAAAGATAACATTGATTCCTAAAAAATCCACTTGTCTTCCCAAAAGTCAATACTATGACCATTCCCCACAATCCATCTTGATCTAGACTTGTTAACTCTTTCCCTTGTTGTATGCCATCGCAAATGTTGGACCCATGCACTAGATAATGTGATATAAAGAAACTAATAATATTCATATTATTGATAAGGTAGTTTATCTTTAGAATTTTATTCTAATCTATGTTATCATTAAAAATGCATCAAATTTGCTTAGTCAAAAGGGCTCATTTTAGTAGTTTGATAGAATGATTTTTTGTGCCTCATTTTTATTTAGTATTATAGAATTTATCCAAAGCTACCATAGACAGTTGTCTTTTAACCTAAACTACAGACCAAAGAAAATTCCAAAGAAAATTCTTTTAACCTAATCATAAAGATTGCTTAACATTTGAACAAGCTGAGAGCATTAATCGACACATTTTGCAAAGAAGATTTAGTAAGTTGGAGTTTCCTTTCTTGGCTAAGGAGTGTTGGTCTTAGATGCTTTTGAAATTTGAGTGTCAACACACTTAACCACTTTCTACATTGAAGCTGAGTACACTATGCATGCCAAGCCACAGTGTGTGCCAAGTCAAATTTCCAACAGATATTGAGTGACTTCAGGTGCTGAGTGATATACTGGTGTCGAGTCATAGTTAATGCTGAGCAATCTAGAACTATACATGTTTTGAGAAACCTAGGATCTTACATGTATCGAGCAAGCCAGGATAGTATATGTGCCAAGCACTAGTAGTCCAGTATGTCTCGAGTAACACAGAATCAACATATGAGTTTTTTCCCTCACAAACTCATATGTAAACTACTTTTCAAGTCGACGTAGAAGGATTTTGAAGGAGGAAAAGGATAAGGACAAATCTTTTGCATTCCCTATGTAATTAGCATGCAACCAATCAAAAAAATGGAGAAGGCATGTAACCAATGAGGATAATGCAAGGAATGAGCAGGAACTTAAGATTCAATATGGATCGTAGATCCATACCTAACCCTAAGTCTTCAAAATCTTTAAAAGTAGGTCAAAAACCCCATTGCATGTGTAGAAGAAAGCCATGTATGGGTAAACTTTAGCAAAATTCAATGTGAAGTGAGAAAGACTTAGAAGGAACATAGCAACAATTATACATCTAGTTGATCAGAACAACACAAGGAACACGATCAGATATTAGATCATAAAGGACCAAGATCGAAAGGAGTAGATCAAGTGCCTAAAATTAGAAATTGAAGATTGTAAGCAATTAGGTCAAAGATTCCTAATGCTTTCTAGCCATTGTATTAGATAAGTGAAAATCCTATGTTGATAGGTTAGCTTAACAACTATTTTGTTGATCCTTTAAAGAGGTGATTAAATCCTTTAATAGGGTGATACTTCATGTAAAGTTTTTGTAAATCCTCTAACTAGGTCACTATTGATACAGTGTAAAATATTTAATAGGGCAGACCTTTCACAGGGCAGACCATCAGAAGTGGTCAAACAATTATTGCTATAATGATTCTTGCAGGTATCATCCCCACCCCAGTTTTACCTTCTTATTTCTGGAGGGTTTCTAGGTTACCAAATTTGGTGTTATGTGTGTTATTGCATGTGTTTACTTTATATTCATTTATATGTTTAAAGGAATGTAGTTTACTTTTCAGTTATTTAATTTAAAGGATTAGAAAAAGGTTAAAAGTGTGATACTTCTGATTCACCCCCCGCCTCTTAGAAGTAATCTTCCCATTTTGAACATCTCAAAATTTGGTATCAGAGCTCTAGTTCTCATAAGGAGAAGCATAAAAGCTTAGAGAAAAGGTTTGAAGATGGAAGTCTTCAAACTTTGGAAGATCATAGACAATCAAGTGATTGATGTGCACCTTGCTCTACACAAATTGGAAGAAGCCAAAGAAGAATTGAGAAAATTCTTAAAAGGAAGGAAGGATATAGCCATAGCTAAAAATGACATACACTACAAGGAGATTGATACTACACAAGTATTTTTCAATGGAGATTCCAAGGAAATTGTTGTAGCAATAGTATAACTAATGGAGAAAAATACAGCACAAGCCAAAGAAATTAGATTACTCAAGCTTGAACAAGAATCACAAGCCATAATGCTTTGTGAAGTGACTAAAAAAAAGAAGAGAGCCATTGAAGACAAGGCCATGATTGAAGATGATAAGAGAAATCTTACTAACATATTGGAGGAGAAGACAATTGAGTTTGAAAGGATCTCAAACATGCAGCTGGACACCTTAAGCCAGATGATGAATGCTCATCATGAGCTAAACATGAAGGACATTGAGATTTCTACCTTGAGAATGCAGAATAAAAACTTGCAGAATGAGTTGAAAAAAGAGAAGGAGATAGCAGAAAGCTTCAAAAAACCCAATGAGAATATCAACAACTACTAAAATCACCAAGGGCTAGTAATGATACTTCAAGACTTGGTTACACCAGCATTGAACAAGGAGAATCATCCAAGACTATAGAAGAAAGGAGTAACAAAGGTAAGAAAACTAAACCTACTTTTCATTTCTATGGTAAAAAGGGACATACCTCTAGTGTATGAAGGAGCAAGAATGGTCATCAGCATGAAAAGCCCAAGAAAGCAAGCTTTTGTTACAAGTGCAAAAGCAAGGACATCAAACATATGAATGTAGAATCAAGACCATGAGGACACCAAGATTTGAAGGTCATTGCTACAACTACAAAAAATATGGACATAGAGCATTTGAATGTAGATCAAAGCCTATGTGGACACCTAATTAGCCTACAAGAGGAAACAACCATGGTCATCACCACAATTGAGATTACAACACTAAGTATAGTTGTCACTATTTTCAAGAGTATGGACACATTTTAGAGTGAACTACAGTAGATGGTTAAGTCAAACTACCTGTTTTAGTTGTAAGGAAACTTGGCAACAAAGAATATAATTGTTTTCACATAACCCATAATAGATCTGAAATAAACATGGAATTAAAATCCACATGCAAGAGAATAGACAACATACCCACAAAATTGTGACACAAGATATACCCTGGGAAACCCTCATTGAGGGAAAAAACCTAGCCTCCAAAAGCATCCATCACCATGTATTATTTAGCAAAAATACCATTGCAATACAACCATGGAAGCCTTCATGGCCATAGCCACAACCGAGAAAACTATGTGAACAAGCATGAATCCACACATCCCATGCCATGCTTCCAACCTTCACAAATGCTCCCTTGGCTAACCTATCAAGCCTTGTCCCGCTCGACTCTTGCCTTTTTTCTTTTTTTTTTCTCTACAACAACTACCCGTGTGGCTGCTTATATAGTAGCAAGTCCCACAAAACCACTAAGTGGTATTACATAAACCATGTGCTAAAACCATGTGCTACCTAACCCACTGACCCCACATTTAATATTGGGCATTTAATTCTTTTCCCCAATATTAAATAATTACATCAAATATTATCACAATGTTACAATACAACTCATCAAAAAATATTCCATGGGAATCTTTACATGTTGCACGTCTATCTAGGCACAACATAAAATAAAATAATAAAATATAACAATATTATGCAATGTGTGCAACACCCATTATCTCAACAATCTCCCACTTGTTGTATACATTGCATAGGGTCAATCCGTAGCCACATAAATGAACAAGGGAACAATCCCTCCCAACACATCCACCATCATGGATCAAAATACACCAAGTGCTCCATCCTGGTACCTGCGACAAAATCAAAGTATCCAACATCTCAAACATGAATGATCTCACCTCCTATTATGCCACTCCCACTAGACATACATAGAAGCCATCCAAAGAGAAAGCCACCCAACCTGTCGCATTAGAAGATCATAAAATCCTCTACCAACTAAAATTCCAAGCACAAATAACTTGATCCAAAGGTAATCACATGTATCCATAGTTTTCAAAAAATATCCATAGCTGAAATAACACCCATAGCAAAGTGCCAAACCCATCCAACTATCCATACCTCAAAGGTATAAAAAGTGAATATCATATCACTGACATATCCAATCTGCAACCTGCAATCACAAGCCTTAAGAGAAATACCTACCACATATATACCAAGAAGCTCCTACTGCAAAGGATAATGTCAAATCTATAACCAATCCACTCAACACATCTCAAAGAAGTGAATCCATGTAGTATTAAGGACATACACAATACATAAACTAATATCCTGCAAGAACAACTCTCATAACAAGTCTCCAATAGTCTTCCAAAGTCTCCACAACCAATAGAGGAAAGAGAAAGAAATAACCATGTCATCTCTCACATGACATGCATGAGCACAAACCAGTGATCACAATCTCGAACCAATCTCAAATCCAATGTAGGCAAAACCGAACATCCAAGAAGACAACCAAGACCAGAGAAACCATGCAAATCATAACCTGTATCATGTCCTTCTACACACACTTCTATATGTAAATCATGCAAGTATGATCTCCTCCATAAAACCCCAACAAGAAGCCTCAACAACACCCAAACCATACCATATAACTAATCATGGATGTAAGCCTCTCACAAGAAGATCAAACTCAATAAACCATTCCTAAATCAAGGAATATGCCCAATATAAAACCATCTCCCAAACTCAACCAGCATAAAAACATATGCACATGGAGATAACCAATGCTAAACCATCTCTCAAATGAACCCTCTAGAACTAACTCATGTAGCATAGCTCAAGATCCAAATCCATGAAAGACAAGCATAAATATAATGCAACTGAGAGAAATTAATGGGCTATACCTCTCAAGTAGCAAACCGCCCAGTAGACCAAGAGTGGGGAATGAGAATGCTCATCAAGATACCCAAGTCTCCAACCAAGACTCATCTAAGAACAATCTCCTCTCAAGTCCATATCAGGTGACTACCCCTCGGACTTCCTGCTGAAACCATCAACCATCCCAACAAATACTTCTCTAATCCAAGAGAAATCAGCATCACCACTGTCTCTAAGTATCCATGAGCAACTATAACCAATCAATCCATGCCAAATCCAAATGCAACATAGTAATATCATGAAGTATCCAGCTTATGATCAGTGTACTCAATACCAAGAAACTAAACCAAGATCAATGTCAAAGTTCCAACCATGGCCTCAGGAACATAAACATGACAACATGATCTAACCATCTCAACCAAAGAGATAACATGCTCCACATGAACATACTATAACATGTCACAACTCTAAATGCGTATCAAGAGTATACCATGACATAATAATGAAACCATCCTCATACCAAGAATAACATGCCAAATAAAAGCATAAACCACACCTTTGCCAAGAACCCTGTGAGTCCTCAAGATGCAACCATCTCCAGACACCATGAAAAAAAACCATCTCCACATACCAGGAAAATAACCAAGAACTCGATGAGTCCTCAAGATCTAACCATCTTCAAACACCATGAAGATAACACGTGGACCATGCAAATGTCAAAGACGCTTCTGTACAATAGGATCTAATACAAATATTCAACATCTGCAAACACTCAATAAGTATATCAATGCCAACAAAACTCTCACTCAACTGTGGTACCAAGTCACCTATGGCATCATAAAATCCATCCTCTCCAAACCAAGAAGATATAAACCAAACCAAGAACTAATCCTGCACTGTCACCTCATCACTATCACAAGCTCTCACTAAATCATGTATCCAAGCTATCCATGACATAATGATGAAAAACATCCATCCTCTAACCATGAGAATCAACCAAGGCATCAAGCCATCAAAGAACTCAAAGTGCACATCATGAGCTCCTCAAAAGAAACCAAATAACCATGATCCTCAACCAAGAAGATACACCACCATAACTGAATTAGAAATCCAAGCTAATGAACATTAAGGATGTACCTATATAACCAATCATGTCATTCATAAATCCATGACACCATGATCACATCCATGAACCGAGCATCTGGCTCTCAATATGTCCAACTTGTCAGCATAGTCAACCACAATCCTCCACCATGACTATACCTGGTAACAAAATCTCATCCCTTCTACATGAAGATAAAATCATGTGACTTGGGGTATAGACAACCCAAATCCAAGCCACCAATCTGAATATGCATTAATAATGAAAGATCAATGGGCAAAGACAACCCATAACCTAGCTATAAATGCAACCTATAAGTATAGAACACTTACAACACTGCACAACTTGTAGACCCAACAAGTCATCATGCATATCCAAAACAAACACTGATAAACATATCATCATGAGACCAAACTTTAGTATACAATGACATCAAAACTTAAATCTCCAATGCTATAAACTCACAATGTTACCATAGTCAAAATATATCTATAAACTATTCAAATAAATATATCACCAAATAAATCATGCCAAACTTGCACCAAATCTGAACCAATGTGTAGAGCTCTCTAAGAGCTTTCCGTTGACTACTCGAAGTCCAAAATTTGACTCTGTATGCCTAAGTTATGCCCTAATCCATGCTTAAAATAAACAACATCTTACTTTAGGGCTCTTAAAACCTGACAAAATTTCAAAATCATAGAACCAAACCTACACCATGTTGTAGTGCTCTGAATTAGCTTTCCAACACTTGTAAGAACTCTGAAATCTGATATTCTGAGAGAAAGTTATGGTCGTTTTACTAAGACAACCTTTTTACCATTTTCAGTACGATTTTTCATTTTTTAATTTTTTTTTCAGTGACGAAAATTTCGACGGGATTAAATTTGACGGCCATCATGGGTTGAAACTAAAAAACTCTTTCATTTTCTCTGAACATGGCCAAACTAGGGCATGTTATATATCAAAATTTATGGAAATGTCAACCCGGATCCAATGGTGAGGTCTTTTTTTACCTAGGAGGTCATTTATGCAAGCTACCCCACAAAACCCTCATTTAAATGAAACATCTGAAAAAATCCTTTTCTCCAACAATTTCACATGCCCAAATCTTTTAACATCCCATCATAATAGCAAATCCAAAACCCTCAGATCTGCAATAAATCATTCATATATCTTGCCCTTTCTTTTATCCTCTCATGCATTCCCATGGATTAAATCTAGGGTTACAATAATAAAACCATATCTCTTATACCACTTGTAAAGAAACTTGGCAACAAAGAATATAACTATTTCCACACAACCCATAATAGATCTGAAATAGACACGGAATTAAAATCCACATGCAAGAGAATAGACAACATACCCACAAAATTGTGACACAAGATATATCCTAGGAAACCCTCATTGAGGGAAAAAACCTAGCCTCCAAAAGCATCTATCACCATGTATTATTCAGCAAAAATACCATTGCAATAAAACCATGGGAGCCTTCATGGCCATAGCCACAACTGAGCAAACTATGTGAACAAACATGAATCCACACATCCCATGCCATGCTTCCAACCTTCACAAATGCTCCCTTGGCTAACCTGTCAAGCCTTGTCTCGCTCGACTCTTGCCTTTTTTTTTTTTTTCCTCTACAACAACTACCCTTGTGGCTGCTTATATAGTAGTAAGTCCTACAAAACCACTAAGTGGTATTACATAAACCATGTGCTACCTAACCTACTAACCCCACATTTAATATTGGGCATTTAATTCTTTTCCCCAATATTAAATAATTACATCAAATATTATCAATGTTACAATACAACTCATCAAAAAATATTCCATGAGAATCTTTACATGTTGTACATCTATCTAGGCACAACATAAAATAAAATAATAAAATATAACAATATTATGCAATGTGTGCAACACCCATTATCTCAACATTAGTTGCTTGAAAACTAGTCATATCAATAGGAATTGCCCAACAAAGTCAAAAAGACCTGAGATAGGATTCAGCAAAGGAAAAGAGAAGGTTGATGTTGAATAAATAAGAGGGAAAATGAACAAGTCTTGGAAGAAAAAGATGAGTGCAACACATCAAATGGAGAGATCACTTCACACAAGAGGTCAAGTGATCACACTTCATCCAACTAAGCAAAAGAAAGGTGTATAGGACTGATATACAAAGTTATATCATACGTCAGTCCCAAAGACCAAAGAAGTACTACAAGAAAGAAATTTGCATGAGCAAAGATACCAAGTCAAAATTTTAAAAAAGTTGCCGAGTTACCCTCAAATGCTGAGCAAAGCTCTAGTGGATGCCAAGTTTCTAATAGCGACTAAGGTGATAGTTGAAGCCAAGTGAAGTGGAAAACTAGTGGAAGCTAAGCAAATGAAATATAATGGGACCTGAGTCATGGTGAAACCTTCAAGTGCTGATTTTATAGCCATATGTACTAAGCATTTAATGCTAAGTTTTGTTAGGTATAAGGTTGAATTTTTCTCATTTTCATGCCATTCAAACACAGAGCAAAGATGAGAAGAGTGAAGAAGTGATCAAGCAACAACCTAACAACCATTTGCATAGATTTCAACACCAATTCAACACCAATTCATCGATTTAAAGGTATTTATCAAGTGTCAAGCTACATAGAGTTAAAGTGTTTAATACATTTAAACCCTAGTTCAGTACAATGGCTTCTAGTTCAAGAAACCCCAAAGGAAAGGAAAGTCATGAGGTTCAGTTAGTTAGCAACGAGGTCAAAAAACCCAAGTTCAAACCCATTCGTGAGGTTACATATAGGAACCACCTAGCTGGCACATTATCCATTATCCCACCTAAAGTTGTCATGGTTCAAGATGTGAAGAAGTGTTATAATTGCAAAATTGGTGCAATAGGTGATCTAGAGATATTCCAATCTTATGAAAAACTATGTGAGAATAAGATTCTAAAAAATGAATTTGAAATAGTTGAGAAAAAGGGTTTGACAAATGCCCCAATTTTCCCCATGGTGTTTAAGATTGAATGGATATAGATTGTTATGAGCAGAATTCACAATGGATGTTTATGGCTAGAAATAGGACTAGTAAAGATTACTAAAAGGATAATGCATAGGGTTACAAGTTTCTCAACCCTAGATCAACCTAAGACCCTGAGTAGTGATTCCAAAGAGATCATTGAAAGGAATACTGGTGCCAAATGGAATAAGAGAGGTATGACTATTGACACTGTAACTGATCCTCTTCTAGATTTTTCTATGAGAATACTATTCCACAAATTCTATCAATCCAGTAGATTAAATAGTGTTCCATGTATAGCTGTTGATGTGGAATACAAATTGGTGAAGAAATATCACACATATGATCTGTTAGAGCTTATGTTGCAGCAAATTAATGAAAACCTAGGAGCTATAAGGAAATCAAAAAGAGCTCAACGCAAATTTGGTTTAATTCTTATGTGTGTATTCTTTTATGTTACGAAAGAGTTTCCTTCCATAGGAAAGGTGAATTGGAACCCCAACAAAATTGCAATTACATAAATCAATGAGTTCATTGATCAAATGGGTGACAATTTTGAGGCACAAATGACAAGTTACTTTGAAGATTTTAAGAAGTCCATGAAGCAAAGAATGAAGATACTAGTTTCATTGGTAGAAAAACATGTCAATGACATATGCTTCTTGTTTGACATTGATAACACCTACATCTAGGTAGCAATACCAAGAGTAAGATGGCTAAGGTCATTGGGATATGAGCTTGATGTAGATGAAGCCTTAGCAACAATTACAACATTGCTTGTAGAAGAAATAGAGAAGAAGGATCCTCACTTTGGAACATATGATGTTGTCAAATCCAAAGTTGAGACTGAATTAAAGATATACACTATTATAAAAAATAAAGACAAGTTAGTAAAGAAAATAAAGAAGAAATTTGGAGCAAGCATTGAAGGAGAATCAGGTGGTGAAGAAGAAGAAGAGCAAGGGCAAGACCCAATAGAATTGACCTGGGGCTTAGGAGAAGAAAAGGAGGAAGGTGTCGAGGAATAAGAAGCCAAGGGAGCACCTACACTTGTCAAGCAAAAGAAAAGAAAGGCAAAAACATAGCCTACAACTCACCCCAAGCCTAAGAAGGTCACTAAGCTAGCTCAAACTAAGCCAACTCCAACAATAAGGGCCACTACAAGGGAATCCACTCAAAAGGCCAAAGAGGCAACAAAAGAGAAAAAGAAAGCCACTAAATAGCTTGCTAAAGAGTCAAAGAAGAGAAGAAGGTATGTGGCATAGCTAGATACTAATGATGAAGAAAGAACAAAATTAGAGGATATCAACCAATTTAAAGTGGTAATTCATCCTCCTAAATCTACCTTAGACAAACTTTGTGAACTGATTAGGAGTGCAGATTTAAATGGTTTAAAGACTCTTGATATTAATAAGCTTAGTAGAGAAGACATAAATAAAGTAGAGGAATTTGTGTATGACATGATGGAAAAATTCAAAAAGACACCTCTAGAACTTGACAATACCATGCCCAAGGAATTCGATAAAAGCACAAACCTGTGTCACCTTTTATAAAGAAATGGGATATCAGAATGTGATAGTTCAACATTAATGACAAAAAAATGGTATTTGCGTTTAAGATATGAAGATGATGTAAATTGATGAAATGTGTAGAATTTGATGAATGTTATGCCTGTAATTTTTATAATTTATTTGAGTAAGAATTTATTCATTTTATTTTATTTTGAAGTCCATTTTTTAACTAAAAAAATATAGGGTGTAGTTCCTATTAAACAAGTATATGCAAATAATCTTTTTTGTTCTAATTTGAAAATATCTTATAGATGACATGTATAGCTATAAACAAAAAAAGAAATAAGTATTTTCTTTGTTATAAGTACTCAAGTTTGACCTTATCAAAATTCAATAGGTTTTTCCTCATGTCAAAACTTCCCTATCAAATCTATACCTTCTTGAAAGAAAATTACATATTTGTGAAGAGGATTCTCTCCTCTAGAAATAAATATAATTTTTAAATTTTTTTGATATGATTTACTATTTTTTTCCCTATTTTGAGGGAGCATCTTCTAAAATGTTGAAATATCAACTTATAATATTTTGAGATTATAACATATTATAACTAATCAAAACACTCAAAAAATTATATAATGATGATATTGAATCTGAGATCTATAAAAGGGTATTTTTAGTTTTCAAAAAAAAAGAGAGTTTTGATAAAGAAATGACATTTGACCAAAATAGGTTTTGGTATCATAAATGGTGACATAGATCTATGTTTTTACCCAACTATATGAGATAGTTGAAAATAAATGGCATTATTGTCTAAAAATGGAAAAGGAGATCAGAGAATCTACCTTGGCTCAAGTAAAGCCTAACATGACAAAATGTAAAATAAAAAAGGCTAAGAAGAAACATGGTGGAAAATTTGTACCTAAGTATAGAGCGTTTAGCATCCTACAAAACAAGATAGAGGATGTAGTGAATAAATCCACACAATTGTGGAAAATAATTTATAAAATAACCAAGGAAAAGAAAGAATAAACAAATAAGGTAGAAACTAGTGGCAAGAAAAAGATAGAGGAAAAGAGAATAGAAGAGTAGAAAGGAGAGGAAGAGAAGCAAGAGGAAGCAATAGAGAGGTAGGAAGAAGAAAAGAAAGAGGTGAAAAAGAAAGGTGAAGAAGAAAAAGGAGATGAAGAGAATAAAGAGAAAGAAGAGGAGGAATCAACTAAGGGAGAAGACATAGCAACAACTGACCAACAAAAGTAGCAAGAGGAACAGAGTGTGCAAGACACACAAATGGCACCTCCTAGCCCTCCTCATACAACCATTACACCTGCAGACACAATAATCATTAAGGATGTTCTTAACAAGTCAGCTTAGAACATCAATCCCCTAACTATAGAGGATCTTTCAAAGATCCTTCACCAATTTACTTTATAGGCATAGTTATGCACAAGCCTTGTATTGGTGAGCATAGATGAACTAGAAAAGGTAGTAGCAAAACCATAAAGAGAAAAGATGAAACCAAAGGAACCACCTTTCACTTATACAACTATTTATACTAAAATTTTGATGCTTCCACCACCAACAATAGTAGGTGACAACACACAAAAACCAAGCATAGAAGAAGGGAAATCAGATGAGAAGGAGGATACCTCAAAAGAAAAGGAGCAAGTCGCCATTCACACATTGGTAGAAATACCAAAGAATGGCACTTCTATAAAGACCCTTCATAAGCCAAGCACAAAAGCCATTCCTTTGCAATTCTCAACTCTAGGCTCAAAATCAACTAGAGTGGCAAGGGTACTTCATTATGGAGACTCTGAATTAGACGAAGATATTGTAATACCTTCCTATGACTCCAAGACCATCACAATGGCACAAATCAATAAAATTTAAAATGCACTAGATAGAAGGATGAGGCAAGAAATACTCAAAAAAGAGTTCAAACACAAGCAAGCACTACATGAGATTAAGGACATCTTCATGGATGCCTTCAGCTTGTACTCACCAGATGAAGCAAAGTCCATAATAGAGAAACTATCAGATATAGTTGACTAGGTGACCAATGAAGACTAGTATACTAATGCTAAACTCATGGAATGGTTGGAAAGAAAATTTCAAGTGAAAGTGAATGAAAAGATATCAAGTGGAATAACACTTGAATAGGTAGAGTTGGCCAAGAAAATAGACAAGGTCAAAGTTGTACTTGAGAACATTTTCTCATTGTACAAAAAGCTATGTGATTTTTCCAATTTCACACAAGAAACAAGTTAGAAAGTAATGAGCTTGGAAAGAAATTTGAAAATTTCTAGCATGCAACTACCTAGAGATCCATCTCAAAATGAGAAGCATTTTACACAATCGCTTCACACTCAAAGGGGGTTAGTTCTACTTACAGTAGAGGAAGCCAATATAAAGGCTAAATTGATGCAAATTCAATCCTCTACCACCCCATGTTTGGAAGTCCTCCACAAGGAACAAGTATATGTAAAAATAGTTTTAAAGAAAGATCCAAATCTTTCTACACTTGATGGACTTTTAAACCTTGCTGTAGAGACTACTATCCAGCACAAGTCACTTGACATTGCTTTGGAGAATTGGGATGTAGCTCTATAAACAATAATGGAGGTAAGTAGTTATTTTTTGGCTAAATATGGTATTACTCCTTAGAATCCTTTGACATAACTGTCAAAAAGGGGGAGATGATAAGGAAGATAGGGGGAGTAGTAACAAAAAGAAATAGAAAGAAATATATGTCCAAGGAGGAGAATACTAAATTTTAATTACATTCTTTCACAAGGAGAAATAATATTTTGAGAAAGATATCAATAAAATAGCACACAGGTACATATTATAGATATAGGGAAAAGGCAAAAGAGTATTAGGCACATTCAGTACAAAATTTTGGAGTTATAATGTATTTTGAACAAATTTTTGAAATTTTTGTACATATGTAGAATAGATTGGATAGGGCACTCATAAGGACAGATGATAATGATTAGTTAAGTGTTTTTGACACTCATGTCAAAGGGGGTGATTATTGTTCTTAGATGGTTTTGATATTTGAGTGTCAACACACTTAACCATTTTCTACATTGAAGCCGAGTGCTCTATGTTAGGAAACAAATATGATGAAGTGATCCACAAAGCCAAAATTCTTGAAACCTTTGAACATGAAGTCCTAATCAATTATGTCATAATCCTTAGATAGGTCAAGTTTTAGGATTAAAACTTGAGAATTTGAACAACTAATGGAGTGTATATCCTTAGGGATTTTGATAATTGAATCTAGAATTTGTATACCAACAAAAAATTATTTTACTGAGGAAATATTATAGAACAGAAGATTGTCAATAATCTTGAGGCATGGAATTAAAAAAACACCTTATAGATGGAATTACATAAGCTTATTTGTCTAAAAGCTTCCACCATTCTAGAACCCTCTTTTCTAGGGATCAACACTATAAATGTTGAATTAAGTTATTTATGTAGTTTTTTGGATCCAAAAAGATCTTCAAATAACCCACACACCTCCAACCCCATACTCTTCCAAAAGTGTTGAAGGAAGAACATTAGGAAACCATCTTCACCTTAGGACTTCCCACCTTCAAAAGAAAAGACCATTTTTTTAATTTCATCCATAGATAGAATGGATGATGTAAGAGAACCTAATCAAAGGTCCTTGTTTTGATTGCTAGTTTTAATTTTGGCATGTACTCACTCTATCCAAGTCAGTAGTGTGAGTTTGGACCGTTCAAGGTCACCTAAGTGAAGTTTCCACTCTAGGAGATATTGGGTTTTATTGTTTAGTATTGCTTGTGTTAGGGGTTATGGGTCTAGGACCTTAAAAGAATTAGGGAGATATGGTTTTTAACCTATCTTGTTCTCCATGATGTTTTTTTCATCCCATTGCATGGATTGGAGATCTTATATATCATTTGGAGCAAGAAAGAAGAAAGATGTTGAATATTGACAAGTTGTCAAATAAGGAAAAGTGGTAAAAATCATGTGGAATGATTCTCTAAAGGCTAGATCATCCCTAGACATCATTAATAGACCATGTGAGACCTACTTCGAAGGATCCAAGTATTAGATGTTCAAAATTTGTAAAAATTTAAAAGTTTGTCAACAACTTTGAAAAGTTGTTTGACAATATTCGGACAAGAATTATACATGTCATGGTTTGGAGGTCCATGGTTGCAATAAATATCTTGAACCTCTTGGTAAAATTATAAAAATTATGAATGGCCCATTCCAAGGGTTGGTTATTGTAAGAGTAAAGTTTTGTCATTAAACACTATGAATTCTGCCCTAGATTGTATAGTTTTTGCAAATTTTAGTTTAAATGGTTACAATAATGGATTGAAGTTGGAATTTTTTCTCTATTTTGGTGAATTTCATTCTTTTTTCATCCTTTTTGTTTTAGATTATTGGATAATAGAAGTTCATTTGTTCAAGAGTTCTAAAAATCTTTTGTCAAAACTTTGTGCGATGGTTCGATCTTACTAGTTTTCACAAAGATGGCTCCCCCATGAGTTCCTATCATGGATTATTCATGGCCTTTAGGGAAATTGGAATGGAGCTATTATACATAATGGATATAGGTTTTAGGGACCTATGGAATTCTTAAATCCTTTTAAAAGTGATTTTGTAGGCAAGTCTCAATAACTTGTTGAGGCAATCACAACATTGGCAAGAAGTTTTTGAGGTTTAAAAGTGAAAGATACTTCAAAGAAAGAGTTGTAGAATAGAGAGTGGTGAGTGATTATTCTATGTACATGAGGAGAAATTTACAAAAAAAAAATTCCTAAGGGAGTGATTGGACCCTAGACATCATTGTCATCAATACTAAGAAACCCTTGTTTATAGGCATAAACATTGCTTTCAAGTGTGCAGATGGCTTGGATAAATGACACCCAAAAAATATTTTAGGATTTACAAAAGGGTACTTGAAACCATAATTTTTTTCCACCTTATTAGGAGAAAATTAGAGTTATGGTCCAAAAACCTAAGTATGAGGGATAATCCAATTAGGACTATTTAGTGCAATTGTGACAGTTTTGCAAGAATCAGTAAGTTCACTTATTGATGTTGAATCTACAAGGTTGGGTGATATTAAAAACTTCATAAGGGAACCCCTCACTCATTATAGTGGCAATAATGTTCAAGAAAGATAAAAAATTGTAGTTGGCAAAGTGGCTTGAAGAGGCATCAAGATGAGTGCAAGAAACATTCCCCTTAGTGTATCTAGGTAGGGAGTAGTTAGGGGATAGGATAAGGATCATCTAAGGATTTGGATATAAAAGGGAACCCTAATAGGCTAAGATAAAATCTAATGATGAAGAGTTACTTGGAGAAATAAATATGGTAACCAATGAAGAGTTGGCGAAAGTAGTATTAAAGACAAGGAAAAGGTTGATGAAGAAGACCTTATCCTTGAACCAAGCTCTTCAATGAATGAAGAGTCATTCCTAATGGACATTAAGGCATTAGGTGGAAAATCCCTAGACGAGATTCCTTTTTTTAGTTAGAATACGGACACTAAACTTGTAATGGAGTGGATTGAAGGGATGGAGAATTAGTATGAATGTGAAGGAGTGATAGAAGAATAAAAAGGTCAAAGTGGGAAAATCAAGGCTAAGGGGATGAGTGCTAACATGGTGGAAGTACCTCCAAGAAGAGAGGGATAAAATCAAAAAGAAGCCTATTGCAAATTGGAAAGCCATGGTAACAAACATGAAGAAACAATACCTACCAGAGAACTATAAAATTCAATTACATAAGAAGAGGAAAAGTTTAAAGAAAAAGAATATGGATGTGGCGAATTAAACTAAAGAGTTTCATAAGTTGTGTTTGAGCTCAAGAGAATAAGAAGATGAGCCTATTAAAGTGTTTCGGTATCTATGAAGCTTGAAATGGAACTTATAGGAAGAGGTCTGCTTATGGACCCCTACAACAATGCATAAATGCTTTCAACTTGCCCTAAAAGTGGAAAAGAGGAAAATGAAGAAGGGAAGTTTTAACTTTAGAGACAGAGGTAGAGGTAGAGATGGAATAAGTCAAATAAGCTATGGTGGAAGAGGATTAGATTCTAAACCACAAGGAGACAACAAGGTTACTAAGGAACAAGAATGAATTTTAGGAAGAGGGAGTTTCTATAGAGGTAGAGGCTCTAACACTAGTTGGAGAGGAAGAAGAAGCAACCAAGGGAGAGAATCCTACTTTTCCACCATGAAGTTCTATCATTACAATCATTTAGGACACCCCACATATAGGTGCCCCTGAGAAAGTCTCTACTTCCCAAGTGAGTACAAAAGGAGTCAATTGTGCATAAGAGGATTCTAGTAGCAATAAAAATCACTCTAAGGTACCCCTAGAATTAGAAAAGGGGAAAACCTAATGATCAAGAGGACATTGATTAAGGAACCCATAAAGGAAGAGCCAAGTCAAAGAAGGGAACTCTTTAGGATCAAATGAAAAATCATGGGGAAGGTGTGTAGAGTCATTATTGACTTAGGTTTAACTGCTAACATAATCAATGAAGAGGTAGTCAACAAGCTGAAGCTAAAAAGAATCCCTCATGCCAACCCATATAAGGTCACATGGCTCAACAAAGGAAAAAATATTCTTGTAGGAGAAAAAGCATGCACAGAGTTCATTGTAGGGAGATATAAGGATAAACTACTATATGATATTCTTTCCATGGATGCATGTCACCTTCTACTTGGAAGGTCATGGAAATTTGATAACCAATCCATACATGATGGAACCAAAAGTGTCTGCTCATTCAAGAAGGATGGGGTGATTCTCAAGATTCATTCCTTGTTAGAAGGAAGAGAGATGAAGACCTCTAGTCCAAGTGTGCTCATGGTTGGTGAGAAATATTTCTTGAAGAGCTTATAATAAGAACATAGGGTTCAATTTGCATTGGTTATGAAACCTAGGGATGAGGTTTCTACCAAGAAGTCAAAGATACCAAGTGAAGTACAAAAATTACTTGAAGAGTACAAGGTTATTGTTAGTGATGGGAAAATTTCCACCCTACCTCTTAAGAGATTTTTTAGCCACAAAATAGACTTTATTCCTAATGCAGGCAAAGGATGAATAACTAGGGCCAAAGGCTCACCCAGCTGTCCAAACCACCCTGCAGGAGTTAACACAATGGAAGAAAATGCAAAGAATAGCAACCAAACAAGGAAGAAGAGTGAAATAATTTTATTGATTCATCAAAATATCTTCATACATGCCCAACTATAAGGCCTTCTAGGTTATGACCAATTACAATATATTCACTTACAAAGCTCCAATAGAAAATTCACACTTTTTGTTCTGCTCTCCAATCTTCTTCCCTGAAACTTGCCTAACTCTAAGATAGAACACTCTATATATATTTTCCAAAATGGCTTATAGATCATTCTAGAATCATTACATAAGAAGAAGGTCGACCCAACAATAGTTCAAACTCATCACAAGAAAAGATCTTAACATAGATTTCGTGAACAAAATAAATCTTGCAAGTTGGCTCATAGAAATTACGTCCAAATAATGACACTCGGCATACATTGGGTAACTTGGAACATGAAGAGTCATTCAACATACACTAGGTAACTTGACACATGAAGGAGTGCTACAGTAACTTGGTGAATGAAGAGTGCTACAGTAACTTGGTACATGAAGAGTGCTATAGTAACTCTGCACATGAAGAGCGCTACAATAACTCAGCACCAACTAAGTGCTGTAGTAACTTGGCACCAACTAAATGCTATAGTAACTCAGCACATGAAGAGTTCTATAGTAACTTGGCACCAACTAAGTGCTATAGTAACTTGGCACCAACTTGCAAAATGAACAAAAATTGAGTAGCATAACAAGGCAACCTAGGATGCTCTTGCATCAAACAACTGGGGTTGAAAGAAATGATTCTCCTAAATCATTGAGATGTCACAATCTAAGTGGAATCCAACTCATATTGAGAAATCGATGAAGCATTTCAATAGGCCTATTCTTGCACTTCACAAAATATTCATAGTAATCTTTTCCTCTTGTGGTACTGCCAATTCTCTGGTCCAATATCTGTTCAAATTCTTCAATCTACTTCTTAGGATAATCTTCTAATATAAAAAATTCATCCTCTCACTCATGATAGTTATACAAATCAGCAATATTGAATATAGGAGATATATCCATGTCATCAGGTAACTCAACTTCATAAGCATTACCACTGTCAAACATCTTCAAGATCTTACAAGGTCCAAATTTCTTCATTTTTAGCTTATTGTATGTTCCAACTGGGAATCTTCCTTTTTTTCAAATGAACCATTACCTCATCACCAACTTGAAAATCATGGTGTCTTCTAGACTAATCAGCATTCTCCTTGTACTTCTCATTACTTTGTTCCAACCTCAACTTCACTTCCTTATGCAAAGACTCCATAAAATCAGCAAATTCTTCTCTTGCAACACTTTTATTTTCTTCACCAAAAACATCTCTCAAATTTGATATACCTCTAGTATGCATTCCAATAACAATCTCAAAAGGTGTCTTTCCTGTACTCTTATTCAGAGAATTATTATATGCAAATTCAGCTTGTGTCAATACCATCTCCCAATTACTTGGCTTATTCTCAACTAAACATCTCAGCAAATTACTCAAGCTTCTATTCACAACCTCTATTTGACCATCTATTTGTGGATGGAATGTAGAACTAAACTTCAATTCAATACCCATCTTCTTCCACAAAGTCTTCCAAAAGTAGCCAACAAACTTACTATCTCTGTCAAAAATAATACTTCTTTGTAATCCATGCAATCTTAAAATCTCTTTAAAGAAACATTTAGCAACATGCTCAGCATCTGATGTCTTCTTACATGGCATGAAATGAGCCATCTTAGAAAATTTGTCCACTACAACAAATATAGAATCATACCCCTTCACTGTCTTAGGCAATCTACGAACAAAATCCATACTGATGCTAGTCCAAGGTTTCTCAGGAACAATAATAGGTGTATAAAAACCAGTATTTTGACTCACTCCATTTGCAACTTGAAAAACTCCACAACTCTTTACATATTTTTAAATATCCTTATACATTTTTAGTCAATAATACTTCTCTTTCAGCAAGCTTAATGTCTTATCAATTCCAAAATGTCTTGCCAATCCACCAGTATTCTTTTCCTTAATAGGATTCAACCTCATAAGACTTCTAGGAATACAAAATTGAATACCTTTGAACAACATACCTTCTTGAATGAAATACTCATCATAGTTTCTCATGTGATCTGTTAGATTTGGTGCTCTGCACTCTCTCCATGCCTTTGAAAAATTAGGATCAGCATCATACAACTCTTTCATTTCATCAAAACCAAGAACATCTTCTATGCAATGCATCTACAACTCTATTAGTAACTTCACTCTTATGCTTGATCACAAATGTAAAACTCTATAAGTACTCAACCCACTTCATATGTCTTTAATTTAATTTATGTTGACTTCCCAAGTATTGTAAAGCTTTATTATCAGTATACAAGACAAACTCGTTAGGAGTCAAATAATGTCTCCACTTCTTCAAAGCTTGAACAATATCATAAAACTCTTGATCATACACAAAATATTTCCTTTTAGCATCATTCAACTTTTCACTAAAGAAAGCAATAGGTTTACCTTCTTAACTTAATACAACTCCTATTGCATTACCACTTGCATCACATTCAACTTGAAATATGTTGTTGAAATCAAGAAAAGCTAATAAAGGTAATTCAAAAACCTTTTGTTTTAAAGTCTCAAAACTCTTATCAGCTCCATGTATCCACTTGAATTCATTTTTATCTCCCCTCATTGTTTCAGTCATAGCATTACAAACATCACTAAAATTCTTTATAAACTTTTTGTAAAAATTGGCCAAACCATGAAATGATCTTACCTCACTTACATTCTCAAGTGTACGACATTCCAAAATTGCTTTAACCTTCTCAGGATCCATCTTTAATCCATCAACTAAAATCAAAAATCCCAAACACACAATCTCTTCTTGCATAAAAGAACACTTTTTCAGATTAATCAGCAACTTTTCCTCTTTTGACCTCTACAATACTTGTCTAATATGGTCAAGATGTTCTTCCTTGCTCTTGCTGAATATTAGAATATCATCCAAATAAACAATTAAAAACTTACAAAAGAATCTTTTTAGAATTGCATTCATCAACCTCATGAAAGTACTAGGTACATTAGTCAAACCAAAAGGCATAACCAACCATTCATACAAACCATCTTTTATCTTGAAAGTAATCTTCCATTCATCACCTTCTCTAATTTTGATACGATGATAGCCACTCTTCAAATAAATCTTGGTAAAATACTTTGCTTCACTCAAACAATCCATTATGTCATCCATCCTTGGTATAGGAAACCTATATTTTACTATTATCTTGTTAATGGCTTTGGAATCAATACACATACTCCATTCTCTATTCTTTTTAAGTGCTAATACAACATGTATAGCACATGGAATCAAGCTTTCTCTAATCAAACCTTTCTACAACAACTCATGCACTTGTCTGTAAGTTCTTCATTCTTTGTAGGTGTCAATCTACATGGTTCTTTTTTTGGTAAATTAGCTCTAGGAATCAGATCCATACAATGACTTATACTTATTATAGGAGGTAAACCGTATGGGATATCATCAACAATAATGTTTTCATACTCATTCAACAACTCTACAATTTCTTTTGGCACTCAGTCACCACTGATTGGCACTCAGTTAACACTATTTTCTTGCACTTGGTCTCCATTGATAGAACTCAATTTTTTTGGAATTATAGAAAAATAGACTTGGTTCTTTTTCATTTCCTTTTCAAATTGTTTCCCATTAACCATGCAATTTTTTACAGTGGTACAATGAACCTTGTCTAGACTTTCAATCAAATGTAGCAATGTTTGTTTCTTTCCATTTATCCAAAGAGTATATCAATTCAATCTTCCATCATGTACAATATATCTATCATATTTCCAAGGTCTACCCAACAAAATATGACAACAATCCATGGCAATAATATCACATAAAACTTCATCAAAGTAATGTCCACTTTTTAACTTCACAAGGCATTGTTCAAATTAAAATATCTTATGCTCATCTTTGATCCATGAAACATGATAAGGTTTGGGATGTTTCAACCTCTACAACTGCAACTTTGTAACTAGCTCTTTTGATGCCAGATTTGTAGAGCTTCCACTATTAATGATCACTTTGCAGCATTTTCCAGCCATCTTACATCTTGTCTTGAAAAGACTTCTCCTTAAAACAGGTTTCTCATCACTTCCCTTATTACATAAGGTTCTTCTCACCATCAAATTTTCTCCAGCCTTAGGTCCACTTGGTGAACCATCATCATCTTCTTGAATCACAAAATTTCTATTACCTTGCCTACTTTCAGAGGATCTACATTCAAAAGATCTATGTCCCTCTTTATTACATCTAAAAAAATTACAATGAAATCCACCTCTAGAATAGGAATTACCTCTTCCTTGGTAAGAATTAGTGCCTCCTCGACAAGAATTACCACTTTTCTATTCGATCTTGCCTTTGTCACCACTCTTCCATTTAGATTTGCCTTTATCCTACATAGAACTATCAGATCTGCCACTTTCTCCATAGGATCTACCTTTGCCTCTTTGGAATCTACCACCTCTACCTCTTTGTCTTTGTTCATGCTTCTTTTTCAAGATCTCCTCAGCTTTCAAGGCATATTGATATGCTTCTTCAACAATTTCCAACTTCACAAAACTTATTTCATATTGAATTACAGATCTCAATCCATTAATGTACCTTGCAATTTTCTCAACATCATCATCCACATGTCCAGATCTAATGTCCAATCGATAGAATTCCTCAGTATATTCTTTCACAGTCATGTCCTTTTGTTTCAAATTTTGTATTTTTCTCAACAGGTTAACTTGGTAATCAGTAGGCAGGAATTTCTTCTTTACCTTGTTCACCATCTTTGGCCAAGTTCTGATCTTCTCCTTTCCTCTCCTTTGTCTATCAGTTTGCAAGTGCTCCCACCATAGTGATGCATGACCTTTCAACCTAGTGACAAAAATCTTCACCTTTCTATTATCAGGAGTTTTTTCATACTCAAAGAACTTCTCCATATTAGAGATCCAATCCAACACAGCATTGGTGTCCAATTTTCCATCATAAGGAACAACTTCTATAGCAGGCTTTGAATTTTCCCTAGACAATACTCATAACAATATTTCCTCATCTTGATCTTCTTTAGGTTCTGGATTATGGTTTGGTGTTACTACTTCATCATCGCTTACATCATCAAGATGCTCCTCTCCTCTCGGCTATCTCCACAGCATCTAATCTGGCTACAATTTGTCTCAACTTATCCAATATAGCATCATCAACATTTCTTCTACCATGAAACATCTTTACAAATTAGGTTCCTATAAGATTATAACCCTCTGCAAGTTATAGGTCAAATCTACAAATCTGCCACCCTACAACCAAATCCAAATTAGGGTTCTACATGATCTAATCTCCACAAGGACAATCGTCAAGCTCTGATACCAACTAACATAGGCAAGGGAGAATAACTAGGGCCAAAGGCTCACCCAACTATCCAAACCACCCTACATGAGTTAACACAATAGAAGAAAACAGAAAGAACATAAACCAAAGGAGGAAGAAGAGTGAAATACTTTTATTGATTCATCAAAATATCTTCATACATGCCCAACTGTAAGGCCTTCTGGGATACAACCAATTACAATATATTCACTTACAAAGTTCCAACAACAAATTCACACTTTCCATTTTGCTCTCCAATCTTCTTCCCCAAAACTTGCCTAACTCTAAGCCAAAACACTCTATATATATTTGCTAAAATAGCTTACAGATCATTCTAGAATCATTACATAAGAGGAAGGCCAACCAAAAAATGGTCTAGACTCATCTCAAGAAAACATCTTAACATAAATGTCACAAACAAAATAAATCCTGCAAGTCATCTCATAGAAATCACATCTAGATATTGACATTCGACATACACTGGGTAACTCAGCACATGAAGAGTTATTCGGCATACACTAGGTAACTTGGCACATGAAGGAGTGCTATGGTAAATTGGCACATAAAAAGTGCTATAGTAACTCAGAACATGAAAAGTGCTATAGTAACTTGGCACCAACTAAGTGCTAGAGTAACTTGGCACCAACTAAGTGCTACAGTATCTCGGCACCAACTAAGTGCTACAGTAACTCGGCACCAACTTGCAAAATGAACAAAACTTGAGTAGGATAACAAGGCAATCCAAGATTCTCCTACATCAATTCTAGGAGCTACCCTACCCAAAAAAACTTCCTATAAGATGACCCCTCAACAAAATGAGGAAATTACCAAATAAATTCAAAAGCTCCTATTGTTAGGATAAACCACGGACAAAAATAAAAACTACATGCAAATATAACCAATAATAGAAAATAATAGATCACATAGAAATGAACATAAGGCACCAAGATTTAACGTGGTTCACCCAATCCCTAGACTACATCCACCAAAATAGCAAGTTCGATCTTATTACAATCTAGTGATTACAACCTGATTACAATCTGTAATCCCTTACAACTCAATACTGCCACAAGAACCAATTTTGCATCACAACATAATGGAAAAATACCCAACCCTAAACCTTTTTATACAAGTATTAAACCACTTTAGGGTTATAACATGTTGACCATAATCAGCCATAACTTTAGTGGTGAATCTATGAATGGCGAATAGTACCCAAAAAAAAAAATTCAGGGTGATGCTCCGAATGCCACTAATTATGAAGTATGTACAGTACTTTCCTGATCAATCACCACAATATAACACCTAGACCAAGACCTAAATAGGAAAATCATTAGCCCATGTGTAGTCCCTACTATTTTATCTCCCAAGAAAGGAAGAACTTGGAGACTTTGTACTAATTATAGAGCCATTAACAAAATCCCCAATACGTATAGGTTCCCAATACCTAGAATTAAAGACCTAATGGACTATCTAGGGAAAGAAAAATATTTCACCAAGATAGACTTGAAAAGTGGCTAAAATGAAATCATAATAAATGAAGGGGATGAATGGAAGAAAACCTTCAAGAGTACAAAAGGTTTGTATGAATGGCTTGTAATGCCATTTGGTTTGTCTAATGCTCTGTCTACTTTCATGAGGCTTATGAATGAGGTCTTTTCAAGTTACATTGTTAAGTTTGTTGTTGTCTATTTGGATGACATCTTAACCTTTAGAAAAACTAAAGAGGAGCACATCAAGCATTTACAATTTTTTTTAAAGAAATTGCATCAAAGAAAGCTAATGATAAACTTGGAGAATTGTGACTTTAGGAAATAGGAGCTAGTTTATATTGGTTTTGTTTTGTCTCAAGGTAACCTAAAAATGGATCAAGCCAAGGTGGATGCCATCCTAAGTTGGCCTACTCCCAAGACTACATCATATGTAAGAAGATTCCATGGTTTGGCCCAATATTATAGGAAGTTTATCCAACATTTTAGTGGAAAATGTGCTCCCGTGTTAGATACAATCAAGGGCACAATGAAGGAAAATTTCCATTGGACCCCACAAGATGATCATGGTTTTGAGAAACTCAAAAAGAAGATAGCAGAACTACCTACACTAGTGCTCCCTAGCTTTGAGAATTTTTTTCAAATGGAGTGAGATGGTAGTAATGTCACTATTGGGGATATTTTAATCCAAGAAGGAAGGCCAGTGGCTTTACATAGTGAGAATATCAATGATGAAAAGAGGAAGTACTCTTGCTATGACTTAAAGTTGTATGCTCTAGTCCAAGGTATAAGGAAGTGGAAGCACTATTTTCATCCAAAAGAATATTTTTTATACTCATATAACCAAGCTCTCAGTTTTTGTAACTCCTAATACAAACTCAGTAGCAAGCATATGAAATGGGTAGAATACCTACAAGCCTAAAAATTTACCATCAAACATAAGAAGGGAGTGTAGAATAAGGTATCTGGTGTATTGAGTAGGAGAATCCTCACAATTCAAGAATTTCAACTCCAAAGCATAGGCATTGAATGATTCAAAGACCTATATGTTGTTGATGATGATTTTACTCAAATCTACAAGGTATGCAAGGAATTCAAAAACAACTTTCATGGTGAGTTTTCTAATTATACATTGTATAATGATTTATTGTTAAGGGAAGTCAAAATTGTGTTCCTAGAGGGTTGAGGGAAAATTTGATCCAAGAAAAGCATAATGGGGTACTTGGTGGTCATTTTGGAGTCAACAAGACTCAAGAGTTAGTCTCTAGATTCTATGTTTGGCCTAGGATGACTAGAGATATCAGACAATATGTGGAGATTTTTTTAGTGTGTTGAAAGGTAAAGGGAACATCCACCAATGTCTATCTTTATCAACCACTTCCAGTCCCTAGCAGACAATGCGAATGCATCTCTATGAATTTGGTAGTTGTCCTACCAAGGAGAAGGTAGGGGTATGATAGAATTTATGTGATTATGGATAGATTTAGTAATATGACCCATTTTGAACCTTGCAAGAATATACATGATGCTTGTTAAATTCCTCACTTATTTTTCATAGAGGTGGTTGGGATTCATGGACTACCTATGAGAACTAATTTAGACAAGGACACCCAATTCATGAGCCACTTTTGGAATACATTGTGCAACAATCTTGGAACTAACCTCTCTTTTGGATCTTCATATCACCTATACAAAGATGACCAAATAGAGGTGATTAATAGGAGTCTTGGAAAATTTCTAAGGTTTCTTAAAAAGTAGTATGGTCAAGCATGGGATCAACTCACTGGACATGCTGAATATACCTACAATAATATAGTGAATAGATAAACTAGTAAGAGTCCTTTTAAAGTTGTTTATGGTTCACATCCTAGAGAATTGTTTGAGTTGAGAGAGTTGAAGGATGGAGCACATGGTAGAATCCATGTTGAGGACTTTTCCAATCCATGAGGGAAGTCCATGACAATGTGAGGTAGATAATAGTTGAAAAATGCTAACAAACTAAAGTAGAAGGTGGATGCATCAAAAAGAGATGTTCAGTTTCAAATAGGGGATCTTCTGATGGTGTACCTAAACAAAGAAAGCTTGCAAAAAGGGATAGCACACTAGATACAGATGTTAAAATTGAGTCCTTATAAAATACTTTCAAAGTGTGGTAATAATTCCTATAAAGTTGAGCTTCCTAAAGACATAGGGTTGTCACCTATCTTCAATGTTGTAGACTTGATTTCATACAAAGGACTTATTCAAGATGTTGATCAGAGCCTTCAAGAGGCTACAAAAGATGGAGTAGATATGAATCTAACTCCACCTCTAATAGTAGATAATAATCTATATTCAAGAATCTACAAGAAGACTAGGAAGAAGGACTGCTACTTGGACAGAAGAAATAGATTTCAAGAGGTTGGGCATTGACTTCAATTTGCTCAATCCAATGAAGGATTAAATTTGTCTTCTTCTTGTTTTTGATTTTTTTTTTTTTTTTTTTTTTTTGGGGGGGGGGGGGGGGGGGGGGGGGGAGGGGATAGGGTGTAAGGGGAGTATGGTGCAAGCACACTTAGTCAAATATCCTTGTTTTGAATTCTAGTTTTAATTTTTGCATGTAGTAACTCTAGCCAAGTCAAGGGTGTCAATTTGGACCTTACAAGGTCACTTAGGTGAAGTTTCCATTCAAGGAGATTTTGGGTTTTCTTGTTTAGTGTTTCTTGTGTTAGGGGTTATGGGTCTAAAACCTTAAAATCATAAGGGAGGTATTGATTTTAACCTATCTTGTCCTCGATGATTTTTTTTTCATCCTGTTACATGGATTGGAGATCCTATATATCATTTGGAACAAGAAAGAAGAAAGATGTCAAATATTGACAAGTTTTCAAGTAGGAAAAAGTGGTAAAAAAAACCTATGGATTGATTCTCTAAAGGATATATCATGCTTAGATACCATTAATAGACCATGTTAGACCTATTTAGAAGGCTCCAAAAGTTAGATGTTCAAAAATTGCAAAAATGAAAAAGTTGTCAACAACTTTGAAAAGTTGCTTGAGAACATTTGAGCAAGAAATGCACATGTTGTGGTTTGGAGGTTAATGGTTGCAATAATTGGTCTAAAACCTCTTCATAAACATATAAAAATCACAAAATGACCCATTCTAAGGGTTGGAAATTGTAAGAGGAAAGTTTTGTCATTAAACACTATGAATTCTAACCTAGTTTTGACAATATTACATATTTTTGTTTGACTAATTACAATAATGGTTTAATGTTGTAGTTTTTTCTCTAGTTTAGTAAAGTTCATGCTTTTATAGTCCCATTTGTTCCAGATTTCTAGGTTGTAGAAGTTCATTTGATTTGGTT
Organism: Cupressus sempervirens; assembly: GCA_028749045.1. Taxonomy (NCBI): domain Eukaryota; kingdom Viridiplantae; phylum Streptophyta; class Pinopsida; order Cupressales; family Cupressaceae; genus Cupressus; species Cupressus sempervirens. The sequence continues at coordinate 644,190,614 of CM053786.1, read as the reverse complement.
TTAAAAATCTTTTGTCAAAACTCTATGCACTGGTTTGGTCTTGGCAATTTTCAGAAAAAAAATGCTCCCTCACAAGTTCCTACTCTGGTTTTGGAGCCAATGAAAATAATGTATGTAGATTTTAGAGCCCCAGGGAGTTCGTTAAGAATTTTAAAAGTGATGTCCTAGGTAATTCTCAATCACTTGGTTAAGCAATCACAATGTTGGCAATAAACTTTTTCAGATTTGAAAGTGATAGATACTTCAAACCAAGAGTTGTAGAATGAATAGTTGTGAGTGATGATTCTATGTACAAAAGGAGAAAGTTCCAAAACCATTTTTTCAAAGGTAATGGTCAGACCCTAGACAACACTATCATCCATATTGAGAAACTCTTATTTATAGGCATAAAATTGCTTTTAGCTATACAGATGGCTTAAAGACCTAAGGCCCACAAAATCTTTTAGGTTTTCAAAAAGGGTACTAGAGCACATAATTTTTTTCACCTTTTTTGGAGACTTTAGAGTGATGGTCCAAAAGCCCAAGCATGAGGGCTAATCCAACTAGGCATATTTAGTTCAATTGTGATAGTTTGCAAGAATCAATAAGATCACTTGTCGATGTTGAATCCAAAAGGTTGGGCGATGTCCAAAACTTCATAAGGGAACCCATCACTCCTTATGGTGGTAGGAATGGTCAAGAAGGATCAAAAAATATAGTTGCAAAAGTGGCTTGAAGAGGCATTGATGAGTGTTGGAAGAAATCCCATTGGTGTATCTAGGTAGGAGTAGTTAGAGGATAGGAGTAGTTAGCCTAAGAAAGTCCTTAAGAAGATAAGGACTAATCCATCTACCTACCCAACATTAAATCAATGGAAACCAATATTTTATTAATGTTATGATCCAAAATTAAAGGAATGGAAGTCATGTGCTGGTTCAAGAAGAAAGGACAAATGTCAAAATATTTTTTTTAAAGGTTAGATAAGAAAGAAATTAAAGCCTCTAAAATATCCACATCAAAACGTACATCTCCTTTCTCTGCTGATATATTCAAAATCCTTTTGTAATTTCTATGTTTAGACACAATGAAGTAAAAAAACTATCCTTCAACCAAATGGCTCTAGATATTTATATCTGGTATAAATCATATTAAGTCACAATATCATGATACTTTACCAAAAATTCCTTTTTCTCTTCAAAAATCCCATGGGAATCGCTATGCCTTTGAATATCTATAGGTACTTAATCAAAACCATTTCTTATATAAATTATTTGGTGAAAGATATGTCTAATATCCTCCTTGTTCCAAACATTGACTTTGTTTCTAACATATTTGAGTTTCTTAGCAATCATAAACATAGCTAACCCTTCAACCTTCACATTCTACTAGTCTTGGATAAGATTATCAAAGTTGAGGTATTCCATCCACATCATTTCAAACCTAAAAGGAAACCTAATCTCAACAACCAGAGGCTCAAACAACAAAGAGATAATAAAGTAATCAAATCCTATCTTAGTAAAAGAGGATAAAGAATAGTTGAAGCTATTAAAACAATCACTCAAAATGAGAGCTCTATCTACTCTAACTTGAATAAGATTCTTACCTTTTTAGTGGTTAGACCCTATTTAGGAGCATTCTTACAGACCCACATCTACAAGAGCATGCAAGTTGATGAAATCCATAAATTACATCCTACAATCAAGATGAGCTTGGGTATAAATTTTCCTTAGTTTAATATTATCATTCAAGGGAGAGTTAAAATCGCCCATTACCAGCCAAATAAAATTAATGACAAAATTTCTAAAAGAGCCCAACCTTTCTAGGAAATCCAACCTCATTTTTTTGAATTGAAGGCATAGACATTAGAGAGAATCCAATAGAAATTATCCCTAATGTAAGAAAACTTAATACAAATTATATTATGTTAAGCCAAAATAACCTAACCTTGAATAAGAAAGATATTCCAAAAGACTACCACACCTCCCAAAGCTCCTTACAATTCACACCCATCCACTTTTCCATTCTTGAAAAGAGAAAGGACTGCAAACTTTATCTTTGGACATTTTAGTTTCTTGTATTAACAACAATTTAGTTTATGATATTCAATGACATTCCTCACTACATCTTTCTTATGAGGTACGTTGAATCCCCTTATATTCAAGGGCATGACCTTCATTTAGAATTGGGGTAGAAGATCTCCTCACTATTCCTATGTTTCCCATTTGCAATATCATTTTTTTTTGGATGACTCTTGAGCCTCCCTTTTACTCTTCAAAATAGGACCTAATTTCTTTCCCTCCACATCTATTTTGATGAAATTCTAGGTTTCTTTGTTGACAAAAAATGGCATTTTTTGTTTAAACCTTTTTTATGATTTGCAAACTATCATGGTTGATCAGAAGAAGATATCATAGAGTTCATCTTTACCAAATATTTAGTCTTCTATGCAGCAATTATAGACAAGTTTTAGGGACTTGAGAAAGGACCTCTAACAAATCAGAGCACTTCTAGGGCAAGATACTTAGATTTACAAAGTTCACCACTACCCCTAAATTGGTTACTAATGGTCCATGTAACACCACTTGGAAATTCTAGATCAACCCATTTGAAGAAGGCGATCCCACCATCCCAACCTTATCCATTTTAGGGAGACCCATTAATACATTCATTGCCCCATCTACTGCTTCCTTAGAATATCCATCATTCAATCCTTTTTCATGAAAAACCCATTTCTCAAGAAAGACTTCCCTCTGGGATTGTGACACATTTGTCTTCATCTCATTAAAGGATTCAAACGCTAAAGAGTGTTAGGAAAAAAACCATGGACAGAAGTAAAAACTACATGCAAATATAACCAATAACAGAAAATAATAGAACACACAAAAATAAACACAAGGCACCAAGATTTAACGTGGTTCACCCAATCCCTGGGCTACGTCCACCAAACAGCAAGTCCGATCTTATTAAATCCAGTGATTACAACCTGATTACAATCCGTAATCCCTTACAGCTCAATACCGCCGCAAGAACCAATTTCGTATCACCACACATATAAAAAATACCCAACCCTAAGCCCTTTTTATACAAGTATTAAACCGCTTTAGGGTTATAACATGTCGGCCATATGTACAGTACTTTCCTGATCAGTCACCACAATCTAACAATCTCCCACTTGGGGACTGATCAGGCTCCACACTAAACAACAATCTCCCACTTGGAGACTGATCCTGTAGCAATACAACTACCGCATGGGGTTCCCACTAGATCAAACCACCTTGGACTCTGCTGTTCTTTTATTCACATTTAGTCTAAAAGACCAACTGAAGCTGAAGAGGAGTTCAGCTTCTCCCTTGTTACAACCTTTGTCAACATATCTGCTGGATTTTCATTGGTATGTATCTTCTCCAGCTTTAACTGTCCATCCTCCAAAACTGACCGAATGAAATGGTACCGCAACTGTATGTGTTTGGTCTTAGAGTGCAGAGCTGAATTCTTAGCAAGATGAATGGCACTCTGACTATCTGTGAACAAATAATTATTCATCTGAGGATGTCCCAATTCTTCCAAGAAGAATTGAAGCCATATCATCTCTTTGGCTGTCTCTGTAGCAGCAACATACTCTGCCTCTATAGTGGAGAGAGCATTAATCTTCTGTAGTCTAGAAACCCAGCTCATGGCTGCCCCACCAACAGTAAAGACATAACCTGTAGTACTCTGCCTGGTATCAATATCCCCAGCCAAATCTGAGTCAACATAGCCCTTTAAATCAGTAGTAGGGCCCCCAAAGTGTAAACACTTATTGGATGTTCCTCTCAAATATTTGAGAATCCACTTGACAGCATTCCAATGCTCAAAACTTGGATGACTCATATACCTGCTAACGACTCCCACTGCATGTGCAATATCTAGCCTAGTGCATACCATAACATACATCAAACTTCCTACAGCTGAAGCATAGGGTACCTTGGACATCTTATCCTCCTCTTCCTGTGTCTTGGGACACATCTCCTTAGTCAATTTCAAATGACCAGGTAAAGGTGTGCTGACAACTTTAGCATTCTCCATATAGAAACGTTGCAGCACCTTCTCAACATAATCAGCTTGAGATAGCGTCAATGTTCTGTTCTTTCTATCTCTGCAAATCTTCATACCAAGGATTTGTTTTGCTGCACCCAAATCCTTCATAGCAAATGCATGTGCTAATTGGCGTTTCAGCCCCTTAATATGATCCATGTTAGACCCAGCTATAAGCATATCATCAACATATAAACATAAAATAATGTAGCTATCATCATCCAACCTCTTAAAATAAACACAGTAATCTGAATGACACCTATTATATCCATGCTCATGCATAAAACTGTCAAATTTTAGATACCATTGCCGAGGTGCTTGTTTCAATCCATATAAACTTTTCTTCAATTTGCACACTAAGTTCTCCTTACCTTTGACCTCAAAACCCTGTGGCTGAGCCATATATATTTCTTTATCCAAATCACCATGAAGAAAGGTTGTTTTAACATCCATCTGCTCTAAATGCAAATCTTCAGTAGCCACAAGACTCAAAACAGTACGAATAGAAGTCATTTTAACAACAGGAGAAAATATCTCATCAAAATCAATTCCCTTTTTCTGTGCAAATCCTTTTACAACTAACCTGGCCTTAAATATTTTCTTACCTCCTTCCTCTTCTTTCAACCTGTAAACCCATTTATTCTATAAAGCCTTTTTACCTGCGGGCAACTTGCACAAATCCCATGTCTTATTTTTCAGCAAAGAGTCCATTTCATCTTTCATTGCAGACTCCCACTGAATCTTAGTATCCACTTGCACAGCTTCATCATAACTTTCAGGTTCACTAGCATCAGTAATAAAATAGAATACAAAGAGGGAGAAAACCTTTGTGGAGGTCTAATTGGCCTTGTTGACCGTCTAACATTCACTGGTGTGTGTGGTATTTGTTGTTGCAGTTGTTGCACATCATGAGGAATGGTTGGAACATCAGCTTTTGGAGTATCATCCAGCACTACATAATCATCTTCTTTCTTTTCATGTTGCTGCAACAGATCTTTGTACAACACTTTTTCATTGAATATGACATCCCGGCTTCTTATAATTTTATGATTTTCAAAATCCCAAAGCCTATAGCCAAATTCATTAATGCCATATCCAACAAAGACACATTTCTTTGATTTAGCTTCTAGCTTGGTTCTATTTTCAGAGTCTATATGAGAAAAAGCTTCGCAACCGAAGGTCTTGAGAAAAGAATAACTCACCTTCTTACCAGTCCATGCTTCCTCTGGAATACCACAGCCCAAAGGAGTAGAGGGACCTCTATTAATCAAATATACTGCAGTATTGACAGCCTCTGCCCACATGTGTAAGGGCAACCCAACATGCAACCTCATGCTCCTTGCGCGCTCTATTATAGTCATGTTCATGCGTTCAGCCACTCCATTTTCCTGTGGAGTCCTTGAAACAGTTTTTGTCTACAAATACCATTAGTGGAGCAATAATCTTCAAATTCATGACTGCAATACTCACCACCATTATAAGATCTGACACATTTTAATTTCTTACCAGTCTCATTTTCAACCAAGCATTTCCATTTCTTAAAAGTTTGAAATACATCAAATTTTTGTCTAAGGAAATAAACCCATACTTTTCTAGTTGCATCATCAATAAATGTAACATAATAATGAGAGCCACCAAGGGAAGATACCTGAGCCGGTCCCCATACATCTGTATGCACAAGCTCTAATTTCTCCTTTTTGTTTTCCTTCCCTGTCTTTACAAAACTCACTCTCTTTTGTTTTCCATACACACAACTTTCATAGAAATCCATATTCACACATTTTAGACCTAGTAAAGCTTTCCTTGAATGAAGTACTTTCATACCTTTCTCACTCATGTGCCCAAGTCTATTGTGCCACAGCGCTGTATCAGAATCTACAGCAGCTATTTGTTCTCCCTGTTCAACTGCAGTAATTGTTCCTGAATATTCATTTTTCTTTGAAACAATCAAAGTAGAAGGAACAATATGACCTGTACAAAGATATAAGGTGCCTACTTTCACACCTCTTACTACTACAAGGGAACCTTTTGAAACCTTCCAATTTTTATCATTAAAAGTAACTACACAACCCTCATCACCGAGTTGCCCTGCTGAAATTAAATTTCTACTTAGTTTTGGAACATGTCTTACCTCATGTAGTAGCCAATGATTCCCATTCTGCAACTTTATCTTAATTTTTCCCTTTCCAACAATCTGACAGGGTTCATTATCCCCCAAATAAACAAGCCCAAAATCCCCTTGGGCATAATCAATGAAATAACCTCTATGAGGTGTAGCATGAAAAGAAGCACCAGAATCTAAAACCCATGAATCATCAACATTCTCTAAAGACAGAAGCAAAGCATCCTCTTTAGATTTGTTACTTACCACATTTGCCTCTTTGTCTCCATCTGATTTATCTCCTTCATTTTTCTTTTGAGTCCAGCAATCTTTCTTTTTGTGCCCTGGTTTCCCACAGTACCAGCAATCATTTGGTCCTCTCGATTGAGACCTCCTCCCCTTTGACTTTCCTCTTGATTTCCCACAATTTCCAGAGTTACTTCCTCTTTCAGTCATTCTGCCCCTGCTTTGTGCATTTAAAGAACTTCCTGATGTAGATCCACCTGAGGATTTTCTACGAGTTTCCTCACTTAAAATAACACCGATCACATCATCATATTTTAGGGTACTAGATCCAGGAACAGAATTACTCACCGCCATTACCAAGCCATTCCAGCTTTTAGGCAAAGAACACAAAATCAAGAGAGCCCTAATTTCTTCATCAAAATTGATACCCACAGAAGATAATTGACTAGTAATAGTATTAAACTCATTTAAATGATCTGCAACAGATCCACCTTCTACCATTTTCATATTAAATAAACGCTTCATGAGAAATACCTTATTTGAAGCAGGGGGCTTTTCGTACAATGTCGCTAGGGTTTTCATCAAATCTTCTGTCATCTTTGCTTTTGTAATATTAAATGCCACCGATGGTGCCAAGCATAACCGAATGCTTCCGAGTGCCTTTCTGTCTAAAAGATCCCATTCAGCCTCTGACATAGTTCCCTGATTCTTGGCTTTTCCTTCCAACGGCTTCCATAAATCCTTCTGATATAAATAGTCTTCCATTTGCATCTTCCATAACTGGAAGTTCTGCCCATTAAACCTGTCAACCCTCAACTTACCCTCATCTGCCATCGCTCCCACTCAACTGTGAGACTCCCACTTAACTGTGAGACTTTCTTGCAGAGGATAACTGAAAGACAACCTTGCTACAGAAGTAAAAACTACATGCAAATATAACCAATAACAGAAAATAATAGAACACACAGAAATAAACACAAGGCACCAAGATTTAACGTGGTTCACCCAATCCCTGGGCTACGTCCACCAAACAGCAAGTCCGATCTTATTACAATCCAGTGATTACAACCTGATTACAATCCGTAATCCCTTACAGCTCAATACCGCCGCAAGAACCAATTTCGTATCACCACACATATAAAAAATACCCAACCCTAAGCCCTTTTTATACAAGTATTAAACCGCTTTAGGGTTATAACATGTCGGCCATATGTCGGCCATAATATGTCGGCTACCATGTCAGCTACTTCCAAAGAACCCCACTATTTATGAAGTATGCACAGTACTTTCCTGATCAGTCACCACAATCTAACAAAGAGGACTCATTTTCATCTTCTAGGGGACTTCTACACTTCACATCATCAAAATTATTAGGACCTACAAGAGATTTTAATAGAACTGAGTCCTTCGAGGGGGATGAATAAATTCAATTTACCTAACTTGTGCCCTCCATGCTAGAATCCTTCTTTAGAATCAAAATCTATTTATCAAAACACTACCTTTTCCACCTTTGGGGTTTGAGGTTGAATAATTTCCTCATCATTTTTGTTGTAATCTTTAGCCCAATGACCTATCTTTTTGCAAAAAAATAGGCAAAGAGAAAGGATTAAAATTGAACCTACTATTTTAGTAAACCATGTTTAGAATTGATCATAATAAAAAACTTAATAATTTAGAGGTCCTGCATTAGTTAAGAACTAGAAACTAAGGAGTCTATCCTGAAAAGAGACATGAGAAGAAAAAAATACCCTCAAAGTTCTATTTGGAAGCCCATTTACAAAAAGAGAAAGCCAGTTTACAAATCATCCAAGGTACCTAGAAAGGATTTTGTTACAATCCTCTTTATTTGAGAACTAAAATGACAAGAAACCATTGGAAGGGGTTGCTATCCCAACTTGGCCTTTTACATGCTATTTATTTTTAACATAGAAATTCACTTCCTTAATATTAGGATGGGAACCAAGGAACCTAAACCCCAATAAAGAGCCATCACTTCCATAGTTTTGTTAGAAACTTTCCCTATCTATCTAGAGTACACCAATAGCATCCTATCATTACTATCCCTAACTATGCCTGTTCTAGCCAAACCCTCCTTTCTAGTAGAACCATCAAAATTAAGCTTAACACAATTCATAGGTGAGGGTATCCATCATGTCTTTTTTATTTCCAAGCAAATTCCAACCCTTGGAAACTCTAACATCTAGCTAACTAGGGGGAACATCAGTTTTCTCCACTTTTTGTAACTCATATTCATTACCATGAGTTTTTAGATCTTGTCCACAACAACCTCCCCACTTCTTTCTTCATTCTTGAACACACTATTATTTTTCTCCTTCCAAATACCCCAAAAAATAGGGGGGATATGATGTAAGAGAATTGAGCTTGAATTTTGGTGGAGCTATGTTTTTCATGGTTAGGGATGTGTTGGACACACATTGGGGAACCTTTCCTAATGATTGCATAGAGATTGGATGGATTGAGTTGAAGTTTGAGCTGTTTATACCTTGCTACTGGAATTGTGTTTTCTGATTTATGGGTTCTTATTGAAGGCCATGTAACTAATTTTATGCAATGAGTTAGAGGTTTTACTTTAAATTTATTGAAGAGGGCCTAGAGTAATATCTATGATCTAAGGAACAAGTTTTAATTCCTTATATCTTCATAGATATGGCAATTCTCCCAGAGTATTGATTTATGATATAATGTGTGATGGGTTTTTGTGCATGTATTTTGGGATGGATGCACACATTTTTCTTGGAAAATTAGACTTTACAAACTTAAGGGGTTATAGAGGACCTTAAGTAATATCTACTGTTTGAAGTGCAAGTTCTAATTCAATTGGAACTAGGAGATATTGGGATTTTACTTAGATATCAATTTTGGGCATTTAATTTATGTTGGAGGCCAACTTGTGACATTTAATTTATTTACAGGCATTTATTTTGTGTTCTAGGCCAACTTGTGGATTAGTTGGGTATAAATAGGGGCTCTTTGGAATCTTTTGTTTATTCATTTTGAAGGATGAGTGAATGTGGGAGCAGGTAAAGGGTGAGTTTTCCTAAGTCTATGGACAAAGCACTGAATGTGAGGCAATTTACAGTAGGATTGTGATGAAGTTGTGAGTATGTGGACAAAGCATTGAATGTGAGTTAGTTTACACTTGGATCTTGGAGAAGAGCTAGGTTTGCAGCTGGAAAAAAAAGGTCACTTGGTGGGCTTGTGAGCACAAGTTTAGATTTCCTTGGTGGTTTCTTCTAGATTGATGTTATGTTATAGATCTAGGGAGTGAGGATTGGTTTTCATAAGTTGGATCTTGAGGGATCTTGTAGAATTGATGTTGTAATTGCTATTGTATTTGGCCATAATAGAGAAGACCTTATAGCTCGGTATATTGCTATTGTGTTTCAACTATGTGGTTATATAGCTAGGGGCTAGGACATGTCCTTTGGGGATACTCCTACCTTGCACTATGTCAAATGGTATCAAAGTGAAGGTTGTTCCTGAGTGTGTAGATAGATTGCCAAAGCTAAGGTAGTTTTCACTAGGACTTGGATGGAGAAGTAGATCTAATTTGATCCTAATCTAGTGGTGGATTTTCTTTCTAGAGTCCTAGGTCTCTTGGTTGTGAGGTGGCAGATCGTGGTTTTGACTTGCAATTGTAGAGGGCTTGCAAATGGATCGATGGATGCAAAGATGGAAGATTGATCTTGTTGAGACATGATTGTAGATAGTTGTGGATTATAGATTCATGGTCCTAGACTTGTGATGTGTTTCCTGATTGTTCATACGAGGTGGAAAGTTGTGATATGAATTGCAAATAATTTGGTTTTGTCACAAGGAGCATGGGAAGGATTTTTTAGAAAGGATTTATGAAGATCTTAGGAGATGGATCCAAGAGGATTGGACACAAAGATGATTTTAAATCTATGTAATGTGGTGGAGAGTAATTTTTCTAAGATGTATGCTCTAGTTGAAGCTAGTTTTGTTGATTGAACAAAGAAAGTGGTTACTCAGTTTGAAACTAGTTCCACTAAATGAGATAAGGATAGGATGAGGAAGGCATTTCATAGATGTTTGTGGAGCTGGAGTCTATCGATCTGGAAGAGAATTGTTAGGCTAGTTAAGAGACTTGTTCATGAGAGAAGATGGCATGACAAGGTCAAGTTAGAAAGGGTTGGTTTTGTTGATTATATTATGGAGTCTGATACAAAACTTGCAAAGTAGCTACAGGTTATTACTTAAGATATTCCTAACCTTGTTCATGCTGGGATAGAGGCTGGTTTTCATGATTAGTTGGTTGCATCCAACATGGAAATTGTAGAGTACTTGGTCATAAATGATCTAGTTGTTGTTAGTGATGAGTTCTATGTCATAGAGTATCTTGTTGTGTCCAATGAGATTTATAGGGTTGTGAGTTTGCATATTTTGTTGAGGAGTTACATATTGTTTTTGATATGTAGTTTGTTGCTGCTAGTGTTGATTCACTAGTCACTAATGTGGATGAGGGTTTCTTGATGAAGCATTATGTTTAGTATGTTCTTGGGCATGAGAATTTTGATTGGGTTTCTTATATGTATTTGATTCTAATGTTTCAATGTATGAAGCATAGATGGTGGATTTTTAAATTTTTTCTATTGACTTTGATGAAGTGGAAGCCTTTGCTAAAGATGAAGTTGGTTGTAGATCTTTCTTTGGGCATCAAAGTATAGGACATACTTTTCTATTTACCTGGGGAGTCTAATGCAAGAGCATTGAGCTTGGATTTTGGTGTATCTATGATTTTTATCAATAGGGATGTGTTGGAGACACATTGTGGAAACTTTCCTCATGATTGCATAGAGATTGGATGGATCGAGTTGAAGTTTGAGCTATTTTTACCTTGCTACTAGAACTCTCTTTTCTAGTTTCTGAGTGCCTATTGTAGGGTGTGTAACTAATTTTCCAAAGTGAGTTAGAGGCTTCACTTTTTATAATTGAAGAGGGCCTAGATTACTATCTATCATCCAAGGTGAAAGTTTTAATTCCTTATATATTGGGAGATATGGAAATTCTCCTAGAGTATAAATTTCTAAAAGACTACGAGATGGGTTTTTGTATGTGACTTTTGGGATGGATGCACACTTTTCCTTAGGGAATCAGCCTTTATGTACTTAACTGGTTCTAGAGGACCTAAATTAATACCTATGGTTCAAAGCATGAGTTCTAATTCAATTGGAGCTAGGAGATATTGCAATTTTACTCATATATCAATTTTGGACATTTAATTTTTGTTGGAGGCCGACTTATGGAATTTAATTTATGTATGGACATTTAATTTGTGCTCTAGGTCGAATTGTGGCTTAGTAGGGTATAAGTAGGTGACCTTGTGGAGTCTTTTATTCATTCATTTTGGAGGAGGAATGAATGTGGGAGAAACTAAAGGGCAAGTTTCCTTGAGTCTATGGATAGAGTGTTGCATGTGAGGTAGTCTATAGAAGGATTGTGATGAAGTTGTGAGTGTGTGGATAGGAGCACAAAATGTGAGTTAGTTTACACTTGGATCTTGGAGAAGAGCTAGGGCTATGGCTAGAAAATCAAGGAGGTTTCTTGGTGGGCTTGTGAGCATAAGTTCATATTTCTTTGGCGGTTTCTTCTAGATTGCTATTATGTTATAGATTTGGGCTAGCTGGGATTGGTTTTTGTAAGTCAGATCTTGAGGGATCTTGTAGAAATGATATTGTAATTGCTATTGTATTGGGTCATAACCAGGAAGGCCTTACAGGCTAGCACATTGCATGTAACATTTATTATATGAATAAATTATTGTAATTTGGAAGAAAATTTTACATTGTTGTTTTTTGTTATTGTGTTTCCATTGTGTGGTTATATAGGTGGGGAATAGGAAATCTCCTTTGGGGATAGTCCTACCTTGCAAAATGTCAAGATAAGTTTCCACATATTGACAAGGAGGGGGTGGGGAAAAGTGCCTTGCCAACTCACCACAAATTAATCTAAACCCTTGGTAAACACCTAGTTCACCTCTAGCTTCTATAATAGCCTCCCCCAAAAACTAGAAGCATAACTAAAATGAAGGAAAAAATGGGTAATATTCTCCTCTAATTTCTTACACAAATAGCATTTATTGGATAATTGAAAATCCCTTTTCATAAGGTTATCAATAGTGAGTATTTTCCCATGAATGGTGGTCCACTAGCATATATTAATCTTAGGGATTAAATGAGTGAACCATATATTCCCCCAATAATTAGGTTCCAAGGTTTTTTCAAACATTAATTTGTAGGTGGATTTAATAGAGAACTCCCCTATCAAAGTGGCCTTCCAAATGAACTCATCATTTTGATCCATACCCAATATTTTGTACCCTTCAAGTAGATCATTTAGTAGTTTTATCAGCTCCCCTCCATCTGGACTATTCTGTTGCAACTTAACCTTTTTCCAATTCCTCCCTAGGCCAATAAAATCAACAACCTTACTCCTCCATTGCTCCTAGAAGTGATTCTAAAGGGATCATTCTTGTTAACAATTTATTAGTAAGCCATGGATCCTCCCAAAAGTTATTCTAATTACCATTACCTACTAGTCACCTTACACCATCTTTCAAGAGAGTTCTATTTTACACAATATTTCTCCAAATCTTAGATCCTATAGGGAGACCATTTCTCTAGGTGCAGTGAGAAAATTGTAGATTCCCCAAGTACTTGGCTTTTAGAATATTGAACCAATTGGCTTCATCCTTCATCAAGTTCCACCCCATCTTGGTGAGTAGCAAATTATTCAAATCAGATATCTTTCTTACTCCCAAGCCACCTCTACTCTTATGTTTACAAATTGTATTCCAATTGACCAAATTTAACCTATTCTCTATACTTCCTCTTGACCAAAGGAAGTTACTTTTTATTTGATCTAATTTATCCTCCATGCACTAAGTAATTTTGAATAGTGATGAGAAATACATAGGTAAACCTAGGAGGGAAGAAATTAGAAGTTGGAGCTTACCCACACTACTCAGAGTTTTAATTTTCCACCTAATCAATTTTTTTTCCATCCTCTCCAGGATGGTATTCCAAAAGTTGTTAATTTCATCTTTCATCATCAAGGGAAGGCCCAGATACATGTCAGGTAACACAGTAATATTACACCCTAAAATATTAACAATCCTTCACTAGATATTAGGGGGTGTTGAAGAAGAAGAAAACCTTACTTTTATCCAAATTAATTTTCTATCCTACATTAACCACATATACCTCCAAAAGAGACTTACAAGCTCTAGCTTTACCCATCGAGGATTCCCCACTTAGGAAGGTGTCATCCAAAAATTGGTAGATCACCTCAAGTGGAAGCATTGATGTAGGTTTAATACCTTTAATCACCCACCCTTCCATCTTTCTCAAGAATGCCCTCCACAAAACTTTAGCAAATGTGATCAAGAAGTAGGGGGAGATATGGTCACCTTATCTTAGTTCACTCTCCTAGCCAAATTTCCCCTAGGGAAAACCATTCACCATCACTAAGTAATTAATAGTTTCAACCATCAACTTGACCATCCTTATAATCTTTTGACTAAAACCAATTTTACCCATAACTTCATACAAGAAATTCCAATTGATCCTATGATAAGCTTTAAAGATGGCAAGTTTCAAAACCATACTTGGATTACCACTCTTCTCCATAGAGCACAACACCTCATGAGTTGTTATGGACACATCAAGGATCTAGCATCCGGGAAAAAACCTATTCTAATTTTTCCCAATGAATTTATGCAACAATGTTTTTAACCTATTCACTGGATAATTTTAGCAAAAAATTTATAAGCAATGTCACAAAGGCTAATTAGCCTAAAATTGGAGAGGGCCCCTAAGTCTTTAACCTTTGGGATTAGGGAAATAAACATTTAATTAAGTTTCTTGAGAAGTTTCCCTATTTTGAAAAGGTCATGAGCAGCCTGGAGAAGATCCAATTTGACTACATCCAAAAAGTGTAGAAAGAAAGCTAGGGCGAAACCATCAGGCCTTGGGGATTTGTAGGCTTTCATAGAGAAGAAAGCTCTAAATACTTCCTTCTTAGTGACCACCTATGAAAGCTCCTTGTTCTCTTTAGCCAAGATCATAGTAGGCATGGAATGAATAAACCATCATCTGTCCTCTTCCCTGATATTTCTCCGCTCTTCCAAATAAGAGTTCTTAAAGTAAGAAGTTGCCCAGTTTCCTATATTGATGGAGACACGAAAAAAGACCAGAATGAAAGAACAAGAAAAGAAAAATATTATTATCAATGATAAATGCCCTATGGGCTTACAATAGTATGATTTTGGAGAAAGAAATCCTCTACACAATACCTTCTCTCTAACTCCACTAAGTACTACCTATTACAATGCTAGAAGTGTTCTTAAGTAAGCGCCAAATGGTTTAGGGTTAGGAATACTTTCTAGAATATGCCATTTGGCATCTACCACCAAAATAGAAGCTTCCAAAACTCACGTTAGAATTTGGTGTAAATATAGAAGAATCCAAAAATGGTAGTCCAACTTCTGGGAGGCATAACTTTTGAACCGAGACTCCGATTGACGAACAATTTAAATTTTTGGAAAGCTCTCAAAGCACTCTATAGCCCTATGGACAAGATTTTGTTGTTCCCCACTTTTTTCCCCATATGAGGCTATTTAGTGCGGGTATGTGCAAGATCATGGTGTGCCAAAAAGTGGCGATGTGAAAAAAAAAGAGTTTGAAGACGCCTAAAAGCGCTTCAAAATCCACTCTGACTTTTTTTTACCTATCCAGGAACCAAACCTAGAAGGTTAAGCCGAGCCTTATCAGATATTCGATATCCGATTTTAAATCCAATATCCGACTAATAATTAAAATCATATAATAGTATGATATATTATTTAATATTATTATTATTGATATAAAATAATAATAATAATATTAAATAATATATCATACTATTTTATTATAATTATTATTATACTATAATATAATAACATTATTATTATAATAATTATTATACTATAATATAATAATAATAATATTATTATATTATAATCGTATAATATTATACTATAATAATAATATTATAATAACATATTATATTATAATAATATAATATAATATTTCATATCTTATAATATAATATATAATAAAAAAGTATAATATATTATAAATTATAATAATATAGTATAATAATAATATTTTATATTATAATATGTAGTAAATTAACATAATAAATATAAAATATAATATAAAAATATATAAAATGTAATATATATGTTATATTATTTATATTATAATATCGGATATCCGATGCCTGTACATGGATTAAACACAAAATCATAGACCCGCGGCCCTTATTTTCACGCGAATTTGGGCCAGTCAAATCGGATATCAGATATCAGGTATGTTTGCCCCCCCCCCGGACTCATTTTTAACCTAAATTTAATAGATTTTAACAAGATTTTGTTTGTTTTAGTTGAATCTAGGGTTTTTTTGACAAAAATGGTTAAAATTTAGATTTTTTTTTAATATATATTACGTTTTGCAATTCAATAGGAATGGCTGATCAAAATGATGACACTAAGGCAGGGAATAATATTCCTCGCAACCTACCACCAAACGATCCAGTATCCCCACAAAATCGTCCACCAAATGATCCTCTACCTCCTCAAAAACCTCCTCGAATCGAGGATTTGATAAATGAAAATCTCACTAAGTTGAGAGGTTTGCATAGAACATACAATAATGTACCTGCATTGGCTCCTATGTTATCCACGTTAAACACCATAGTGGATAACATTGAAACTCTTACAAACCAACAAAATGCCGCTCTTCGTTGGCGTGATGAAATGCACCAGATGTTTGATGATGGTTTAGATTATGATGAGGTCGCGGCCCTCAACATAACTAAAGACGATTTGGCAAGCCTTTTTGCTAACCCAAAAACGGGTATACTAGTTGACCCAAAAAAAACCAAACTATCGATTAAATGGTGTACAAATGACGCCATACATGCAAATTTTTGGGACCGTTGGTGGATGGTCTTTGATATCCCTCCACATGGCAATTTAGACATACCATTTTATTTCCTTAAAAAATTATATGCAGAATTTGTGTTGAAACTTAAAGTGAACTATTGGAGCATGAAGCCCAACATGGGCTTAGGACTAGGAGCTCCTTAGGATAGACCCTCTTCCCAGCGGAAGAAACTTGGCACTTTTGTCCCCCCCCTGATATCTCCCCCCCTCCTCGAGTGCAGCATCCAGATATTATGGCAGAGGCTAGCTCTCAGACCATCAGAGCCATTCATAGGCTGAGTAGCCTAATGATATCTCAGGCTAGGTCAGTCTTGCCTCCTCGTGTTGATGATGTTGGTGCCAGTTCATCATCAGCTAGCTCATCACACATTTGTGTGCCTCACACTTGCATTACATGCAAGAATATTTGCCTGGGTCCCATAGGTGATCTTCTTGAGTATCATTTTGTATTAGACGAGGATACACCAGACGCACGTGCAGAGGCTATAGACCCTGATGTGAGAGAGGAGGGGAATGTAGAGGCATGGAATCCTTCGGTGTCGGTACGTGTATACATTTTTTTGTTATGACATATGTGATTTAAAGTTAATTTTTATAATAGAGTAATTTTAATTTTTAAGCCATACTGACTTTTACATGTATGTGATCTTCATTCATGTTTAGTTGATGACCGAGGAGGAGCTCAGACAGATAGATGATCCTACACTCTCGGCCATTTCATTTGGCCTTGAGACATCTATGGTACATTATGTTGTGTTTGCATTTATTTTTTCTATTTGATATTGTAGCATATATGGTTGCTAATCTTTCTTTTATCTTGCAGATACCACCTGCCCCAGGGGGACAAAGTGCAGGGGGTGAGCCAGCATGCATTGACAAAGGAAAGGTAATTAGATGTTTTTTAATTGATTAAATATTGATGCCTTCTTGTAAAATGTTTGTGGTAATCTCATTTAATTACATTATTTATTGTATATAGGGTGTGGCTACTGGCGATGAGCCTGTACAGATTCGGCGTCCTAGATCATCAGGGATTTTCATTCGCATAGAGAGCCTCATTGTATGTATAAGTATCATTTATTTTTTATTTTTTTAATTGATGCAGAGGAAAGTATGATTTTTTTTCTATACAATTTCTATGATTTTTCCATACCAATAATGATTCATGTCTTGCATATGTTCATTACAACTTAAATAGGCTTATATGCACCTATCCAACCGACCAAGTTGGTTACAAAGGTTTATTTAATCAAACAAATACCAAATTACTACTTTCCCTCCAAAACTAATATGACCGTTTGAATTTGAAATTCAAATTTCAAACTATAGTTTTTATGCATTCCCTAACTTTCTAAACTATTCCATTGACTCAAAATTGGTCATATGGATTTATTAAATGCAACTAAGTAAATTTCTAGAAAATTGAAGTTTTTATTATTTTTTCTCCAAACCACCGTACACTCTGATCTCCCCCTTCAACTGAGATCACATATGACATATATAAAGGTCTACATGACCGTTGGAACAACCATATAGGCGTTCCCAACCATAAAACAAACAAACAACCACTTTTTGCTAATACTGTTTAGACTCTAAATACCCTATTCTAAGGCCTTTTGGTCCCATGGAGTCACTTGGTTTATAACCACACCAAAATTCTTGTGGGCCTTACATGTGCCTTTATTACAAAACATAGACCAACTTGTAAAATATGGACCAAACCTTTATTCCAACTTCCTAATGTACTTGAATCCTCACTTTCATGGAGTGGCAAGGTGTCCGGAAATAGAGATACTTGTTCCCCCTTGCCACATAGGTTAGGTGCCCTACACCACCTTTCCTCTCTCTCATTCTGAACACTAGTCCACCAAGTGAGTGATGTTCCTCTCAGTCTTGTTGTTTCTACTTTTACCTTATTATCTGCCTCTATGTCTTCAAGATCAAAGTAGTTTCATACCTTATTTAGCATACCTTGTCTTTTTTTTTGGTGTTTCATTTTTTCCTTTTCCCTATATGCTGCAATGTCTTCATTGGATATCTTCCTTTTATGTTTATTCTTTCGACGACTACTGCTCCCCATTCAGATGACAAATTCGAACACCTAAGGTTATATTTTCGAATTCTTTTCGATTGGTTAGGCCCCAAAACACGACTTTTTACAAATCTCGTGAAAAAAGAGATAAAAAAGTAATGTTGTTGGGTCTGTAGGGACAATCAAATATTTGAAATTGATGCCAGTATAATCGGATATCCGATATAGGAAAAGGACTTTTGGGGGGGAAACTTGCTAAGGTTTCCCTCCTTCGCCACAATAATATTAATATTATGAAAATATTTGGAGGCAAACGACTTTAATTTATAACTAAGTTAATAGTATATTAGTATTAGTATAAAATATCAATAATATTAATATAAAATAGTATTAATATACCTAGAGTATCAATATTATTATTATACCTATAATAGTATTAATATTATAAATATACATATAATAGTGTAAATATATAGTGTTTATTTATATTAAGCTACAATATATAGTATTAATATATATTATTATTATAGCTATAATAGTATTATTATTATTACTATACATATAATAATATTAATATTTAGTGTTTATTTATATTATAATTATTATCCTAAAATAGTATAAATAGTATATCCTAAAATATTACGTTATATATACTAAAATATTATGTTATTATATAGATATATTAATAACATATATATTAATATAATAATATTTATAATATATATTATATTTAATAAAAATATTACGTTGTTATATATATATTATATTATTATACATATTAATATAATAATATATAATACAAAGAGGGTCGTCATTTAATAGGTCAAAGGGGGTCATAGGTCACCCTATGACCCCCTCTGACCCATTTGAACGACTCAACTATGTCCCTAGGGGTCCTAAGACCCCTAGGGACATATGTCGTCATTTAATGGGTCAAAGAGGGTCATAGGTCACCCTATGACCCCCTTTGACCCATATTACCCATTCGAATATGTCCCTTGGGGTCCAAGGACCCCTAGGGACATATGTCATCGTTTAATGGGTCAAAGAGGGTCATAGGTCACCCTATGACCCCCTTTGATCCATATTACCCATTCGAATATGTCCCTAGGGGTCCTAGGACCCCTAATGACATATCTCGTCATTTAATGGGTCAGAGACCTATGACCCCCTTTGACCCATATTACCCATTCGAATATGTCCCTAGGGGTCCTAGGACCCCTAGACACATATATCATCGTTTAATAGGTCAAAGAGGGTCATAGGTCACCCTATGACCCCCTTTGACCCATATTACCCATTCGAATATGTCCCTAGGGGTCCTAGGACCCCTAGAGACATATATCATCTTTTAATGGGTCAAGAGGGTCATAGGTCACCCTATGACCGCCTTTGACCCATATGTATGATTCGAATATGTCTGTAGGCGTCCTAGGACCCCTAGAGACATATGTCATCATTTAAAGGGTCAAAGAGGGTCATAGGTTACCCTATGACCCCATTTGACCCATATTACCCATTCGAATACGTCCCTAGGGTTCCTAGGACCCCTAAGAACATGTGTCGTCATTTCATGCATCAAAGGGGGCATTAAAAGGAGGTCATAGGTCACCCTATGACCCCCTTTGACTCATATGAATGATTCAAATATGTTCCTAGGGGTCCTAGGACCCCTAGGGACATATGTTGTCGTTTAATGGGTCAAAGGGGATCATAGGTCACCCTATGACTCTCTTTGACCCATATGAACGATTGGAATATGTCCCTAGGGTCCTAGGACCCCTAGGGACATATGTCATCGTTTAATGGGTCAAACAGGGTCATAGGTCACCCTATGACCCCATTTGACCCATATTACCCATTCGAATATGTCCCTTAGGGTCTGAGGACCCCTAGGGACATATGTCGTCGTTTAATGGGTCAAAGACATATGACCCCCTTTGACCCATAATACCCATTCGAATATGTCCCTAAGGGTCCTAGGACCCCTAGAGACATATGTCATCGTTTAATGGGTCAAAGGAGGTCATAGGTCACCCTATGACCCCCTTTGACCCATATTACCCATTCGAATATGTCCCTAGGGGTCCTAGGACCCCTAGCAACATATCTCGTCATTTGATGGGTCAGAGAGGGTCATAGGTCACCCTATGACCCCCTTTGACCCATATTACCCATTCGAATATGTTCCTAGGGGTCCTAGGACCCCTAGAGACATATATCATCGTTTAATGGGTCAAAGAGGGTCATAGGTCACCCTATGACCCCCTTTGACCCATATGTACGATTCGAATATGTCCCTAGGGGTCCTAGGACCCCTAGAGACATATGTCATCATTTAAAGGGTCAAAGAGAGTCATAGGTTACCCTATGACCTCATTTGACCAATATTACCCATTCGAATATGTCTCTAGGGGTCCTAGGACCTCTAGGGACATATGTCATCGTTTAATGTATCAAAGAGGGTCATAGGTCACCCTATGACCCCCTTTGACTCATATGAACGATTCAAATATGTCCCTAGCAGTCTTAGGACCCCTAGGGACATATGTTGTCGTTTAATGGGTCAAAGGGGGTCATAGGTCACCCTATGACCCCCTTCGACCCATATGAACGATTGGAATATGTCCCTAGGGTCCTAGGACCCCTAGGGACATATGTCGTCGTTTAATGGGTCTAAGAGGGTC
Organism: Cupressus sempervirens; assembly: GCA_028749045.1. Taxonomy (NCBI): domain Eukaryota; kingdom Viridiplantae; phylum Streptophyta; class Pinopsida; order Cupressales; family Cupressaceae; genus Cupressus; species Cupressus sempervirens. The sequence continues at coordinate 644,169,468 of CM053786.1, read as the reverse complement.
ATAGGTCACCCTATGACCCCATTTAACCCATATTACCCATTCAAATATGTCCTTTGGGGTCCGAGGATCCCTAGGGACATATGTCATCATTTAATGGGTCAAAGAGGGTCATAGGTCACCCTATGACCCCCTTTGACCCATATTACCCATTCAAATATGTCCCAAGGGGTCCTAAGACCCCTAGAGACATATATCGTCGTTTAATGCGTCAAGAGGGTCATAGGTCACCCTATGTCCCCCTTTGACCCATATGAACGATTCGAATATGTCCCTAGGGGTCCTAGGACCCCTAGAGACATATGTCATCGTTTAATGGGTCAAAGAGGGTCATAGGTTACCCTATGACCCCATTTGACCCATATTACCCATTCGAATATGTTCCTAAGGGTCCTAGGACCCTTAGGAAAATATGTCGTCGTTTAATGGATCAAAGAGGGTCATAGGTCACCCTATGACCCCCTTTGACCCATATTACCCATTCAAATATGTCCCTAGGGGTACGAGGACCCCTAGAGACATATATCATTGTTTAATGGGTCAAGAGGGTCATAAGTCACCCTATGACCCCCTTTGACCCATATGAATGATTCGAATATGTCCCTAGGGGTCCTAGGACCCCTAGAGACATATGTCATCGTTTAATGGGTCAAAGAGGGTCATAGGTTACCCAATGACCCCATTTGACCCATATTACCCATTCGAATATGTCCCTAGGGGTCCTAGGACCCCTAAGGACATATGTCATTGTTTAATGGGTCAAAGGGGGTCATAGGTCACCCTATGACCGTCTTTGACCCATATGAACCATTCGAATATGTCCCTAGGGCCCTAGGACCCCTAGGGACATATGTCATCGTTTAATGGGTGAAAGGGGGTCATAGGTCACTCTATGAACCCCTTTGACTCATATGAGTGATTCAAATATGTCCCTAGGGGTCCTGGGACCCCTAGTGACATATGTCATCGTTTAATGTGTCAAACCCCCTTTGATCCATATGAACCATTCGAATATGTCCCTAAAGTCCTAGGACCCCTAGGGACATATGTCTTCGTTTAATGGGTCAAAGAGGGTCATAGGTCACCCTATGACCCCCTTTGACCCATATTACGCATTCGAATATGTCCCTAAGGGTCCTAGGACCCCTAGGGACATATGTCGTCATTTAATGGGTCAAAGAGGGTTATAAGTCACCCTATGACCCCCTTTGACCCATATTACCCATTCGAATATGTCCCTAGGGGTCCTAGGACCCCTAGGGACATATGTAGTCGTTTAATGGGTCAAAGGGGGTCATAGGTCACCCTATGACCCCCTTTGACCCATATGAACGATTCAAATATGTCCCTAGGGTCTTAGGACCCCTAGGGACATATGTCGTCGTTTAATAGGTCAAAGAGGGTCATAGGTCACCCTATGACCCCCTTTGACCCGTATTACCCATTCGAATATGTCTCTTGGGGTCCAAGGACGCCTAGGGACATATGTCGTCATTTAATGGGTCAAAGAGGGTCATAGGTCAACGTATGACCCCCGTTGACCCATAATACCCATTTGATTATGTCCCTACGGGTCCTAGGACCCCTAGAGACATATGTCGTCGTTTAATAGGTCAAAAGGGGTCATAGGTCACCCTATAACCCCCTTTGACCCATATGTACGATTCGAATATGTCCCTAAGGGTCCTAGGACCCCTAGGGACATATTTCATCGTTTAATGGGTCAAAGAGGGTTATAGGTCACCCTATGACCCCCTTTGACCCATATGAACGATTCGAATATGTCCCTAGGGGTCCGAGGACCCCTAGGGACATATGTCATCGTTTAATTGGTCAAAGAGGGTCATAGGTCACCCTATGACCCTCCTTGACCCATATGAACGATTCGAATATGTCCCTAGGGGTCTGAGGACCCCTAAGGACATATGTCATCGTTTAATGGGTCAAAGAGCGTCATAGGTTACCCTATGACCCCATTTGACCCATATTACCCATTTTAATATGTCCCTAGGGGTCCTAGGACCCCTAGGGACATATGTCGCCGTTTAATGGGTCAAAGGGGGTCATAGGTCACCCTATGACCCCCTTTGACCCATATGAACAATTCGAATATGTCCCTAAGGGTCCAAGGACCCCTAGAGAAATATGTCATTCTTTAATGAGTCAGAGATGGTCATAGGTCACCTTATGACCCCCTTTGACCCATATTACCCATTCGAATATGTCCTTAGTGGTCCTAGGATCCCTAGAGACATATATCGTCATTTAATGGGTCAAAGAGGGTCATAGGTCACCCTATGACCCCCTTTGACCCATATTACCCATTCGAATATGTCCCTAGGGGTCCTAGGACCCCTAGGGACATATGTCGTCGTTTAATGGGTCAAAGAGGGTCATAGGTCACCCTATGACCCCCTTTGACCCATATTACCCATTCGAATATGTCCCTAGAGGTCCTAGGACCCCTAGGGACATATGTCGTCGTTTAATGGGTCAAAGGGGGTCATAGGTCACCCTATGACCCCCTTTGACCCATATGAATGATTCGACTATGTCCCTGGGGGTCCTAGGACCCCTAGGGACATATGTCATCATTTAATGGGTCAAAGGGGGTCATAGGTCACCCTATGACCCCCTTTGACCCATATGAACGATTCGACTATGTCCCTAGGGTTCCTAGGAACCCTAGGAACATATGTCATCGTTTAATGGGTCAAAGAGGGTCATAGGTCACCCTATGACCCTCTTTGATCCATAATACCCATTTGAATATGTCCCTAGGGGTCCTAGGACCCCTAGAGACATATGTCGTCGTTTAATGGGTCAAAGGGGGTCATAGGTCACCCTATGACCCCCTTTGACTGATATGAACGATTCGGCTATGTCCCTGGGTGTCCTAGGGACATATGTCATCATTTAATGGGTCAAAGGGACCCCCTTTGACCCATTAAATGATGACATATGTCCCTTGGGGTCCTAGGACCCCTAGAGACATATATCGTCGTTTAATGGGTCAAAGAGGGTTATAGGTCACCGTATGACCCCCTTTGACTCTTATATATTAATAATATACATATATATTAATAATATACATATCAATATAATAATATATATATATATATATACATATACATATTACATTATTATATTTAATGAAAATATTACGTTATTATATAAATATATTAATAACATACATATTAATATAATAATATTTATAATATATATTATATTTAATAAAAATATTACGTTGTTATATAAATATTATATTATTATACATATTAATATAATAATATATAATACATATTACATTTAATGAAAATATTACGTTATTGTATATATTAATAACATACATATTAATATAATAATATATAATACGTATTTTATATATATATAAATTACGTTATTATATTTAGTAAAAATAATAATAATATATATTATATTTATAGATTGTAATAAGATTAACATAAGATATTATTATATATTACTAGATTATATCTTGTATGTTTACATTACATTATTATATATATATATATATATATATATATGCTTTTACATATTAATATAAGTGAAATAATTTAAAAATAAAAAACTAGAACGTTTAAATCGAATTTCCCTCCAAAATTTGAAGATTTTTGGAATATAACTACCGAGCCAAATCGGATATCCGATTTGAAATTGGATATCCGATTTCAAATCGGATATCCGATCAGGCTTGGTATTTACCAAGCCTGCCCGGTCAACCCCAAAGACGTGTTTATAGAGAGTTTTAGTGATACTCAGACTTCGGGTAGCCATCTGACAATGTTATTTTGATCGAAATTGAATGAAATGAAATGGGTTTTTTAATATCGCTCTCTAGATTCCATCAATATAATTTCTGTCAAATTCTGAGTTCGATAAGTATTTATTAGTTAATTATCAATGAAGATTATTGGAAAGTGTTGATTGACATACTGAATGAAAAATAGCTATAACTTTCAAATGGTATAACATTTTTTAAATCTAAAAGTTGCATCACATTCTATACTTCGCCTAGTATAAGAAAAAAAAAAAAAAAAAAAAATTTGATCAAATTTTCTATTAGTTAGGGTGGTCAGACACGAGACTTTTTTTAATTCGAAAAAGTTTTGGTAGAAAATTCATATTAAATTATTTATTTGGAATAAAAATATCAAAAAATATGCGTCACATTCGGGCATGAGTCTAGTTTTTATATCTATAATTATATTAAAAAAATATTATGATTTGATTTTGATTAAGGTGGTCAGACATACACCTACTTTTTATTTTTGCCTTGAAATTTTCTTAGTACTGCATTAAAATTCAAACTTTTGACCAATCAATTATTTTTTTCTCCTGATAAGGCCTAGTAGTTTAGAAACTACATTCAATTTTTTACAAATTATTTTCTTACAACTTTTTGATATAAAGTCCATAAGCACTTCAAAATTATGTGTCAAGTTGACATAAACCTGATTTGCTGATTTTTCACTGCCACTTAAGGCCATAGTTTGGTACACCATGATCTTGCACATACCCGTGCCCTAAATCTAATTTTGAAGTGCTCTTAGGAGGTCTTCAAGAAATTTAAAACTATGATAACTTTCTAACCATAAAACCTTTTGATCTTATTCTTTTTTTGGAGCATTTTAAATTACAAGTATAATCATCCCTCCAACTTACACCCTCTAACTCGTCATAATTTTGGCTCAATAATAAAATAACTCATTTTCTGCATTTACACATATCCCAAGGTGCTTAAAAACTCTAACCCAGAAAAGTAATAGTGGAACTATGAGAGTTAGAACCTTTATTTGACCCAAATTAGTATCCTAAAATGAAAACACATTAAACAGAAACTAACTCTAAGAATTTTTTTAATTTTTGTTTGGGTGATATAGGATTGCCCTTATGCCACTAGATGCTCTTGCATCAGACCCCTTGGGTAGATTGAAAAGTGACCCTGTCACTTTATGGCTAGTAGAGGAAAACCCAAATGGCAAACCTCTGCTATTGATATCCAAGTTGAGTCTTCTATTGTTCATCCTTTCCACTTCACTAGGTACTCCTCATACTACCTATTTCTAGTACTCTTGCACACATGAATATCTAGAATCTCTTCTATCTCCTCCTTCTTAGAAGTAGGAATTGGACATGGCTCCAGCATCAACCACTCATCTACACCATCATCATGATATTTTGTTAAGTTTGCAATGTTGAAGATAGGAGAAATGTGAATCCCATCTAGCAACCCCACCTCATATGCATTTCCTAAGTCATGTTTCTTCAAAATTTTGCAGGGGCCAAATTTCTTCATCTTTAGCTTGTTGTAAGTACCCACTAGAAACTATTCCTTTTGTAAGTGTACCATAACTAGAACCCCTACTTGGAATTCCTTATGTCTCCTCCTTTGATCTGCCCTATCTTTATACTATTGATTCATCTTGGTAATGTGTGCATGGACCTCCTTATGTAGGCTCTTGACATGTTTAGAAAATTCTTCAGCCTCTACACTTGTCCTCTCCACTTGCTCAATCTTCCTTAATTCTAGTGCAGTCCTTGGGCTACTACCATACACAATTTGGAATGGTGATCTACCAGTACTCCTATTTATAGAATTATTGTAAGTTAATTGTACTTGTGGTAGAATCAAATCCCATCCCTTGGGCTTATCTCCCACTAAACACCTCAGCAAATTGCCCAGACTTCTATTTACCACTTCTATCTGGCTAGCAGTCTGTGGATGATGTATAGAATTGAACTTCAATTCTATCCTCAACTTCTTTCATAAAGTCCTTCAGAAATATCCCACAAATTTAGTATCTCTATCAAAAAAAATACTCTTTGGGAGACCATGTAGTCTCACCACCTCTCTAAAAAATAAATCTGCAATATGTACAACATCATGGGTCTTGTGGCATGGAATGAAATGTGCCATCTTGGAGAACCTATCAACCACCACAAACATTGAGTCATTACCCGTTTGTTTCCTCAGCAATCCAAGAACAAAATCCATACTTATGTCCTCCCATGGCTTCAATGGAAGGAGCAATGGCTAATAGAGTCTAGTATTGTGACTAAATCCTTTGGCTACTTGACATACTTGACAACTCTATACATACTTCTTCACATCCTATGAAATTTGAGGCCAAAAATTAATGTTCTCTAAGAATGGAAATGGTCTTATCTTGACAAAAGTGTCTTTTCACCCCCCCCCACTGTGCTTCTCTTTCATCAAGTTTTCCCTCATGGAACTCCTTGGAATGCACAATTGACTATCCTTAAATAGCATACCATCCTGAATCAAATAATCTAACCACCTATTTCTGTCTATAGTAACAAGTTCTTTACAAGCCTTCCACACTTCAAAAAAATTAGGATCCTTAGGGTATAGATTCTTGAGTTCATCAAACCCAACCACTTCAACCTGCATTACTGCCAACAACATTTGCCTCCTACTCAATGCATCTGCAACCCTATTAGACCTTCCACTTCTATGTTTCAACACAAATGTATAGCTCTACATGAAATCTACCCACTTCAAATATCTATGGTTCAATTTAAGTTGGCTATTTAGGTAATGTGATGCCTGATGATCAGTTTACAAGAGAAATTATTTTGGCAATAAATAATGCCTCCATTTCTTTAAGGCCTAAACCATTGCATAGAACTCCTAATCATAAATAGAATACTTCTTCTTTGCATCATTCAAGTTTTCACTAAAATATGCAATAGGCTTACCTTCTTGGCTCAATACAGCCCCAATAGCACTACCACTAGCATCACAATCTACCTAGAACACTTTACTGAAATCAAGAAGTGCCAACACAGGTTGTTCAGTCACCTTCTTCTTCAATAATTCAAAACTCGTTGTGGCTATTGTAGTCCACTTGAACTCTTTCCTATACCCCCTTATTGTTTCAATTAGGGGTGCACATATGCCACTGAAATTTTTAATGAACTTCCTGTAAAAATGAACTAGACCATGAAATGATCTCACCTCAATAGCAAACCTTGGAGTAGGTCATGCTAAGATGGCTTTTACCTTCTTTGGATCCATTTTGAGACCCTTAGATGATACAACAAACCCTAGGTAGACTAACTCTTTTGTTACAAAGCTACACTTCTTCAAATTAATCAACATTTTCTCTTCCCTCAACTTTTCAAGGACTCTAAGAATATGCAATAAATTTTCATACAAAGTCTTGCTAAAAATTAAAATATTATCCAAATAGAAAATAATAAATTTACCCAACAATTTCTATAGTACCTCATTCATAAGCCGCATGAAGGTGCTTGGCATGTTGATCAGTCCAAAGGGCATGGCTAACAACTCATATAGACCATCCTTGGTCTTGAATGTAGTCTTCCACTCATCTCCCTCTCGTATCCATATCTGGTGTAGCCACTCTTGAGATCTGTCTTTATGAAGTATTGAGCTCCACTCAAGTAGTCCATAAGATCATCCATTCTTGGCAAAGGGAACCAATACTTGATGGTTATTATGTTTATAGCTCGAGAGTTTGTGCACATCCTCCACTCTCCATCCTTCGTTGGTGCTAGTGCTATAGATATAGCACATGGACTCAAGCTCTCTCGAATCAAACCATTCCTCAATAGCTCTTGAACTTGTTTGTTTAGCTCCCAAGTTTTAGTAGGAGTCATCCTTTGAGTAGCCTTGTTAGGCAAACTAGCTCCATGGATTAAATCTATTTGATGACTAATTAGCCTTACTGGTGGAAACCCTTCTAGAACATTATCAGAGATGACATCTCCATACTCACTTAATAGGGCTAAAAATTTAGGTGGAATTTCACTACTACCTTCCTTATCTTTTCTAGGAATCAAAGCATAATATATACATTGATGTTTCATACCATCCCAAAATTTTCTTCCATCAACAAGACATATCCTAGAACTACTGCATACCTTTTCACCTTCCTTTATCAAGGGCTTTAGTTTGTGGTGAACTCCATCCTTTGTCAGAGAGTATGTATTTGCATGACCATCATGTACAACATGCCTATCGAATTGCCACATTCTTCCTAGCAATAAATGACAAACATCCATTGGAATAATGTCACAGAGAACTTCATCATGGAAACTCCCAATCTTGAACTTCACCAAACATTGTTCACTGACGAGGACCTTATGATCATCCTTCACCCAAGCAATTTGATAAGGTTGGAGGTGTTTCTCCCTTTTGATCTTTAGCTTAGAGACCATCTACTCAGAAACCAAGTTGTCAGTGTTGCCACCATCAACAATTGTATCACAACACTTACCCTCACACTTGCACATGGTATGAAAGAAACTCCTCCTTTGTCTAGGTTCAGTCTCACCACTTAGTAAGACCCTTTCATTTACGAGAACCTCTCCTCTTTCTGCATCCTTTGAATGTGATGACTATGAATCCTCATCCACATGAGCAACCCTTGCTTGGCCATTAACTCTCCTATCTGTCCTTCCTTGACATTGAGGGCATTCAAAGGCATGATGTCCTTCTTCATTGCAATGAAAATAGGTATTATGGAAGACTCCTCTTCCTAATCTTTATCCATGTCCTTTACCTCTTCTTCTCTGATCTCCAAAGTTTTGATCATGGGAGTAGTTGAAACCCTCATTCCTCTGGTTCTTGCTAGTACCCACATCTTCTTTTTTCTTTTGGGTCTCATTTCAGCCTCCAAATGACCTACTACCACCCCTTCCTCCTTGACCACACCCTCTTTTCCTTCCTTCAAACTTTTTATGTTATGTACTTGTTTCCATTCTCAAGATACAAAGTATTTTAGGGTGATTGTGCTCGAAATAATTTAATATAAATATAATATCCTTACCTCTAGTCAGTTCTGTTTCGGTCATTAAGATGAGTTTAGCTAATATGGTTAACCATTTACATTCGTTGATGCCAATTTTAGGTTTTTCTTAGGTTTACTTATTAGTATCATAGTTCAGACTGAATGTATTAGCTTCTTAAAAGTCTACGAGGGATATTCCCTACTTCACATAGTAATACTTAAATGTCGACCCTTAACATGGACCCATTGTTTCCCAAGTGTCATGAAACTTGGCTCTGATACCAAAATGTCATGCCCAAAATTCGAGCATAAACAAACCAATTTTTTTTTTTTTTTAAACAATCACAATGTATAATACCTACTACCTCAAAATTTAGAGGAGGTTGACCAATTGTATAACACATATTAAGTTTATACAATTTCATACATTATGTTAGTATATCAAGTTACCTCACATTCATTCAAAATGCTAACACAACTCCTAGGAGAGCTAGTTTACATCTTCAAGGAGTTAACTTACCTCCTTGGCACTCGATTACTAGTTATTAGCATAACCTAATAGAGTTAATTGAACCATTAACATTTCTTCATTAAGTCATATATGTCAACCAATATCCTAGAACGTAATCCTAAAACAACAACCAAGACCAAGTAATCCATCCTATAAAACTTGTGCACAAAAATGTAACACTTACTAACCTTAGATGCCTACATGGTAATTACAAATAATAATAAGATCAAATAGCTTTAATTGAACCTTCAAAGATAAAATATATCTATAAATTGAAGTAATTTTAATCTTAAACCAATACAAAAATCTATTTCAAGAACGTTAACCATCTAATCTTAACATCTCATAAAATCGCTAAATTTTATTAACACTACTACCAATTATAATCCTGAAACTCTAAACATACTAACAATTTTGACACAAACTAATTTCAAAACCAATAGACAATACTATCTTGACACTTATCAAATAATTAACCTTTACTAGCTAACAACGAACCTCCGACGTTTAACTTAACTCCTGATGAAATCACTTCAACTAAAACTAACTTATAGTATTTAAAATAACACTACCTACTCAACTTTATAAAGTACTAATTTAATTTCTTAACAAAATATCTAATTATGCTCAATTAACACAAAATCTAAAATAACAAATACCTAAAATACATTCTAATATTTAGAAAGTAACATTTGAAATGTATAATCCTAACTATCAAAAAAAATAAACTTAAAACTTTATTTGCAATACAATTTAAAAGCTAACAACTATGACTACTAAAGCTTTATTACTAATTATACTAATTTCTATCCATTAACTTTACTACTTTAACAAACACATATTGCTAACTCACTTAAAACTAAAATTTATAACATAAAAATTTAAATTTCCTAAAGTATAAATGAACCTACTCATAAAAACACCCTTAATAGCCCTTATCCCCAAACCAACTAACTCTAACCCTACTAACATCTACCTAACTTAACACTACACAAACTATCAACTTATAAAACAACTAATTTTAAACTAACTTAACTAAAAACTAATCTACTCATTGCTACTCCCTAAGCCTACTCCCACCAACTCTCCACTTGGCCACTTGGCCATCCGCTATCCTAAGCTTCCTTGGGTGGATCCCAAGGCCTGCATGTTGCCCCAAGCCTGTCCTCACAGGTGTGATCCCACACACACATGCGTAGACAAAGCCCAAAAAGGGCCAGGTGCTAAGATGGGTAGGAGGAGTGTTAAACACTCATATTCTAACCTTGGTTTAAATGCCCACACACACAACAATCACCTTCCTTGCCAAACGACTGGTTCACGTGACCCTGCACAGATCTAGGGGGGTACAAGGGTCACATCAATCATAAAATTTATTGACTTAAGCTCCTAAGTACAGGTCCAACCCGCCCTGACCAATATGACGCCAAGGAAGATTGAGTGGGGAAAAAGAGTATGAGTTAATGCACAAGGATTTATGGGATATTTGCTAAGGATATATTTGTGCATTTTAAATTTCTTTCCTCTTTTTTAAAAATATTTTTTTTAAAAAAGAATCTTACAGAGAATATTCTCTATTGTCATTTACAGAAAATTTCACTTGCCCATACAAAATCCAGAGGGCTTATTTTCTCCTAGGACATCTCTTTTTCTTTTCTTTTGTCCATATTTATACTAAGTGTAGATTTTTTTTGAGTAAAGTTTATATTTCTAGTTTAAGGGAATGATAATCCTTCTCCTTTAGGTGTTGAAAGTTTGTAACACATCTAATTAATCAAGGGGGAGATATATTTTTCTCACTAGCATTGATAATTATCGAGTTTTGATATTGTTTTAACCATAATGTAAGATCATTTTAACTCCTAATAATCATGATAACGAATTGAATTTTCCAAACATAAAATTAATTACTCTCACAACATAATTGAAATTGAAACTTACATAGTTGATCGTCCCCATTTTTATCCACTTTTCCATACACATATACATAATTGAATATTTAAAATTCAAATGCAAGAAGTGTTAGTCAATCTTTTATCTGCTATAAATCAACCTGGTTCAAGGGCTCCATCGGGAAAGAACTAGTAAGAAAACTCGACTTCATTGCCAATTACATTAAAGTTTACATACATTTTTACATAATATTGCAATTTAAAAGAAATCTCTTCTAAGTCCTTCACAAGTGAATTCTTCCAATACCGTCAAACTCCCAGGAAAACAAGGAGAAGACAAAGGCTGACCTGGGGTGAAACTGTCATGTCCCTTTTCAAATAATTAAAAATAATAATCTTTTCTAAGGTAGGTAGGCCCAAAAAGGTGAAGTTTCAGAAAAAGGGGATAATATTTGGAAGCTAATGGACTAATAAATATTAAAATATATTTTATTAACCCCTCTTGGATGTGAGTTAGGGTTATGCCCTCTTTTAAGGGGTTTGGAGGCATTCTGGGCTCATTCCAAAACTGGATTTTTGCTCATTTCTTTGTTATTCTTCAGAGGTTGCCAAACCTGTGGAGAAGGAGACCCAAGAATGGGAGTTTGTAGGTTTCTAGGAAGGCTAAGGATAGGAGTTTGAAGCCATCCCATGTGCATGCTGATGTAAAGTTTTCCTTTGTGCTGAACAGTGCAGATTTGTGGGTTTTCGAGTGTATATTTTGTAAGAGTTTGGTGTTTCCAGTTGAGTATTTCATATAAGTTTGGGTTGCTGCTGTATATAAGACTTTTAAATGTTGAAATAGAGCTGAAAATATGTATTTGGATATGATTATACTTCTGTGATAGATTATTAAGTTTTTGTGGTGATTCCGGGCTATTTTGTGCTATTTTTGGGAGCCCGATGAGCATTGTTTTTGTCTTCCATTTGGGAGCTATTGTGTGCATGTTATACAGATCTAGAAATGTCATTTTATAGGCTGTTATGCTGCTCAAATTTCTGTAAAAATTTCCACTTTTAGATTTATTAATAGTAGGTGAAGCTGTGAAGCTTTTGGCACTATTTCTAGCATACCCGATTTTGGGGTTTATTGAGAAATTGGTGGATCTTTGTGATATTAGTTGTTTGATCTTGAAAATCCGATTAGAGGTTGGAAATATCATACAAAACTAGTAAAGGGACATTTTAGTGGTATCAAAGCCATGATCTTGCCAGCCTGAGGGTTTTTAGAAGCTTGCATGTTAGTTTTGACAACTACCCAGATCTTGCATGTCAGTTTTGACAACTACCCAGATCTTGCATGTCAGTTTTGACAACTACCCAGATCTTGCATGTCAGTTTTGACAACTACCCAGATCTTGCATGTCAGTTTTGATAACTACCCAAATCTTGCATGTCATAATTTATGGTTGCATGTTTCTTCCAATCAGCTAGATGTTAAAATTTATGGTTGCATTCTACTTCTAATCATTTGCATGTTAGTTCTTGGTGAATTTGGTGGTTGCATGTTGCTTCTAATCAGTTGCATGTCAAAATTTATGATTGCATGCAACTAAGTGAAAGAGAAAAGAGATATTTACAGCAAGAAAAGAATAAAAAAAATTTGATCAAACCTCCAGTTGAAAGTAAAAGTATAAAATCCAAGGAAGGAAAAAGTATAGCTAATCTAGATGAGATGGCAAAGAAATTCTTCCAAGACATCCAAAATACTCAGAAGAAAACAGTGGATAGTTTGGTAGAAACTAGAGAGGCTTTGTGAATATTGATAGAAAAATTGCAAGGAGTTGCATCTATTAATGAGAAAGGGAGCACTTTAGAGGAGTCAAGAAATCTGAAACTCACACCCTCTCAATCAACAAAAACTATTTTTCTGCATGCAGATGAGCCACCAGTGCCAAATCCAGCCCTTAATCCCATGGAAGAGGTTATAGGTAACTTGATTGCATTAAGAGCTACTTACAATGGTTTAGATGATGACTTTCACAGTTTAGTTCCTTTTAGAGAATATGTGGATATGATGAACACTTTGATGCCCAAGAAAGAGTACAGAAGGGAGCATGACATAAGTGGAAGAGAGCTCAAAAATAATATAAGCAAGTTTATAGCACCTACTTTTGATGGAAAAAATAAAATTTCAGCTAGAGCATGGCTACAAAAATTACAGACCTTCTTCACACTTAACCCCATGAAGGAGAGTGATGTTGTTCAAATTGCAAGTCTACACTTGGAAGATGCAGCCTATGATTGGTGGTATCATGGAATGACTACTCAAGGTCATGATCAAGTAACTACATTTGATGATTTTAGTCAAAGAGTGATAGATAGATTTGACCTCAAGGATGATGATTATGAGGATGTTGTTGTGCATGATGGTGAGATACCTGGTAGAGATGAGCAGACATTGAGCATTCATGACTTTTCTAAGAGAGAGTATCAGGCACAGTTAGATGCTTTGTCACATGAGGTTGAGGCTAGTAGTACTTCACATGATTTATCCCGCCAGCTGAAGGTGAGTGAAGACAATATTGTGACTACATTATCTCATCATGACAGGTATGTGGAGTTAGTTGGTATTGGTCATATTACTCAAGTGAGGAGTTTGCTTGAGTTACTAGCTGATTCTAGTTTACGGATATGGACTTAAGATTGTTATATTGGCATTTGGGATTCAGTTAACTGGAAATCTTTAACACTTTTTGGTAGCAGTCATTGTTTGGGTGCTATCATGGATTTGATTAGCGGTGTTGTCTTTTCTTGTGCCAGCAGCTTGTCCGATGTTGGTATTAGTTTTTATACACCGATGTTGGGCTTTTTTCATATATCTAGTCGACCATACTTGTTGGAATGTGTTGATGATCTTTCATATTTGGCAGTGTGTACAGATGAGTCCTAGGATCTTATTGGCATTGATGACATCCAGGAGGATGCAATGGGTAGTTTTGAAGACTTAGTTTCCTTGGCAGTTTCTTTTGGTATAGAAGAGTTAGACATCAGTGCTACAGTTTTTGATACTCCATATGTTGATATGAGCTTTGGAGTTGATTCACAGGATATGGATGGTAATACTCTAGAGACTAGTAACTTTGAGGATACTCCTTTAGATAGTGCATCAGAGGAGGTTTGTAGGAGACAGTCTAGCCAGTGCCATCATGTGTCTAATCAATTAAGAGTTAGTGAGTGAGACATTGCTATCACTTGCTAGCATTTTGATGCTACTCATTAGTTGTTAGCCATTTATGGATGGGGTTCTCCTACTAGTAATGAGTAGGGAGGCAATTATCTTTCCTTGACAGAGTTCCACTCTTTATGGGAGGCTATCCAGATTCTGAGATAGGATTATATGTAGTTGGTAGCTGATAGAGATTATCTTATGGAGTGGGGAAGTACATCATATGATGCATTGTTGGCCAAGGAAGATGAGGTGAGTGAGCTTACTCAACAACTTGAGGTGACTTCTGAGATTCTTGAGAGTACACAGTTGGCTTTCAAGGAGTCACAGTTTCATTTGGCTAAGGTGACCATGGAGTTAGAGAGACTACAATCTTTACCTAATTCTATACAGTCACAAGCTGTGGTGTTTGGTGATCCAAGGATGTCCATGGCCGAGATTGTCAGAGAAAGTGGAGATGGGAATGCATCCATCCTTGATACTAACATTGGCATATCAGGTTCATTCCCACTAGAGTCAGGTTCAGTTGAGTTGGGTGTTGTAGCAGATTGTTGTATTCCTGACATGGTGGTGGCCTCTAGTACTGATGGCATGGAGACTAGAGATGTATCAAAGATCATGTGTGATGTTGGTGAGTCAGTAGTTGGCATGGTTCATGCTAGTAATACTACTCCCTTGGTGATATCTTCGGAGGTAGTAGTCAGTTCCAACATGGTCAATGATCAATTGCAGTTAGTTTCATCTAGATTACAGTCTGAGCGACTGACTAAGATTGGCGCATTCTATCAGCATTACACTGTGAGGTACGCTCATCAATTTACCTTTGATGACCATGTTGATGAGAAGATGATACAAACTTGTACTTTGGATCCTAGTGCTTGTCATCAGTTATGGGATAGTTTGATGCTTGGGGATGAAAGTTATCATGGGCATGACATGGTGATAGGTTCTGCAGTTAACAACTTGATAATACATGACTTAGAGCAAGATTTTGGGAGTGATGCTTCAGCAGTTATTGTTACTGATTCTACTCCTTTGGCTATGACATCTCCTGACTTAGATGGTGATCAGTCACAGTGGGTTGTATCACTTGTTCATGGTGATCTGTTGACTGAGGTTGGTTTTTTTTATCAACATTATATTGCAGGGTGTGTACATCAGTTAGCATTTGATCCTTGTGCTGAGGATTTCATGGCAGACAAACTTGGTTTGGGTTCCATTTCTTGTTGTTTATCTTGTGATGGCTTTTCACCATCAGGGGTGCATGGGAGTTATGGTTATGAGATAGTGGTCTGTGATCTGTAGAGTTGTGTTGACTGCAGGAGTTGTACAGTGTGTCGATTCTCCATACTTGGTACAGTTTCATTCGGGAGCATTCACCATTGTTGCAAAGTTGGATTGTACATTCCGTACAGGCCAGTGGGATGCGTTGATGGTATTTACTGTGTTGACAGTTTGATTTGTCCACTTTACTTGGGTTTTGATGTTCTAAGAGCTTGTGTCTTGTGGGTTTCTAACTGTGGTAGTGGTGATTTTGGAGTTTGGTTGAGCTATAATTGTCAGTTTGGTTATGAATTCCTCTTGGTTATATTGCAGGAGCCTGTGTTAATTGATAGTAGTATAGTTCATGACTACATTTGGGATCTAGGTGGATTGATTGGTTTATTGTTCAGCCATTGCTTGAGGACAAGCAATATTTGGAGGGGAGGACTTTTATGTCCCTTTTCAAATAATCAAAAATAATAATCTTTTCTAAGGTAGGCAGGCCCAAAAAGGTGAAGTTTCAGAAAAAGGGGATAATATTTGGAAGCTAATGGACTAATAAATATTAAAATATATTTTATTAACCTCTCTTGAATGTGAGTTAGGGTTATGCCCTCTTTTAAGGGGTTTGGAGGCATTCTGGGCTCATTCCAGAATTGGATTTTTGCTCATTTCTTTGTTATTCTTCAGAGGCTGCCAAACCTGTGGAGAAGGAGACTCAAGAATGGGAGTTTTCAGGTTTCCAGGGAGACCCAAGAACGAGATTTTTTAGGTTTCTAGGAAGGCTAAGGATGGGAGTTTGAAGCCATTCCATGTGCATGCTCATGCAGAGTTTGCCTTTGTGCTGAACAGTGCAGATTTGTGGGTTTTCAGGTGTATATTTTGTAAGAGTTTGGTGTTTCCAGTTGAGTATTTCATATTAGTTTGGGTTGCTTCTGTATATCAGACTTTTAAATGTTTAAATAGAGCTGAAAATATGTATTTGGATATGATTATACTTTTGTGATAGATTATTAATTTTTTTTGGTGATTTCAGGCTATTTTGTGCTATTTTCGGGAGCCCGATGAGCATTATTTTTGTCCTTCGTTTGGGAGATATTGTGTGCATGTTATACAGATCTAAAAATTTCATTTTATAGGCTGTTATGCTGCTAAAATTTATATAAAAATTTTCACTTTTAGATTTATTAATAATAGGTGAAACTGTGAAGCTTTTGGCACTATTTATGGCATACCCGATTTGGGGTTTATTGAGAAATTGGTGGATCTTTGTGATATTAGTTTTTTGATCTTGAAAATCTGATTAGAGGTTGGAAATATCATACAAAACTATTAAAGGGACATTTCAAAAACATCACAACATCAAGAACAAATCAAGCATACTACCCAACCAGGTTTTACACAATAGATCCAAAAATAGGACCTGACTAGGGGGGAAGTGGATTTTCCCAATGGGATACGTCAATCACCATACCATAACATTGCCCTTTCGGGGCTAAAACTTCAAGAACTTCTGTTCTTCTACAAGGTCCTTTCAAGGCTATTTCAACAAGGATTTTCATTCCTTTCCATATTCAAGTATTCACAATATCAACAAAGTATGTAATGACAAGTAGGGGCCCATACACCCTACCCTCTTTCCCTCCTCTCACCATGAGAGAAGACTCTACACCATTGAGGTCCAACTAAGGCCCATCCCCCATACATGGCCACTTCTTCTCTATCCAAGGGTGAGTAATGCCAAAAAAATCCCCATGAAATCCCCTCAATACAAAACATCAAAACAAGCATAAGAAGAACATCAAGAACAAGTTAAGATCCCTCCAAATCAATCCCAACACACAAGCAAGCAAAAAAAAGAAAAACGCAACAACTTATGCATGATTCAAGCATCAACAACATGGATAAAAAAAATCAAAGAGTGATGAACTCCTACCTTCACAAGAGTTATGATAAAATGGAAAGTTGAGGAGAGCTTTTCCTTCTCTTCCTTCAATCTTCAAACTCTCTCTAAATCTAGAGATTGTGTAACAAAACCCAAAACTACTCCAAAATGCCTCTAAGTGTGATCCCTAACTCAACTAGACTTCAAGTAACCTCAAGATGAAGTTTGAGTCACCAACTCAAGTAGGAGACAATCAATTTTCGCAATCAACCAAAAGTAGGGTTTTCGAGTGACCCTAAAAGTCAACCAAGGAGGCTAAGGGGGTGGAAAGTACTCTCCACCCATACCCTTACCCCTAGGGCACTTAAATTTAATGATTTTAGGCCTTAAGGACTTAATAGGAACCCATCAAAAGTTAGGAGAATTTTAAGAATATATAACAACCTTGAAAGAATGGCAATGCAATTTAGCACAAATAGCAAGGGGTTTAGTCTTGTCTTTCCATTTGATTTCTCGGTTAAGTATCCTGCACACTAATTGCACACATCAGTAGTTCAAGAAAATCACATACATATATTCAAAACTTATCTATATAGTTACATAAATTAAAACACGAATCCTTAATATAGATAACTATTTAATTCATTTCTTCTCACATTTAATCATTAGTAGACACAAAATCAATATGACATAACTTATTCATTAATTCAGATTAACATACTAGAATAATCATCGTTAGGCATGCATTTACCTAACATCATGACATCACTAATTTAGGAATATTGAACTATCTGAAAGCATAAAACTTAATCATTGAGGTACCAAAATCAACATCCTTATCACTGGGTGAAAAAAAATGCCTAGAATTGTCATTAGTAGAATTTTAATATTTACATAGTCGAGATAATGTAGTAGTTCTCGAGTCACTAAGCATTTTAAACAGGGAAGAATTAACTAGTCACAATTTACATTAGGGCATTCACAACATAAAATATTACATCTTATCCATTCCAATCTCCTATATAAATTTTAACAGAGCATTCGTATTGATAATTACATACAAGGAGGGACCTTACATCCAAGTTTCGGGAGGTGTAACTTTTGAACTAGGACTCTGATTGACGAACTGTTGACATTTCTAGAAATCTCTCAAATCACTCTATAGCTCTATGGATAATATTTTCTTGTCCCCCACTTTTTGGCCACAAACAAGGCCATTTAGTTCCTCAAATCTAACTTTGAAGTGCTCTTAGGAGGTCTCCAGGAAATTTAAAATTGTGATAACTTTCTAACCATAAAGCCTTTTGACCTAATTTTTTTGAAGTATTTTAAATTACAAGTATAATCATCCCTCCAATTTTCACCCTCTAACTCATCATAATTTTGGCTCAATTACAAAATAACTCATTTTTTACATTTACACGTATCCCAAGGTGCTTAAAAACTCTAACCTAGAAAAGAAATAGTGGAACTATGAGAGTTGGAATCTTTATTTGACCCAAATGGATATATAGAAATGAAAACACATTAAATAGAAACTATCTTTAAGCATTTTTTTAAAAAAAATTTTTGGGTAATACAAGATTGCCCTTACACTATTGGATGCTCCTACATCATATATCTTCATTTTTAGTGAGCTTGACATTGTTATCATCTTTGACATTATCAATCATGTTTCTACTTTAATGAATTGATGTTGATCTATGAAAAAATGCCATATTCCTATCACCCACCTTGAGCCATAACACCCTAGATCTTAGCTTCCAAAAGGTCTCCTCTCTGATCATACTTTCCTTCCAAACCTTTCTACATTTATCCTCCTCCTAAATCATATCTTTTGAGGCGAGGCTTTCCCCCATAGCTTTCTAAAGCTCCTCTATCTTCTCTTCCACCTCCACCTTAGTCTTAAAGATATCACAAAAATATTTTTCTTCTAGGGCCGCACATTCCTTTTAACATTCTCTAGTTTAGTCAAAAGTCTATACATAGCAGTTCCTTCCATACATATCCACCACCACTTTCCCACCCTAGAACTAAAATTAGGATGAGATTGCAAAATAATTTCATAGCGAAAGGTCTTGGGCCCCCCAGGGACTCATCTTTCCAATTAGAAAATATGGGAACATGATCCAAGACCATCCTGGGTAAGCCTATAAGAGAGGAAGAGGTTAGACCCTCCCAGCCTACTAGAACCAAAAGTATATCTAGTTTGACTTGGATAAGGTGAAATCCCTTCCTATTGTTTGACTAGGTGAGCTTCATTCCACACATCTTCATATCCATTAGGTCATTTTTATTAATGAATTCAGCCAAATCCTTCATACTAACATTGAAATCCACCATTCCTTCAACCTTCTCTGAGGGGTACAAAGGTAAGTTGAAATCTCACATATATAATGTGTTTTTATTATGAGAGAGGAAGATGGATAGCTCCTCGCAAAGAAAACATCTTCCTTGCCTAGTATTAGGAGCATACACATTAACAATATTCCATATCTTATTACCCTTCTTATGTTTAGTAATTAGATAGTATCTAAAACAGTTAAAAAAAACTTCCTTTACCAGTGCTTGGGTTCCAGAAAGTAGCCACACCTCTTGATGCCCCCTCAGCTTCACTATAACAAAAATTAGCACCTGGACAAACATAACTAGCAATACATTTCAAATTAGATATAGTTATTTTAATTTCTTGGATCAGAAGGATATCAATTTTCAAGTTAGACAGCTACTACTTGAGAGCAAACTACTTTTGAGGATTATTCAACCACCTCATATTCTATGATAAAATGATAATTTCTACCCTTTTTCAAGGGCTCCAAGTTAGGTTTCCTACCATTAGCCACCTCCCTTGCCATCTACTTCATTCTTTTACTCAATTTCCCATACTTCCCTACATCCATCTTTAACTTTAATACCACCTTAGATTTATTTGATGCTCTTGTTTGCCTTCTCTAGGTTTGCCATTTCCCTTACACATCTTCCACCAAGGGAAATGACTCCACCTTCTTAGTAATTGGGGGCATCTCTTCACTCTAGCAAAGTACCCTAGGTACCTCCTCCTCCTTCGAGTCTTTTTCTTTTTCGATCTCCAAAGCATTATCAATGTCATCCCTGAATACCTCCTCAATCACCATGTTTCTTGAAGGGGTTTTGAGGAGCTCTTCAATGCCTTGTAGAAAGGGTAATGTCTATTTTTCATAAAAAAAATCACATTCCTCTAACCCTCCCAACTACCCATCTAGTTCATAGGTCTTCTCCAAAGCCTTTTCCATACTTGACTTCCCCTCACCTTGGTGGGACACCTTCTCTTTTTTCCTAATACTCTCCACCTCTCCTTGGTCGGTAACTTTCTTATTTTCTAGCTCCTTCATGGGTAAAGAAGTCTTCACCTTTCCTTCTAGCTCTTCTTTCCCTTTATCCAGTGACACAACTCCCTTTTCTCCCATGTCCAATGGAAAAACCACAACTTCCTTCTCCCCTCCTGCCTCCTTCTCAATCGACTTATTAGTCTTTTTACAATCAACAATCAAATGACCAAATGATGAGCATTTCTAGAAAAATAGCCCCATATTTTCATAAACGATGGGTTGCACTTTTTTACCCCACTTGGAGCTTAGAGAAATGGACTCAAGTAAGGACATACCCACATAAACATTTGCACTGAATCTTGAAAATACCATCCTAGACCTCTATAGGGTAATCATGTCTACTATGACAAAATTCCCAAAGGAGTTCCCAATAGAATTTAGGATCCTCTCATCACAAAAACCCAGGGGGGTCTTGGAAGCTTTACCCAAATCAGAGCCATCTTGTTCAGTTCTTTCTCTGAATCCAACCTAGGGTGCCACTTACCCACCACCAGACTATGCTTTCCATATGACCAAGACCCAACCATCATTATTGGAATGTCTTCAGTAGCCATGAATTTAAAGTAGAATAGAACCCCAAATATCACTAAAAATATCATACTCTGCTTTAACTTTCATCTCTAGCTTACCCACTTCCTAATCATCTCTATCGATGGGCAAAAGGCTACAAACCTTCCAATCAGGAAATGTTTCAAGGTGGCAGACACATTGTCAACCAAGCTATCTGGAACAATGATTTCTACTCCCTCTTCACCACTGATCACCTTTGGAGCTTCCAGTGAGACATGAGTCATCTTCTCTCCAAGGACCACATCCTTCCATCCATGAGCCATGGTATGACACATTTTATCCTTTTGACCCACATTTGATGCCACCGTTGACTGCACTAGCACCCCACCATTAGGACGACCATCATCAACACTTTCTTGAGTTACCCTAGATGAGGTCAGAACAAGTTATAGGTTTGGGCAAGATTTTGAGACTAGGTCCAACCCCTGAGGGTCATTCCCACACATCCAATTCAAAATCCCAAAAGAGCAAGAAATGAGCAAAATAAGTTGTAAAGCAAAATATTCAAAAAATTTCTCTCTTTTTAGGTATATTGTTACTAGTCCCTTAAAAATAGTATATAAAAAATAATTAAAATAAGTAAAATAAATTTTATTTATTTATTGATGCATGCTAAAATATCGCTTATAATAGATAGTGATTCCTGAAAATTGATCCATAAAAATCAAATATGAGAATTCAAAATAAGGGTTTCGAGGGCAAGAGCAAGGGTTTCTAGGACAAGGAAAAGGGCTTGGAGCAGAAATTCAATAGGAATGAGGATGATTTTCATGGCGGTCTAGTTCATCATCAATACTCTATAGGTTGGAACAGCCTAACATAGACACGGGAAGAAGTTGATTGGTTTGGAGCAACTTCATCAAACTGGTTCTAATCTGGTGTGCCATGAATTTTCTTGCGTTTTCTCATCTACACCTTTTGTTCAACCAGCTCGAGATCATGATTTCAGCCAGATCTTCACCGCTACAAAAATTGTACAACCAATCAACTCCATATCAAACCCTTTTCCATTTCAGAGATGCCCTTTCAGAGATATTAATTCCAAAAAGGTTCTAAGTACTATTGACAAGTGAATCTTCAAAGGGAAAGCAATTGTTCAACCTGCAAAACCTTTTTTCCTTAATCCTCATTTTCATGATCGTCAGTCATAACTGACATCTAAATGCCCTCCAGTTTCTAAACCTTGGATTTCCCCTTACTTTGAAATGGGTGAATCATCCCATCATCGTCAAAGATCTCAGCTACCAAATTCCTTTGGGCAAGAGAATCTTTTTCACAATAATCCCTCAACAGTTCGTTCATTTCAACAGTGTAACATTTTAGATTCAAATTCATTACTACTTGTAAAAGTGAATGTGCGACACAAATCTACCTTTGCATGAAGGAGTCACAATAGAAAGGTGTTAAAAAAACAACTAGTATTTGATATATGTGAAGGTGCTCCTCTTGGCTCTTCTGTTCAAATGCAATCTGTTTAGATCCAAAAAGGTTTGGCTCAACAGAAGTTAGTCTCAAAAATTGATAGAGCCTCCTTCATACCAAAAATGATATGGAAGAAAAAAGATCAGGGTAAGGTAGATCAAGGTCCTCAACACTCTACACATGATCATGGTCCACAATTTCAGGATAAAAATCAAGAGAAATATCAAAATAATGTGGACCAAAATTTGGAGCAAGATCCTCTGAACTCTTCACAACAATAGTTGCATGTTACTTTTTCAAATCAAATGTTACAAAATTCAATCTCTACTCTTCAGTAGAAAGCTCTAATAGATAAGTTTTCTTCTGCTTTGTTATCCTTTCTAGATATCAAGAATTGGGCTTTCAACTTCTGGTCTGGCCTGATAGATATTTTTTATCATGATTCAAAATCCAACTTCTTTATTGCTATCTTTAATTTGAAAGAAGAAAGAGATGCTGTAAATATGAAGAAGGGTTTTTTTTGTCAGGGTGTGGGGTTATTTACCATGTTCTGGATTCCAAACTTTAACCCTGAAGATATAAATATCCAATTCTTTCCATATTGGGTTTCTTTTCCTTCTCTGCCTTTGGAATATCGTGATCCTGAGATATTGGAAATTATAGCTAACAAGTTGGGAATTTTTTTGGAGCATGATTTGATTCAGTATGAATACCCTCATTTGGAAGTCAAAGTGTGTTTATTGAGTAATATGCATAAATCATTTCTCAATCTATAGCTCTCATATCCAAATGAGGAAAATGGATATAGTCAGTTAAGGTGTAGGATCCTTCTATGATTCTAAAATTCCAAGATAATCTTGGTCATTTCAGTTATATGTGCCAAACTGGTCAACAAAATGTCTTACAAGTTTGTCCAGATCATTCTTCAGACCCTAATGTTTGTTCTCGGAAAATAAAAATGATGAATTGCAATACTTTTGAGGTCAACAACATAGTCTCCATGACAGAGGGCCAAGATTATTCAAAATATAGCTATATATGAAGAGAATTCACATGTAGCTCAGTTTATGTCAAATTCATTCATGATTTTTCTTCAACAATTTTTTTGGCTCTTCGCTTTATTCAAGAGTGTGTGCTGCAATAGTAAAATTTTTATGTTGGATTATGCCCCTCCATTTCAAATGGATTCCTTTATAGATGTGAGCTCAAATTTTTCTCCCTTGGTAGACCTTCCATAGTGTGTATCTTCAAAGTCATTAAGTTTGATCACTTTCTAGAACAGAAGTTTTTCACTTTCAATATTAAGGCAGCCCATTTGGTGCCTTTCTATTTATCCTTATCCTATCATATTGACTTTTATTTGTGATCAAATTTTATTTGAAATTACTACTTCTATCATTTTTTATATTGCCAAAGAGGAAGGTTTGCATGTTGAAGATTATAAGTCACTTGTGATTAACAGCTTGCTTCGAGAATTTCAGTTCTGGAATAAATTGATCCCAAGTCAGGCATTTGAAAAAAAGATAGTTCTTAACCAATTTGACAGTCAGTTAGTTCTTAATAGTTTTCCTCAGCATTTTGGTGCAGGAATTGTAAGCTCAGTGGTAGGAGATTCCTTGGGGTTAGAGACCAATATTTATCAACTAGTGCAAAAGTCTACGATTTTGTCTCCTCAAGAAACTCAGCCTCAAAATTTTCAAATGCAAGATAGCCTTAAAATTCAGCCTTTATCTATAGTACAAACCCCATCTACAATAGCTCCTCTTGCTAAAACACCAAAGGCCAAAGGTAGACAGAAAGGTTCCAAAATTAAATAAGAAATTGCAACAGGTATTCAAACTACATTGGATGATAGTTTTACTGTTATCAGAAGATCGACAAGGAGAACTAGGTGTTCTCCTTGTCCCCAATGAAAATCATCTCATGGAATGTCAGAGGTTTAAATGCCTCTGACAAGAGACAAAGAATCAAACAAGCCATTGATTCTTTGCAGGCAGATATTATTTTATTGCAGGAAACCAAATTATCCCAAAACAATTTTGAGAAAACCATTGCAAGATGGAAAAAATGGAAGGCCTATCATATGCAAGGTTTGGGTGCCTCTGGAGGTTTAGCAGTTCTTTGGAATCCCTTTATAGCTAATTCTCAGCTCTTTTGACAAGAAAGTAATTGGCAGTTGATACATATAATTGCACTCGATATTTCTTTTATCCTGATTAATGTATATGGACCTGCTTCAACTTTGGAAAAAGCATTTTTATGGGATTCTATCACACATTCTCTTCAAATACAAGATCAATAGCAAGTAGCTATTGGAGGTGATTTTAATTGTTTATTAGCACATTGAGAAAAAAATGGTGGTATTATCCCTCCCTAAAATGCTACAATATTTTAATGCATTTGTAGATAATAACAATATGATGGATGTTCATCCTAATAATGGATTATTTACCTAGACTAACAAGAGGTCTATATTTGCTAATATTGTTGCTCGTCTTGATAGATTTTTCTTATCTAAAGATTGGAAGTTGAGTTGCTCAGATATTTCTTCAAAAATCCTTACCTTGCCAAGATCTGATCATTTTCCTATCTCGCTAATTCTCAATTGTAATAACAAATGTTCTGACCAACACTTTCATTCTTCTTTCAAATTTGATAGCATGTGGCTCAGGCATCCAATAATTTTACACAATATTCATCAATGGTGGAATGAAGTTCCAATGGAAGGACGGAAACTGCATCAGTTTGCAATGAAATTGAAATATATCAAGTCTCAAATTTGAATTTGGAATCAAAAAGTTTTCAAAAATGTGTTCCAACAAAAGGTTATAGTCAAAGATCAGCTATAAGAAGTTTATAATTAGATCATCCAAAAGGGCGTGAATGAAGAAACATACTCTTCTCAAAAGAATCTATAGGAACAATGAGAGGAACTGTGTTCTAGAGAAGAGATGCACTAGAGACAAAAATCCTGAGAATTATGGCTTCAAGATGGGGATAGAAATACTAAGTTTTTCCACAATATACTGATTTCAAGGCAAGTCTGCTTCTCTGAAGTCCAAGATCAGATTTTTTGGGCTCCAGCTAAGGATGGTAATTATTCAGTGAAAGAGGTGTATAAAATTTTGTAGCAGAATGTTTTGAATAAATCTACTTCTAGAGCTTTTTCATTTTTTTGGAATCCGGCAGTTCTTCCTAAAGCAGGTTGTTTCTCATGGCTGGCGCTAAAACACGGGATTTTAACTAATGACAGATTGAATAGACTACAACTTGTTATGCCATTTAAATTTGTTCTTTGTGGAGAATAGGATGAAACTGTGGATCATTTTTTCATTACATGTTCATTTTCTTACCAATGTTGGTGCTTTATTTTGAGTAAGCTTAAGTATTGTACTCCCTTGCCAAATAATCTCTAGGATCTCTTTCAAGCCTGGCTAGTTCTCTACCAAAAATCATTGTTTGCAAACCTTTGGAAATGTATCCCAGCCTTGGTAGTTTGGTCTATTTGGTGGGAAAGAAATAAATGCATTTTCAGAAAGTAATTCCTTCCATTAGAAATTGTTTTGAATGGTATTGAAAGATCTATCTCAGAAGTGACTAATTCCAGCTTGAAAATGATTAAATTTAATCCGATTGTGACCCATTGGGATTCTCAAATTATCCAAGAATGGAAATTACTATTTATTCCTAATGGGTGGAAAGTATGTCCTTCACGTACACATATCTTACCCTGGAAGAACATTTGGAGACCCCCATCATTTGGTCTTTGGAAACTAAATTTTGATGGAGCCTCTAGAGGAAATCCAGGTCCTTCAGGTTTAGGGGTATGTATTAGAAGTTCTTCTAGAGAGGTTGTAGCAATCATAGTGTCCCCTTTGCCTATTGACACAAATAACATTGTTGAGGCTCACGCCTTGTTGGCTGGGCTTTTATTAGCTAAGCAAGGTTGTTTCAATAGGCTACATATAGAAGGGGACTCATTAGTTATTATTGATACTTGTATACAAAGGTGCATCATTTCTTGGAAACTTGAATATGTATTGAATCAAATTTGGAGACTCCTTGATGAATGTTTAGATGTTTTCATTTCGCATATTTATCAAGAAGGGAATGAAGTTGCAAATTTTTTTATCAAATTTGGGTTGTGATGGGGTTACTGTTTCTACTTTTCACTCTCTACCTTTTATTGACCAACATAAGGCTTTAAAAAATCTTATTCATGATGACATGGAAGCCTCTACTAGTAGTAATGTTTAAAGTGTCGAGCTTAGCAGGTAAAATTTGAATATTGAGGTAAATTCCAAGTGCCGAGTTGAGCTAGTTTATTAAGATGCCAAGCAAAGTTCTTTAGGTACCGAGTGTTCAGGCAGTAAGTATCGAGTTCTTCAAGTGCCGAGTGTTTCAGAATTGTCGAGTTTATAGGAGAGTTTATTAAGATGTTGTTGTTTCTACTTTTCACTCTCTAACTTTTATTGAGCAACATAAGGCTTTAAAAAATCTTATTCATGATGACATGGAAGCCTCTACTAGTAGTAATGTTTAAAGTGCTGAGCTTAGCAGGTAAAATTTGAATGTTGAGGTACATTCCAAGTGTTGAGTTAAGCCAGTTTATTAAGATGCTGAGAAAACTTCTTCAAGTGCCAAGTGTTCAGGCAGTAGGTAATGAGTTCTTCATGTGCTGAGTGTTCAGGCAACAGGTTCTGAGTTCTTCAGGTGTCGAGTGTTTCAAAATTGCCAAGTTAATAGGAGATTTTTAGGTTTTGAGTAGTCATAAAGGTAATCGATGCTGAATCACTTTGCTTAGTACTAAGTGTTGAGTAATTGAGTCTTAAATTAGATGCTGATTTATTTAAGGTGTTGAATCTATTAGGTGCCGAGTTGTGTAGTAGAAAGGAGTGCTCAGGCTTGTAAGGTTGGTCAAGTGCCGAGTTGAATAAGCTATTCTCTAGTGCTGAGTAAATCAGAGGAGGTTGTCAGGTGCTGAGTTGTCCTATTGCCTTAAAGTGAGGTGTTGAGTTGTCCTCCTTAAAGTGAATTTAATGCCACATGTTTTTCTTAAGTGCATTTATAATGACACGACTTCTAAAGTACATTTTGTATGCTCTAAATATTTTATTCCCTGACAATATTCAATTTTGAAGTCCTATTTTTTGATTGCCTCATGCGAATAAATCTGAGTCTTTAAGGAGTATCGTCTTTAGTACCATTTCGAGGCATGATAAGGAAAAAATTGGTGACAGTCTACATGGAAAATGACAAGTTGCACTATGATTATTTATTGAAGTTTCCTATATGTATCTTTCATTGCACACTTTCGCAAACATCTTGCAAATGCTTAATTAGGAAAATTTATTTTGTGAGCTGAGATTGTGCTTCAAGATGAATTGTGGGTGGGATATTGCTTTGGCTTGCGAAATGTGTCATAAACAACATAGTCTCATCATGTCAAAAAAAAATGTATTTGGTTGCCACTGGCATTAGAGGAATCTGTGTTACCCATTCATGTCACGGATGAGGTGATGACCCAAATGTTCATAATGCATTCACAAATGATCACAACAACCATCTGGCATATCATTGGTGAAGAGCTTCTCTGTCCATCGGCACATGTGTTTTTCTATCCTTCTCAGGCCATATCTATATTTCTATCCAATGCTATGGATTTTTTGTAATCTTCAGATAGGCTTCAAGCCTTGGCCAGAAAGGTAATCCTGCCACATTTCCTAGTGGATAATAAATTGACTATGGCTATGCAAAAGTATGATTTGTGGAATGGTATGGATCTAGTTGGTGGTCTATTTTCACATTCTCAACTTTTGTAAAAACATGAACTTTATGTTGTTTTTGAGGCTATGAAGAAATCTATAGATACTTGCAATTTTATTTATTTGAAGCATACTCTACCATCTGATCCAAGATTAATGGGTGTGCAATTGGTGGAAAGAGTTAAGTTAGTGGGCCTAGCCACAATTGAATTGCAAAAGGATTCTAATGTTTCAAAATCCACACAACCGAATGCACCATCAAAAAATTTACAACCAATTGAACAAATTTTTTGAGATTTAATTGGTGTGATTAACTCTGATTGGCTTGTAGATAGTTTAGAATTTTGATTTGGCTTGGGAATTCTTTTTGATGGACTTGGACTTTCTGGTCATGGTCTAGTATTTGTTTGGGTAGGATTAAAAGGCAGTGTTTCTAAAGGTCCCTTTCAAGTTATGTCATCATCAACTGATGTTATCTCTTGTATGTTGCAGCTTTATGTCTAAGTACTTCATGCCAAAGCTATTGTATCAAAATTTTGTAGAAGTTTAGATTTGGTTATCTTCAGGGGTATACTACTAGATGATAACCCTTTGTAATTGCTTGCTCATAATAACTAAATATATGTAAACATTAGGGATGATGCTGGGTTTTCTTCACTGATTCTTTCCCAGTTGACCTCATTGAATCAGATTAATAAATATTATAGTGGCTAGCCACTTTTTCCTTAGAGGAAAAAAAAAAAAAAAACATAGCAATTATGTAGAAGTGATTGGAATAATATATGGCCATAAATAGAATAATGTATTATTAAATATTTTTTTCCAAAATGTAATGATAATTGGTAGCCACATAATTAATAATAGGACAAAAAATAGCAACTAAATCTAATAACTATCATAATACAATACAAAATTATAGAATGAACCAACTTATAGAAATACAATAGTATGATAGAAGATTACATATAAACTAAGTTGGAATCAAGCCAGTCAGACCAAAGAAGGCCAAAAATAGAAGCTATAATTTGAATTTGAACAAGCCATGAAATATCCTAAAATGAAAAAATGAACTCTTTATTGTGGTGTTGAAGGCTTTGAGCTTAATGTGATAAAAATAAATTATGTATTTGATGGTTCCCTTGCTATCCTCTTGCAATTGAAAATAAAAAGCAATAATTTTTTTATGAATAGTCCATTTCTATTAGTAAATAATATAATAAGATTACAATTCACAAAAAGGGTCAGGAGATACAAGATCGCCCCATGAGAGTTCACACAACCAAAGCCGAAATCAACAACTATTCATAAAAAATATATATAAGAAGCAACCCTTAGGTAGCTAAAGAAATGCTAGCTAAGGGGGGTCGTTCATCCTAATCATGAAATCTCACTCATCCTTGGGATTGGTAAGTAGGCTAGGAACAATCCAACCATCAACAACATCTTCACAAGCTTGGTCAACATCCTTAGTATCACGACATGGAGATGAGATGTTCTATTCTAGGCAAAAAGGCCATTTTTCAAAAACCACTAGCTGAGGGCTAGGAGGAGGAGCCATCAGCCCCAAGGACCAGCCTGTGCCACCATGGGGAGGGGAACTAAGAAGTAATGCCAACCACCATCACCATTGCTAGGAGAGTAGTGGCAGGAAGCGTGAAAATGTGGCACGTGTAAGTGGGGGCCCAAAGAATTGTGTCCATCAAAACAACCTCTAGGTGGCATAGTATTAACTAAGGCATCTAGAGGCATTCTAGCAAATATAGAAGGGGCATTTCCCCAATGATTAAGAAGTTCTTGAAGGTGGGTCACCTCCAAAGCCACCTTGTTAGATTGGACTTGGATCTACATCATTACATTATTATAAATTCACACCTTATTGTACATAGAAATATTTATATCAAGAAAATTGGGAGTGAAAAGAACAACATTTATATCTTTCTACAGAGTGAAAAAATCCCCATCTTGAAAGTATACCAAATATAGGTAAATTTCCAAGAGATCCTAGGGAAATCACCCAAAATTTCCATATGCCATACTGCGTAGATTATGTCTTAATCCTTCAACCTAGTAGGCATTTTTACATGTGATTCCTTTAGTTAATTCTATGAATCCTTTTCCTTTTATATAACATGTTTCATTGTTTCCAAATTTAACACTTGCACCATCATAGTGTTGTAAATGTTCAAAAGTAGTTTTGTCACCAATCATGTGATGAGAACAACCACTATCTATGATCCATGTATCATGTTTTAACATTAGAAATAAGTTCCATCTTTTTTATTTTTTCTCATTATTTGATTCATCTCTAAAAATAATATAAACTAAATTTTGGTTGTCCTCTCTAGCCCTCTATATCACAAGGTCAGCCCCCTTCTTTTGGATTCTATATAAACACATCAAAAACAACAGTATAAACTACTTCTTCTTCATTGTCCTCACTATCATAATATTTAGCAATGTAACAAGATTTCTTACCTTTGTCTTTGTAGTCCTTATAGCTCTTGAAGTCTTCCTTGCCTTTATATTTTTTATTTCTTATCTCATTTTTATCCTCTTTTTTTGGACATCTTATAGCAATATGACCATCCTCTTCACATGAAAAACAAATCCATGAAATTTTGCGTCTAAATTTTCATTTCCCTTTTGATATTATTTTTGTAGGTAGGGCTTCAATGACTTCAAGGTTTTCATCTGTTTCATCTTCTTCTTCACTATCAACTTGTTTTCCTTTTGACTTTCCTCCTTTTTCTACCAAGAGGTAGTTTGTCTTTGAATGCAAATTCAAATTTTTTAGAAGTAGAAGCATGGTTATCAAAGTTATCCAATACAGAAGTAGTCAATCTTTCCACAAGTGCAACCAAGGATATATTATTTTTAGGCTTGCATATCATCTCTTGAATTGTCAAAACTCTAATTGCACAAATAGGAAGAAGAGTTCTTAGTACCTTATTGACCACTATCTCATCAACTATGTCTCCTCTTGTAGCTTTGATTAAACTCACACTTTCTTTGATTCTTTCATTGTTTTGGACAATGTTCTCACATTCTTTTATTTTTATTCAATCAAACTTACCTATTAAACTTTCTTCCTTGGCCCTTTGCACATTTTTATCACCTCCATATACTTTCTATAGTTTTTCCCATATTTCAAATGAAGTATGACAATCTTTAACCTCATTAAATTTAGAAGAGTTGAGAGAAAAAACTATATCAATCAACATTATATTATGATCCTTTGTCTCTTTTATTTGTTCTATTTTGATAGGTTTAGATGGTAGCACATATTATGTTTCCATGTAGAATAGGCCAACATCTCCAATGCTTCATAGGTGTAGCTTCATCAAGTCATTCCAATGCTTGAAACTTTTTCTTCAAGCACAAATAGCTCTAATAGTGATTTTTGAAAATGAAGAAAGAAACTAAGAGGGGAGGGGTGAATTAGTTACCACAATAATTTATTGTTTGTCGATGTCAAATCAAACTTTTCATAGATAGTGAAATACTTTATCTAGCTTGGTGAAAAATAAGTTCTTCTTATAACTTAGTTAAAAATCTTATGATTATTAATTATTTTTAAGCTTTAATAACTTAGTTATAGGAAGATAAAGCATAAAGTAAATAACATGAATATAGATGTTACCAATATTTAACGTGAAAACCCAATTTGGAAAAACCACCATGCAGCTAGTCACAATTTTTTTCACACTTCTGAGGTGAGACATGTTAGGAGCCAACCCTATTAAAGGTTACATTGCATACTCTTAATTATGACCTTGCCAGAGGATTTAGATCACCTTGTTAGGAGTGGTTTGGTTAGAGGTCATCAAACAATTTGAACTTGAAATGTCACCTTCTTAAAGGATTTACAATATGACTATTACGTCAACTCTATGAAGAGATTTATTCACTGCTACAATGGTCAAAAGGTAATAGTAATTTGACCTGATTTATGAAGCAACTTCTTTTACAGATTTAGATCTTTCTTCTAGGTTTACCTTTGGATCCTTACTAATCAAAATATTCTTTGTAACTTATCTTGCACACTTTCCTGCTTGCCTTTTCCTTTGATCATATATCCATCTTATTTCATGTATTCCATTTACACATGTTGTCCTCACTACTTGGCCTTTCTAATATATCATTTAAGGTTTATCAAGTTAGCTTCAATAGCTTTTCAAATGATAATTAAACAACCAAATAGTTAGCCTTAATTAATAAATATATTAATAGACAAGTGCATTCTTCTGACACTTGATCAATACTGTGATTGATCACTCGGTTAACATTGGAAGTCTTTCGATGCTCAACCACTTGGTTATTGCTAGAAGTTGAATATCCTTCATTGCCCAACTTCTTGGTTAACACTTAATGTCTTTCATTTCCTGACTACTCAGTCAACATTGAATATGCTTCGTCGGTACAACATGTTCTTCATTGCTTGATTAATACTGACATTTGTGTAGCATCAATGACAATATGCAATTTGAAGAATTATTTCCAACATACATATTTACATATTCATACATATACACATACACATACACATATATACATACATTTACATATATACATACATGGAGATATATATATATATATATGTGTGTGTGTGTGTGTGTGTGTGTGTGTGTGTAATCTTATAATAGTTATTTCTAATTATTAAATTTAAATATTAATTGAATGAATAGTTATGCCCCTTAAAGATACGTACGCCTCTTCTTGTCTTAAACCTTGTATAAATGAAAGAGGTTTCTGCTCTCAAACAACACATACCTTAATGAGAAGTGTAGTTACATTTGCAAGTGATCCTTATAAATGTAATAAAGAGCAACCTAAATCGATGAAAAAGGTGATTGTAATTAAAAGAAACATAAGTGATCAGCACATGTCCAAAGTGCACGGTACAAAAATATAAAATATGAAGGTTTTTAGATATCTTTGGAATTTTTTTCAAAGGGACAGTGTATTGGATAAGGAGTGAGTCACCTAAATGAAATATATAGCTATGGAAGATTTAATGATGAATGTTATGTGAGAGGAGTGAAGACTAAAATATAAATGGAAAGAATATGAAATGTTAGGGGAAGTAATTTATATGATAATAAATAAAGTGATAAGAACAAAGATAAAATAATTTTCGAAGGTGAAGCATCATCAAAGGGGAGGAGATAAAAGAAATCAAATCTAATAATCAGATATGTTGTTGAAATGGAAGGAGTACTTGACCAAAATGAGTTGTTCTATAATCATTCATGTCAAGATGATTAACACTATTGATTCATTTAAGTTGTTCCATAAGATCATTTGAAAGATGTGGTACAAAATAGAGAAATGGAAGGTCAATATAGAAGATAACATAAAGATGCCATATTAAGTATGTGATGTTAATTATGGTTCATTAGAAAATTACGTATAGTGAAAACGCTTAAATAATCAGTTATTATTATTTATTTGTATAGTGAAAATTATGTATAGTGAAGGCTTACACTATTAAAGGAATTTTGATAGGGGAATCTACAGCCAAATGAAAAACATTTTGATTTTCACGTTACTCTACCAAGAAAGATTGCATACCGCCTAATACTTAATGATTGCTATCGTTCCAATATAGTAAACTGATACTCAGAAAGCCAATCGAATGTTTATTCCTTACTTTCAATTGACATGAACTAGAGCATATGTAATCCTCATATTTCTACTGATTTTCAAAATGATGAAATGGACTAACAAGGAAATATTGTTTTTTTCAATGCTTGTGACCTCTTCACTCAGATTTCAAGCTGATCTTAAACTCGGATTTTATAAGCTTCCTCAGGTTTCCATATAATATCTCCTTCGCCTCTGAGGATAAAATTTGAGTAACCTGAGATAAATATATATTCATTTACAGGCATCAGAGCATATCATTAAAATAAAGAAATTGATTCAATCTAGGTAAGTGAAAATTAGGTTATGCTGAGTACGTGAACCAACCTTTGCATGGAGACAGTAAAATGCCACTGTATCAGTAGTAGAAGCGAAGCCATTGATTACTTGTATGTTGTCTGATTCCACTGCATATATTAGAGATGTCAAAACATTCGCCTTCTTCAAATACTTCACTGTAATAAAAATGTCTTTGCCATTGTATATCACATTCAGATTTTCGTCCATGGATTTTCTGTCAATGTCTGAAGAAGGAAATACATTTTCTTGTTTGGATTCATCTCTTAACAGAGGAATTGTGCTGTCGGCATTAACAGACATTTTGGGACCAGCATTTTGAGAAGAATAAAGGGCTAACTGGCGCTGCAGAGATTCAATGTAGTCTACAATGTCTGACACTATGCAGGCTTTACTTCTCTGAAAGTAAAGTAATTGATATTTACAATGTTAGTTGTAATGTATAGAAAGCTTTAGTAATCTTTCATATGACATTAACATAGAAAAGACTATTTCTCAGTGTTTTCAGACCTATAACATACTGTGAGTATAATAACAACACTGAGGTGACCTAACCTACTCATATTCCTTTTGCAAATCTATAAAAGGAAGATTTTTGTTGGTATAGAATTTAAGAATTTCATAGAGATACGATATTGTTTTATTTTATCCTTGATATTAAACCGTATCTATTTGGAATTCTACAATATCACAAATAAAAAAATTCCACAGTTCATAGAGTAGAATGTAGGCTTTTGCATGTTTTCAGTTATTGTTTTACATACACAGTGATATATTATATATTATCTGAAGAAGAAAATGTCTCTGTATCTAATGATATTCAGTAATCTATTATTACATGAACACTAAGATTCTAATTTCAACTATGTTTTCTATAATTCTCAATGGTCTATTAGGAAATGAAGAATAAGCTTTTGATTTAAATTCTATGTGTGTTTTATTGACATTTCGTTAGCATCCATGAGCTATAATCAGAAGGATAATTTATCTTTTAAGTTTAGCCTGCATTTATTCATTTAACTTCCCTATGAAACTCAATGATTTATCATCAAAGGAGGAATTTAATTTCGGTTTACATTGTGAATGTTTTTAGTTTGCATGTGAAATCGTTATCATTATTCTATATTCTGAAAAACATTAAGATTTTAGTTTCAATATTTTTTTTTTCTTTGGACAACGCTTTAGACAGCATTCATGATATATCATGAGAATAGGAATGAGATTTGGGGTTTTAAAAGAGACTCATGATATATCATGAGAAAAAGATTAAATTTTTGAGATAAACTATGTATGTTTTTAAGGACTTCCCAGCTATAATCAGAAATCTATCAATACGGAAGAATTACTTTTTGGTTTAACAAAGTATGTTTTTATGTTTATGTTTACACCTATGCTCTTTGATCTATCATCACAGAAGAATAAGCTTTTGGTTTGGATGTGTATGCTTTACAGCTGATATTTTCCATAACAGGGATAAACCATGCATGTTTTTAAGTTGATTATCCAATTCTACTCAGTAACCTATCACTAATGAAGAAATACATTTTGGTGTAACAACTTATTTCCAACTGCACTCAGTGATCACTCATCTAGTTTAAACAATGGAATTTTTTCAGCTTTCGTTGATCTAGCATGAGAGGAAGAATAAGATTTTGGTTTAACCTGTGACTTGTTAATCTGTTCACTTTTAGCATTACAATCATTGATCTACCATCATCTGGTTTAAACTGTGTACATTTTTAAAGATGACTTAACTATCAGATATTAAGGCTTCATTCTTAAACTAAAAGAATTAAATAATCAAAGTTGATTTATTTGTTCAAGTTTAATTTTTCATTAGTGTGAGATGTTTAAGAATGACCATATTTTTCAACTAATGTTCCCATAACACTCTATGATTATAAAATAAGATCTTAGTTTAAACTTTGACTGTTTTATTAATTGACATTTTAGATCAGAATCAATGATCTAGCAGTATTTGGATTTAAATTGTTTATGTTTTACATTTTATTTTTAATTCTTAAAAATTGAAGAACAGTGTAAGCTTTTTCAGTTGACATTTCCATAACATTCAGTGATCTAACAACACTAGAAGACTGCTCTTTTGGTTTCAGTCGACATCACATTCAATATATTCCTCTTTCTCGTAATGAATCACCAAGCATGATCTAAAATATACAATTTAAAGTAAAATAGGACTACTCTTAAACATCACGCAAAATATTAAGCTTGGAAAAATAAGTCAACTATGATTATTTAACACTTTTAGTCTATGAATGAAGTCATAGTGTGTGATGTTTAAGTCATCCCAAATCAACTTTGATTATTTAACACTTTAAATCTAGAAATGGAACCTTAGTGTCTGATGTTTAAAACATCGACTAAAGTAATCCATTCCCTTAAGAGATGACTGATCATAAATATGGAACACCTAATATTACACATTCGAATTGAGGCACAACACATAATAATGAAAACTCTAGAAACCCTAGAAATTCAACCGTATATACATAGCTTACCTTAACAGCTGAACTTGGCAACACGGAATTCATTTCTGCAAACAATTGATTCATTTCAGTGCGCCTCGCCCTTTCTGAGAAAGAGTGGATCTCCTTAACCGATGAAGAACAAAATGGAAGGGAACCGCCATTAACAAATCCTTTCATTTCAAAGCCCATTTCTCCTCCTCCTCCACTAACCCACTCTTCTTTATGGAACTGATGAAACTGTGGCACTACCTGCAATTGTGAGGTTTCAAAGCCCTGATTAATATTCTTCTTATATTTCTTCACAACTGCACTCAGATCATCCCCATCTACACATCCTTTCTCATCCGGCACAATTCCTAAACCAATTTGGCTCTCATTTCCACAAAGTTTCAAATTAAGAGCGTTTGGGATTTGCAAAGAGGAAGAAGTATGATAATTGTCATGATCTAACGATCCACAATTTCTAGCCAGACGGTGAAATTGCATTATGCCTGGATAATAGAAAGCTGATATTAGTTTTTCCCAATTAGTGTGTGTTTTTATCTAACCGCGAGTCTGTAGCTGCAGCATAGATATTCGTCTGAGTTGTGGGTATCGTGGACTGCAATAGCACAGAGAGATGAGTGGTTAAATTGAATAATGGAAATCTCACCTCGAAAAGGATGTGTCGCTGAAAAGCTATTTGCAGTAGGAAGGTCTATGACACCCATCTATCATTATCATTCTCGTTATCGTCCTCATGCCACTTGCTTTGACAGATCTAAATATAAGCACGTTTTTCCGTGTTGTTTATAGGTAGCCAAGTTTAGGGGTATTTATTAGCCTAATTCATATGGAGGAACTGAAGTTTCCTCAATTAAAATAATGTATCGAGGGTATAAATCTAAGATTTTAGA
The DNA here is from genome assembly GCA_028749045.1 of Cupressus sempervirens. Lineage (NCBI taxonomy): Eukaryota > Viridiplantae > Streptophyta > Pinopsida > Cupressales > Cupressaceae > Cupressus > Cupressus sempervirens. The sequence continues at coordinate 644,131,464 of CM053786.1, read as the reverse complement.
TCATGTCCAATATCATATAGTAAATTGATATAGAAGCAGTTGTTATTTTTCCAATTAAGAAATAATGAATGAAGTATATTCATTCTATTGCTAGTCTAGAAGCTAATTATCGGTAAAGGCAAAGTGGATAGAGAGGGCCTTGAGTTCAGGGTGGACTTGACTAGAGAGTACAAAAAATACTAGGAGGAAGCTGTGAGAGACATTGGTAAAAGAACTATTCTAAAGTTGAATAGGGACATACCAAGGAGGACCACAAGGTTCCTCTTTTTGCTGGTGTGGTTTTAGGATGGTGAAAATTTCAATGGTTTATCTTTTGTCAGCATAGTTGTAATTTTGGTTTCGTGTCCTGTAAAACCTACTTTTACCTTAATCCAAAAAAATGTTTCCATTCTATCAATTAATTTTGTTTTAAATGATTTTATACCATCTATAAAATCATATCATATAGATAATCAATACTAAAGTGTATCAAAACTTTCGATATAGCTAATAGATATGAAAGTACAGATTATTAAAAAAATTCAACTAAGAAAAGAATATACCATGTACTTATTATGATGTCTAAAATTTCTTTTATAAAAGATTTTAAATCATCTATAATATCATATAACAAATTCAGATGAATATTTTTCTTTTCAAATAAAAAATGTAATAAGTACATAAATCTAGATTTTAAAAAATAAAAATTATATTATCCACAATATCATATACAAACTAATCTAGAAGAAACTGACATTAGAGTGAAATTTCTTCTATTAAGAAACATTGAATGAAGTGTATCCATTCTATCATTTTATTTTACCATGCACAAAATCATGTACATTATTAATATAGAATATACATAAACTTTTCATGTTGCTAATCCATATGAAATCACAACTAAGAATAAAGTATGCAGGGTACCTATTCATGCAATCTAAAATTGCTTTAAAAAAATCCTTTATATGATACAATATCATAATAGTGAATTTAGATGAAAGCAATAATTACTTGACTAAACTAGTTTAACATAGAATCTAGGACTGAAAACACTTAAGTGTATGTATTATATCATCTAGTTTATTTTTATGAAGATTTTATTCCATCTATAAAATCATGCAGCTTATCAATAAAGAAGCACTAGTCCTTATCCTGAAAATTCTTCAACTTACAGCCAAATATATAAGGTTATATCCATTCTTTTTCAAGATAATTTTGATAAAAAAATTCATATCATCCAAAAAGTTATATAACTAATGGATATGAGATCAAAAGTCTTTAGACTAAAACGTCCATTAAGACAAACCAAAATATAAGCACATTTTTCATTAGTTTATAGGTAGTCAAATTGAAGATATCAAATATATCATGTACCTAATTTATATGAAATCACTGGTTACTCAAACTTTAAAAAAAGATTTTATATCAATTTCAAGAGATTTTTATAATTTATCAATTAAAAAATAGTTGTTTTTAAATTACATTTCAAATCACCCTCAATGATCGATCATTAAGATAAAAAGAACTAGAGGAAAATGATATGAAACTAAGAGTCACTAAACAAAAACTTCTTCAACTATGAAACAAGTACTAAGGAGTATCCATTGTATCAACTAGCTTGTTTTTATAAAAAAAATATTATACCATTGAAAAATCATGTAACTAATCAATATAGATGTGTCCTCCAATGACCAACTAAAGACCACAAATATCCATTCTCTAATTATTTCTTTTTCGATGAAAGGTTTTATATAATCTTTAAAAAGTTATATAGGTAATAGAGATGGGATCAGAAGTTTTTAGATGGAAATGTTATTATGCTATCTCAATTTTTTTAATAGATATCTTCACAATATCAGAAGAATTGTGTAGGAATGACTAGGTCTTATTCAAATAATATAGCTCCTTTCTTTATCATTGAATACTTCATCCACAAAGTCGTATACCTAATTAATATAAGAACTTCAACTACAAACAAAACAAATAAAAAAATATCTATTTAACTAAATAAATAGTATGATCTTAATCTCAGCTTTAATGGTCTTGGTATGTTACACTTCTGCAAAAACTTAATAAAGCCGTTAAATTCCGCTTGTTCCAAATTTGATTAACAGCTGATACGGTGGAAAGTTGATCTGGTGTTAGGTGTTGCTGACTCACTTCTTCGCAGATGAATTAAATATTTCAATGGGCCTGCTGCCAAGCTGGAAATTAATGAACCTGCAGCATCACGTGAAAGTATATGCACAGAAACAAACGCCCCAGCTTAAATTCATTGAAAATAGAAATACTAAATGAATGAAGCCAGATATTTGAGCTCTCGTACACATGTTATATAAATTCGTTTTTAAAGAAACATTGAAGTTGAAAATTAAGGCCAGAGTTTTCAGTTGTAAGATTTGATGAGGAATCTGTAGCTATAAATGATGTCAGGTGGTTTGTATCTTTATCAATTACGTCTATAATAGGTAAGTCACCAGAAACTAAGAGATTAGTTATCCCTCTCTTCAAATCTGATTTGACCACAAACTAAGAGATTATTTATCCCTCTCTTCAAATATGATTTGATTCGCATGTTGGTATCTTTGATAGATAGGTTGATAGATGAGATTTTAACGTCCATCAGGCTGAGAAATAACCTATGGGACACTATCCCCACTACAGCTCCCTTGTTAATTCGGTTCGCTTTTTGTGAAGGCTGATTATGAGACCACTAAATTTCTCAATGTTCTCATTGTTCAATAAGTTGTACAATGAGTTGTCATCTGTGAATTTGACCTTGTTATCCCTGTATGCCTCACATTCCAAAATGAAGTGTTGTTCAGTTTCCACCTTTGGGGAACTGCAAAACAAGCAGATTCTCTCTTCCTAGAGTTCTTTTGTTGTCTTCCACCACCCGCTCTTGCATCAAAATTGATGGGAGTTGGTCCTTAGTTGTGTAATGAGTGTCTTAGCTCTCCAAGGTATGCTGGCCTCTATATACTCATTTTGGCGTTGATCATATGTGGGGTTGAACTCACTGATGTAGTAAGTCTTTTTCCTACTAAACCCCTTTCCCCAATTTCTCTTATGAAATTTCTTCATATCAAATGCTTTTATTTGCATCCTAGTCATGGTTCTTTTATGTTCTCTCTTTTCTCCAATATGTGTCCCTCAATATTCTTCTCGATATTCAATGGTTTTCTCCTCTTCCGATTTTAATCTATTAAACAATTTATTTTATAGTGCTCCTTGTTCTATTTTCTATAATAGTAACAGGAAAAAAATAGAAACTAAATCTAATTATTAGAATACAATACAAAATTACAAAGCGAACCAACATATAGAAGTACAATACAAGATTACATATAAAATAAGCTATAATCAAGCCAATCAAATCAAAGAACGATAAAAGTAGTAGCTATAATTTGAATTTAAACAAGGCATGAATCCTCCTAGAATGAACAAACAAACTCTTTGTTGTGGTGTTGAAGTGTTAAAATAAATTTTATGTATAGTATTAGTAGATGGGCATTTATTATGATTTCTAGGAGTATCTAGTCATATGGCATAGTCTAGATTGTTCTTTTCTCCTATGGTAGCTTTAGCAGAACTCTCCACAAGTTTTCTTAAAGTCTATATAAACAAGACATTCCTAACATTATGAGTGAAGAAAAAATATCAGTGTAATAATTTGGAGTGCTTCGTTAATAAAATTATCCTTAGTGTGCATATGTGTTGTATTTGACTCTGTTTTCCTGCTTTGTATTCCTTCGTTTTGTTGTTATATTTTAGCAATGTTTTACACTATTTTTAATAGTTCAATATGGTATTAGAGTTGTTTTAGTTTTTGGGGCTGTGAAAATATTCTTTCAATCCTTACTCTTGTAGGCTATAATCTAAGAGTGAGCAGCAATTTATTTTGGGGTAAAAGAAGACTGATGTAAAGAGAGTATTTTTTTTCATGAAATTGGTGAGAAAATTTCAATCTCAATTTGGCAATTAAGTTTTTTTAAATCTCTAAAATTCTCATCCAAAAAGGAGAGAATTTTACAACGGAATCTATTGGTGTTACTTTGTCTAAATTTAAATTAAATGAGAAAAAATGTTATGACTTAGTATCTCATATTGAAATCACTCTAACTCTAAAAAATTGTTATGAAATTGTCATTGGTAGTGAACAAAGGCATGCAAATCTAGGAAAGGTTCAAGATAATTGGGATAGAAGGGACAAGAAGACAACAACACTAATCAAACTTACACTTTTAGAGGAAGTTATTCTAGTCAAATTATGGAAATTTTTTGAAGGATCTATATCAAAATTTAGGTGATATATTGATTTTATCTCTCATTATTGAGTTATATAATATGAAATTATCAAGCTCACAAGATATAGTCCCACATTTAAGTAAATTAAAGGAAAAGAAGAATGAGCTCTCTTCTCTTGGAAATGATATCTAGATGATATAGGTTTTGTGCAAATTATGCTTGTGCCAAAGTCTTCTGGGTCATTTATAAGGGGATTAAATGCATTAGGTAAGTTTAAAATTATTAAGTCTGAAGAATTGTGTGCTAAGTTAGTCTAAGAAGAGAAAATGTTGAAGTTGATTGAAGATCAACTCTACAACTCCTAAGAATCACCTGCATGTAGACATGTGTCATAGAAGAAAGAAAAACAGAGCTATGGAGGCTAAAATTGTTAGATTCATAGATGAGATATTCTTCATGAGCAAAAAGAGAAACTAGTATTATCAAAAGTGAATTGGTCTCAATACTTACAAAGAGAGATCATCCTTATAAAGGAGATTGAAACCCTCAAAAGGTCTAACCTAGGTTACATCATAATAATTAATAAAAGAGTTAGTTATTAGATGCCTACATTTTAGCTTAAGCAAACTAGTTACTAGAGTTAATTAGGAAAAATCTAATTACTCTATCCCACCGCTCTCCAAGATAAACTTAGGTAGTAGATAAAAACCTAGAAACTACTACAAAAAGTAGATTTGGGTCCTAGAAACAAGGCCTAATGAGGTACCCAAGCACAACCAAATTTTTAAAAAGAGGAGAAATAGAGAAAATCACATGGAAAAAACCGTACTCCAAAAGGAGATGGAAATAATGCTGAAAAGAATAGTGAAGGGTTAAAGAAGCCTTCAAACAAAGGAATGTCCTAGAAGATAGGAACAAAAGATGATCATGAAGAACATCACTGAAACATCATGTAGAAGCTGCAAAGCTCTATCAAAAGTAACTATTGATTTGAAGGACCTCCACCAAAATAGAACCTAACTAGGTAGAGAAGAGTATAATCTACATTGAATTAGGAGGCACACGAATGAAATCAACTAAACTCAAAAATACAGATAACATGAAACACCAAATCTTGAAGAGTTGATCAATCAAACCAAGGAAGCATGAGAAATAATAGAAGAACCCCCTCTAATGCAAACAAGGGTGAGGTGACAGGCAACTGGAAAATGGGCCAAAAGAATTGATTGTCAAAGAACCACAATCAAGGTATCAAAAAGAGTACATATGTGTGTACTAAGGTTATCAATCTCAGACATGTCTTGAGGCTAATTTTATGGAAGGGACACTCACTGGACAAAGGAATATGGAGAAAAAAGGTAAAACATCAACCCCCTATGACATTTTAATCATGAATAATGCATGTACAATAAGGCACAAAATATGGAAAATCTCAAGAATACAATAATCTCCATGAGTGTCTTCAAATGAAACTACTCAAATCAAAAGGAAAAACAAGGAAAAACACTTTAAGCGAAAAATATACATGTAGTATGGCACTTTATCTTGATGTGTTTGTAAGAATGTATATAATTGATGTCTAAATAGACTAGAAGAGACATAAGACTAATACACTAGATAGTACAAGTCATGATGAATCATCTAAAGAAATAAAATTGATCCTCGGACCTAAAACAACCAAGATATCCATCAGAATGCAAAAATACAAAAGACTTAATAGAATATCCTTCGAGAAAAATCTTGAAACACAATGAGTATTACTAGAACGATCTCAAAAAGACATTTCCTATCATATAAATAATTCCCAAATCAGAGATTAGATGCTCAAGATATGTCTCCTAGAGTGCAAAAATGAACTCCTAACTTTGACAATAGAAAGAAAAATTTAAAAAAAATCAAAATTGAAAACTAACTAAACCACTATGATGGCCTTGTACCCAACTTTTTGGTGATATCTCATTTGTGGAAAATGGAGTCCATATGCTCAAAATATGAGCAAAAAAGTGAAGGTAGGTCCAAAAAAATGCCCGCAGAGGTGATAGAAGTGTTGATGTGTTGTTGACATGACACTAATGTCAGCAAGTGACAAGCCCAAATTTGATAGGAAAATGGTCATTGTGGCAAAAAAAATGCTATAAAATGACCCCTGTCATAAAAAATATGACCGCTGAAAATACTATGTTGGACAAAGGGTCAGTGCCAGAAGAAAAAATCAGTGGCCAAATCTCTCAAGTACAGAACAAGGGCATGAATATGTGGAGCTCTAATACCATGTTGAAGTTGATGAAAGGTCAACCCCATATCTCCCAAGAGTCACCTACATGCAAACACCTATCACAAAAGAGAGAAGCAAAAATCTATGGAGGTTGACATTGCTAGATCCATAGATGAGACATTCTTGATGAGCAAAAAGAGAAATTGATATTCTCAAAAGTGTATTGGTCTTAATAATCACAAAGAGAGATTTTCCTTATGAAGGAGATCAAAACCCTAAAAAGGTCTAATCTAGGTTGAATCATAATAATTAATAAAAGAGTTAATTATTAGACACCTAAAGTTTAGTTTAAGCAAACTAGAGTTAATTAGGAATTATCTAATTAGTCTAACAGAAAAGACAAGTTGAAGAAAAAAGATTCATATGATGGTGAAACTCAAGCATTTGTAATGATAGGAAAAAAATACTATAAGAAGTCATAAGCTAATCAATCTAAAGAAAGAAATGGGAAGTATGAAATTGAAAGTGTTTTGTGTATAGATCATAATAGAAGGAAATGGAAATGTAATTATTGTGGCAAAATTGGTCATAAAGAAAATGAATATTTCAAGAAGGAAAGAGATATAGAAAGGAAGGCAAATAGAAAACCAAAATTTGGTGATTTTAAAAGAAATGAATTCTATGTTGCACTTAAAGAAACCAATACTTTCAAAGAAAAAATTGGGTTATTGATTCTAGTGCTACACAATACATGTCCAACAATAAGCAACAATTTGAATCAATAAGTGAAAATACTATAGAGAAAATATATTTGGGAGATAATAGTGCTTTAGAAGATAAAGGGACTAGTAATGTCAAGGTTCATAATCATTTTTTCAAAAATGTGAAGTTAGTCCCCAAATAACAAATAAATCTACTTTCGATATATCAAATTACAAGTCAAGGATATAAAATAGAATTCTACAATGATAAGAGCTTAATCAAATATATAAATGATAATTATAGATTTATTACAATTGGTAAAATGGAGAATGAATTATTAGGTTTCAAGAATTTACTTCTAAATGTTGAGATGAACATATGTGTACTATTGACCAATATGATGATATGAGTAGGTTATGGCACAAGTGTTTGGGGCATGTCAGTTTTCAAACTCTCAAGATCATGGACAGATTGCAAATGGTGCATGGGCTTCCAAAGATATCATCAAATCCAAAGGTATGTGAAGGATGTGCAATTGGAAAGCATGTGGAAAGTTTCCAGCAATATAAACAATGGAGAGCAAAAAATCCTCTACATCTAGTTCATAGTGATGTAATGGGTCCTTTTAAAACACCTTTAATTGAGGATCAACGTATAGTCTCACTTTTATAGATGATTATAGTATAATAATCTAGGTGTATTTTCTACAAAATAAAGATGAAGTCTTTCAAAAGTTTAAGGAGTTTAAATCTTTGACTAAAAAACAAAGTGGAAAATGTTTAAAGATAATAATAACTGATAGAGGGACTAAATACATGAATAAGGCCTTTTTAGATTTTTGTAAAGAACATGATACAAAGAAAGAATCAACTCTCTCTTATTCAACCCAACAAAATGGGGCTACTGAAAGAAAAAATAGACTATAAAAGAAATGTCTAGGTGCATGCTTCATTCTAGAAATCTAGAAGCTAAATTTTGGGATGAACAGATCATATTGACATGTATATCTTACAACTACTAAGGTTGTTTTGAAAATTAAACAAAGAAGAGGAATGGAGTGGAAGAAAGCCTATAGTATCTCATTTTACAATTTTTTCTTGTAATGCATATGCTCACATTCTTTATGAAAAGAGAAAACTTGAAAGGAAGAGTGAGATGTGCATAATGTTCGGATATAGTGAGGAGTCAAAAGGATATAGGTTATACAATCCTAAAAATAATGAAATATATATTAAAATAAATGTATGGTTTGACGAAGATGTTAAGAATGATAACTCCCCAACATTTAATTTCTTCCCAATCTTGATTGATGGAGAAAAGTTTATTTCTATCATTGGTCAAATTCAAGGTGTACAAACTACACTAGGAGAAGAGACTCAAGTTGATATAGTGCAAGGAAGGGGAATACCCAAAGGAAATGTCCTAACCACAAGAAAATAACCACACAAAAGAATATAAATAATAACACAAGATTTGATACCAATTCACAACTCTTTATTTATAAAATAACTGATTACATGTAGTGTCTCGGGCTATAAGGCCTTCTCAGTTATAGCAAAATACAAAGAAATTACAATAGTTCAACAAGATCCCTCAAGATCCAACTCAAATCCTAGCTAGACTTAATCTATAACATAACAAAAATCTAGTAGAAACCTCCAAGATCTCAACTTTTTCTCACAAGCCACCAAGCAACCTCCTTGTTTCTAAACCGCAACCACTAGCTCTTCTCAAACTTTTTCGAAGATCTAGGTGTAAACTGCCTCACATTCGACACTCTATCCACACACTTAAGAAAACTACTCCATATTCTCCATGCTTGATCCCACACTCTATCATCATGATTTATACATGAACTCAAGCTCCTTATATAGTCTACTAAGCCACAAGAATGTTAGTCAAACATTTAATTACATTATAGGTCCACCTTGGAAGAGTAAACCAAAACTATAACATATATGAAAAATAAATGAAAAGTTATATTTAGGTCTAGACATGACCCAATAAAATTTATCTAACTTAAAAATATACCATTTCATCATACAAAATCATGCAAGATGGAAACTCCACATGTTTTCATGAAAACTCCACACATTTTCATAAAAACCTAGTTGAAAATTGATATCCAATGCAAATCGTGATATCTCCCAACTCCAATTGAATTAATACTTGCACTCTTAAATAAAGATATTATTTTAGGTCATATTTAAGAACTCAATCGCACAAATTTTGATTCCTCAATGATAATTTTCTACACATCTTTGAAGTGATGCACAAAATCAAACATGTAAACTAACATAAAATTGATACCCAATGCCAACAACCATATCTCAACTCAAAATGAGTTAGGACTTGCACCTTTAGATGAAGGCATTAATCTAGGCCCTCTTCAATCCCTAAAAGGTGCATCCTCTCATTCATTAATAATAATTAGTTACACCACCCACGAGTAGGCCATAGAAACTAGAAAATATAGCTCCAGCTATGAGGTACAATAACTCTAACTTCAACATGATCCATCCAATCCCCATAAACACAAGGATTGGCTCCCTAATATCCCTCAAACACATCCCCAATCACACAAACCTTAACACTACCAAAATCTAATCTTGATGCTCCTACATCAGAATCCCTAGGTAAATTGAAAAGTATGTCCCATCCTTTGATGCCTAGAGAAAGATCTACAACCAACTTCATCTTTACCAAAGGCTTCCACTTCATCAAACTCAATAGAAAAAATCTGAAAATCAACAATCTATGCTTCATCCACTGAAACATTAGAATCAAATAAATTTTAGCAACCCAATCAACATGCTCACTCCCAGGATCAAACTGAACATAATGCTTCACCGATAATTCCTACAATTGATCACAACCAGCAACAAAAATATCCCCAAACATGTACCCCATCTTAGAAACATTGTGTAACTCCAAAACCAATTCAAAAACATGTAATCTCAAATACCTAATAAGGACAACATGTAAATCCTCAGCCATGTCAACCATAGGAAAATTAGGAACATACATATCCGTAGTATTGTGTAGATCCAAAACCAAATCAACAACTAGTGAATATACACCAACAAAATCAAAATCCACATCAATAGAAACATCTATACCCTCAATAATCTTAGGAACAACATATGAATTTAGATCCATATCAAAAACCATATGCAAATCACCATCCATATATAAATCCTCATAATCAACAATCTCGACAATTTCAATGCTCACAACAAGATGCCCTACAACATGTAACTCATCACCAATAGCAACTTGATTATCCATGACTAAGTCCTTTGCAATTTCCATGTCAGACTCCACAAACTGATCATGGAAACAAATCTCTATCTGAACATCAATAAGGTTAGGAATATCCTCAGCAACAAGATCAATTTGTTCTGTAGGTTCTGTATCAAACTCCACAAGTTGATCAACAAAAACCAAATTCTTCCACCCTGACCTTGTTATGCTATCTTCTCTCTCAAAAAAGTCTTCTAACTAGCCATACAACTTTCTTGGAAATCAATAGACTCTAGCTCTAGTAGCATACAACTTCCTTCCTCTTTTTCTCAACTCTTTTATAAAAGGAAGAATCCATAACCATGTCCACCTGAGCTATTATCTCATTAATCCTTCTCTCCACCACATCACAGAGATTCACAATCATCTTAGGGTCCAATCCTCTTGGAACCATCTATTAAGATTTTTGCAAACCCTTTGGGAAAAATCCTTCACATGGTCCTTGTGAAAACTCAAATTGTCTAGAAGTCAGAGCACAACCTAACACCTCACATGAATAATCAAGAACCAAATCACAAGTACATGAACATGGATCTGCCATCCACATTACACAAACTCTCTACGATCAACCAAAATCAACCGCATGTCTTTGCATCCATCAATCCATCTACCAGTCCTTTGCAAGTGAAAGTTAGAATTACAATAGATACCACCATGCAACCTAGAACTCTAGAAAGAAAAATATACCACAAGATCAATATCTTCTTAGATCAACTCCTCTCAACCCAAGGCTAGTGAAAACTGCCTCAGCTTTGGTGATTTGTCTATACACTTAGGAATAGATGTGTTTTGATAAGATGAACTAACTAGATCAATATCTAACATTTTCTCTAATACCACTTGACATAGTGTAAGGAATTAGAATCCCCAAAGGAGATATTCTAACCCCCATCAAATAACCACACAATGGAATATAAAAAATAACACAAGATTTGATACCAATTCACAACTCTTTATTTATAAAATAACTAATTACATGCAATATCTCAAGCTATAAGGCCTTCATGGTTATGGTCAAATAAAAAGTAATTACAATAATTCAACAAGATTCCTCAAGATCCAACTCAAATAATTGCTAGCCTAGATCTATAACATAAAAAAATCTAGCAAAAACCTCCAGGATCTCAACTTGTTCTTGCAAGCCACCAAGCAACCTCCTTGTTTCTAAACCACAACCCCTAGCTCTTATCCAACTTTGCCCAAGATCTAGGTGTAAACTGCCTCACATTAAATGCTCTATCCACACACTTAAGAATACTACTCCATATTCTCTATGCTAGATCCCACACTCCATCATCATGACTTTTACATGACCTCAATCTCCTTATATAGCTAGCTAAGCCATAAGAATTCTTGTCAAGTATTTAATTACAGTATAGGTCCACCTTGGAAGAGTAAACCAAAACTATAAAACATATGAACACAAATCAATGAAAATTTATATTTAGGTCCACACACTACCCAATAACATGTCCATAACTTAAAAAGATCCCATTTCATGATATGAAACCACACAAGATGAAAACTCCACATGTTTTCGTGAAAACTGGTTGAAAATCAATATCTGACAAGAATTGTGATATCTCCCAACCCCAATTGAATTAAGACCTGCACTCCTAAATCAAGATATTATTTTAGATCCTCTTTAAGACCCCAAGTGCACTAATTTTTTTTTCTCAAGGATAATTTTCTACACATCTCAAAAGTCATGCGTGAAAATCAAACGTGCAAACTGATAGAAAATTGATACCCAATGCCAATGGCCATATCTCTCAACTCACAATGAATTAGGTCTTGTTCCTTTCTCTAAGGGTAATAATCTAGGTCCTCTTAAATCCTTGAAAGGTGAATCCTCTCATTTATTAAGAATAATTAGTTACAACACCTACAAATAGCCTATAGAAACTAGAAAATACAACTCCAACTGTGAGGTAAAATTACTCTAACTTCAACACGATCCATCCAATTCCCATACACACATGCGGAAAGGATCCCCAATATTCCTCAAAAATCCCCAATCACACAAACCTCAACTTCACCAAAACCAAAGCTTGATGCTCATGCATCACAAGTTGAAGAATTAAGTGAAATTAATAATGAAAATCCAAGGAAAGTCAGAAGCATACTAGAAGTTTATCAACAAGGTCCTAGAAATATATTTGCTAACTATGTTCATATTACTAAAGTAATGTAGGTTGACACTCCAAGCATGTATTAATAAGAAAAGGAAAAATATGAATGGGAAGTAGTTATGCAAGAAGAATACAACTCTTTGATAAAGAATGGAATGCAGGAATTAAAAACACTTCTAAAAGGGAAAAAATGTGGTTGGTTGCAAGTGGACGTATAGAACAAAGTTCACATCAGATGGATCTATTAAAAAATACAAAAGAAATTTAGTGGCTAAATGTTTCTCACAAAAACAAGATATAGACTATATTGAAACCTTTTCTCTAGTAGCTAAGATGACTTCCATTCATATACATTAGTTGCTTTAACTACAAAGTTTGTTTGGAAATTTGTTCAAATGAATGTGAAAAATGCATTCTTACTATTAGCAAAATTTTTGATGGTATTCCTTTTGGGGAGTATCCTAAGAATTTCTAGAGAACTTGGAGACATTGTGTATGATTGACATGTTGCATTCATGATTCTATTTGTCATTATTGTCAACATAGCATTATTTTTATGAAAATTGGCATAATAATAGATAGAGAATGAGGTCATATAGAATGTGTATTGATTATTAGGTCAAGAAAAGTTAAAGACATTTTTTATACTATGTCCTAAAGAAGTGGTTAAGTACACATACAGAGAGTTGAAGACATCCAGAAGATATGCTTGATTTATAGAGAATAATATATAGATAGATTCCCTGAGAAGTAGGTTTTGATGTTGGATTGTATCTCCTAATAGAGATAGAATATCGATATGTGAAGTTGAATAGTGACAATAGATATCCTAATGATGGTGTTAGTGAGTGTGCAAGGTTAGAGGCCACACGTGTGAGAAGTTGTAGAGATTGTGAGTCAATAATGATTTGTACTATCTTAATGTAGTGCTATTATAATTAATTGGGAAAGACTCAAGGCCTACTCAAGAAATTATTTTGAGGATAAAGTATAAGAAAATTTATTTTCTTTTTTATGAAGTGGGAATGTGTGAAGTGATATGCAAAGTATTTGGTAAATGTAAGTGATCTAGAAGGGATTATTGGATGTGAAGTTGGTGATCTAGTACTGAGATAAGAAGAGGAGAAGTCTAGATAGAGAATAGAGAAGGAGCTATAAATTTCTATTATTATTTAAGGAATTATAGGAAGATTAGTTAGATAGTGAGTTCAGTGTTCTTTCCCCTAAAGTTGTTTGGACAATGGGTCCATCGGCCTTCTACAACTTCCAACAGGGTTGGCACAACTCCTACTATGGTTAGAATCTCCTAATAGAGTTCATCTTGTATCAAGGGACTATTATATTAGTACATAATTTTTTGGGTGCCATCCCCACTAGATTTTTCCCTCTAATCAAGGGTTTTCCTAGTTAACATATATGGTGTTATTATGTATGAGTATCCTCTTATGGTTGTTGATTATATTGTTCACATGCTTAAAGGTTATTAAGGTTGATAAGTGTTTTAATAGTTTTATAAATAAATGATCCCCCGATCCCCCCCTCCCTCTTTGTTATCTTGGTGGACTTTACTTTCTAACAATTAGTATCAGAGATTTAAGTCCTTGAAGATAAACCTTAACAACTTTGAGAGATCAATGATAGGCCACTTCATAAAAGAAAGTCCTAAATTTGATGGAGTTAACTATGACAACTAGAAGGAGAAGATGAAGAGTCATTTTTTATGTATGGGTCTAGGATATTGGCTTTTCAAAAAGAACTACAAAAAGGTTGTGTAAGAAAGAAAGATTGGGGAATAGATTGAAACTAAAAGAGATTTTTTTATGTGCAATATGCAAGCTAGAGAATCATTACCGTCAGCTCTTCCTAAAAATTAATATATTCATGTAAGATCTCTAGAAATATCTCATAAAATATAGAAGGCTTTAGAAACTACTTTTGAAGGAGATAAGCATGCTAAAATAGTAAGAATACAAAATTGCATATGTTTGTTTCAAGATGCTAAAATGATAGAAGATGAATTTGTGTGAAGCTATGTTGGTAGAATATCTAAGATTGTTATAGGAATTAAGCCTTGTGAAGGATCTAAAGAGGAAGATGAGATTGTATGGAAGATTCTAAAAACCTTAAAACCATCATTCAAATAAGTAGCAAAATTTATTAATCTTCTAATACCCTACACTAAGAAGTTCACTAGAGAAAATTTACTTGGAAGATTAGAAGTAGAAAAATCAAGTTTGAGGCAATCTAGAGAATTGACCAGAGTGGATTCACCTTTTAGTTCATTGTGTGTCCATCATTCTTTATCAAGAAGTGCAAGCACCAATGGATACTATGCTAGAAGCAACAGATCTAGATCTAAAGAAGACAAGAAGTTTGAAGAAAGAATAGCCTTGCTTGTGAGAGGAGAACCAGATGGTAAGAAATTTTTTGAATGTTGGACTTACAATGAATTTGATCATTAGTCTTCTAAGTTTTCTAAAAGAGAGAAAAGGTATAGTTGAAGGTGTAGACACCTAAAATCCTTTAGAAAATAAAGTATTTTTATTTTCTAAAAAAGTTCCTGATGACATCATCATTTATTTATTAATTATGTATTTAATTTATTTATTTATTTTTATGCCATTATATCATTTTGTCTTAATTAAAAATATTTAGTTAAGGAATCCCTCCCAAAAATGTTTAAATCTTATTTAAAAATTATTTCCTTATTTATTAATTATTTAATTAATAAATTGACCAAAAATCCCAAAATAAATATTTAATTTATTTTTTGCCTAAAACTTGGCCAATTTCCTTAAGATCACTAACCTCTTCCAAAATCTTCTAATCCTTCTATAATTTCAATTGAAGGCTAACCCGATCATTTTCTACCCCTAATCCCAACTCAAAATATTTAACTAAGGTTAAATATCAATTCTCATATTTATTAAAAATGTTTTAATAAATATCTCCTCAAACCAAAACTATGAGATAAATACACTTTATTTATCCTAACCCTAAGCCTATCCCTAAACCCCCTTTTTAGCCTAATCCACCCCATCTACCCATACTAATCAAGCTTAGCCACTAACTCACCCACCCTCATTAAATGCCATCCACTTGCTTATCTCTAACAAGCTTAGTCTAATCCTAAATCACCTCTAATCACACCCCTAACCTTGTCACATTTCCTAAGCAAGCTTAAGACTTTCCTAAGCCAAACAAAGTCAACAATCTCAACTCCGTCCAAAATATCCCAACCACCCAACCATGAATGCTCTTACAAGGCCATTAAGACTCTTACAAGCCCATTCATTGCTCTTACAAGCCATTTATGAAGGGTCTTTATGAAGATATTATCCCTTGAGCCTCTTTTGTTGACTCATCCTTGCCCTTTCCTCCATCCTCTCACCCTGTGACATGTGTTACTCCCTGATTGGCTATAAGGAAGCACAATCCATGTGCTCTCCTCTCATGCAATCTAAGTCCTCCATAAGCTTTTTCCTTTCCTTCCATCTTAGCCCTCCATGCCTCAAGCCTCTTGCCTATAAATTGAATCCCCTCCCAAGCCATTTCATCATAACCTTTAAGCCAAAGTTATAATGCTAGTTTGAGAAACAAAGCCTTTAACCATACCCTTATAATGCCAAATTGAGAGCTCACAAAGCTACCAATTTGCCATCTTCCATCTCCATTGAAGCATAGTTTGAGTATCTTGAGCATACATCCCACATCCACATAATAGACTCATCCCTAAATCAAGTGACCATCCTCATTGGGAGAGCCATTCCATGGCTCATATTCTCATTTGAGGGTTTCACTTTGTCAATCTTATATGTTATGATTTTTATGCTAGTTAATGCTTTTATTTTTTAATAGATTAGTATTACTTGCTAACATATTTCTCATATACATTTTGGCATGCCCGGTGGGACCCCACCATGGGTCATTCATTCATCCATTTCAATCCATATTTTATTTTTGTAAACTAACAATCTAACTTTTGTTGTTGTTTGAGTGGGTTGTAGGGTATTTCTCTTATTTTTGCAGGTTGAAGAACGCACTTGGGAAGAAGAAATACCCTCTAAAACCTGAAAATAATCAAAAAAATAATTTTTTTTTGGAAAAACTCGCGCATTTAAGTTCTATTCATGCAATTTCATCTCCGCAATTTAGCATCTCCGCAAATTGGCGTCTACGCTTGGTGAACTGTCATCTGCACCTAGTAAACTGTTGTCTCTGCAACTTCAACCATCATCTCCGCAAATTGGCATCTGTGCCTAGTGAACTATCGTCTGTGCTTGGTAAACTATTGTCTCTGCAACCTCAACCATTGTCTCTGGAGATTGGCATATACGCTTGGTGAACTGTTGTCTGCACCTGGTAAACTATCATCTCGACCGCCGCCTCTAATCTTCTGTCATCTCCGCCACCACCAAACTAAACTATTGTCTCTACAGTTCAGCGTCTCCGCCTAATTTCCTATTTTTTGTGCTGCCAAATTGAACTGTCATGTCTGCCTCTTTCTCTATCATCTCTGTAGATCAACGTCTCCACAGTTTAGCATCTCTACAGTTTGGCGTCTCCGCCTGTTATTGTTGCATTTCTGTTTTAACATCTCTATTCTTGCACTTTTTAACTTTTTGTGGTTCCATAGAGTAGAGGTTTTTCTAAGCATTTTTACGCCTAGGAAAAAAAACAAAAAAGGTTGATTTTATTTTCCTCATAGTTAAGATTGAAATTTTTGAGATTTTTGGATTACTAATCAAATTGACTTTTGTAGCTTTGCAGGTTGGAGCATCTACGAAACCACTAACCATATTTCTTGTAGGTTCTCCTTACATGGTTTAATGCTCTTGAAAAATGAACTTGAATGTTTAAACATTTTTTCTTTGAATGAATGTTGCTCAACCATAATCTTGAATACCATGGATTGAAATCAATCTTTCTTGGAATGCATGCTTAAAACAAAGAAACTCAATCTTGAATGCAAAGGATCAATTCACCATTGCAATATCTTATACTTCAATTTTTGGGCATAAAAAGAACCTAAATCAACATTTTTGTAATCTTGTAAGTTATAAAAACTAATAAAAATGCTTGGAGTAAGTTTGTAGTTGGACTCACCCTCTTTAATCACCCATCATTTTAGCCATTGGTTGCAATCTCAATGCCATCTATGGGGATGGGTCCACCTAAGAGGGTGTTAAGTGCTCTACAAAAATCAAACTCCTCTTACTTGGTTTTTTATTAGTTTTTCTAAGTTAAAAAATTCCTTGAATGCGCATTAGTCTCGGTAACACTTCATTTGAGTATAAAAATTGAAAAACTCTTAACGTGGAGGGCCCCCAGGCGTGCGCTTGACAAGTGAGTTTCACACATCTTTCTTTTTGGGCTTAAAACAAAATCACATCAACTCTTGAATGCCTTAAAGAAAATTAATTGATACTTGACATGGAGGGCCTCTAGGCATGCGGGTTTACTTTCTTATTGACCCTAACTCTTCTTCTTGTTCACATTCTTTGATCAATTTTGCTTAGTTGGCACATTTAAAAGTTGGAATTGAACATTTGCATCTTAAACATGAGTGCTTGCAAAGTCTAGATCAACACACATAAGAGTCAATTGGTAAAAGAACAAATGTGGTTTTTTTAGCCCAAGATCATCCAAGTCTTCTCTCCTCTTGTCATCTTTCGAGGCTATCTTGGGTGCATAAGATTAGGATCCAAAATCTTGTTTAAGTTTTAGGAGGCCTACTTGGGGATTTCATCACCCCTTAAGAATTTTAGCTCATCCATCTCATTTAGAACCAAACCATCTAGCCAGCAATCCAAAAACTTCACATCCAAGTCTTCAAAATTGTTGTCACTTTGCCAAAAGTTTTCCATTCCTAACATCTTCCAAATCCACCAATCTCACCAAGGTTATCCCTTTGACAGAGCTTTATCTAGGTTAATCTAGCTTTGTAAATTTTTATCCCTCATCACCTTGAGCTAAAGGTTGGGATCCACAAGTGGTCAATCTCGTGCTCTTCCTAAAGGATCATCAGTCTATCCTTAAGTTGACACAATCACCACCAAGCTTGCACATAGGAAAGCAGAACTTTCATGCTTTGGCAACATATCTTTGAAGTTAGAATCCCCAACCCAATCCTCCTTAGGTTTTTTCATATAGCTTTGCCTCAACCTAGGAAATCATTTGCATAGAAAAGCCTGCCCCTTTTGCATTCATCAGCATTGTTGCATCTCATCCCTAGGAAACATTCTGCATTTTCATGCCACCTGTCACTCGCTGAGCCAAGAAGAAGGAAACAATGAAGCCCTATCATTTGGATCAAAAAACATTGCTCCCCTTGAACAGTCAACCATCCTTTAGCCTAGAGAACACTATACCATCACCTACTAACATTGAAGCTTTCATGAACCAACCAGAAAATGCAGTATTAGTGAATGCCATTGTAGACAAGAACAAAGAAACAATCATGGCTAACTTTCGAAGGGACAACATCGAAGTCTTCGACTTTGGAAGACCTCCTCCCTTATCATAACCATCTCACCCATTGTTTGGTCAACTACCACTCCCGATAGGCTCTTATGATTCAAATTATCCTCAATATGAGCCGAAAGAAGAGCCTCAAACTAGTCCATATGATCCAACAGACCCAAACATACTAGCCTCTACTCAAGTTGAAATCTCCCTTCCACAAGCCAATCCCGCCACCACCACTCCACCATTGGTCCATACCACTCCATCCCAAACCCCCTTCACCCAAAACACCTCATCACTCACTCCCTTCACTATTGTTGCTGCTCCTCTCCAACCCAGCCTTCCAAATCCACCCATCTCCCAAATTAGTGCTAGTATCTTTGGCCAACCTCAACAATATACAACAGGGATGCCACCCATGGGGCCAAGTAATCAACCTTTCATCACCCCTAGCTTGTTTACCTCAGCTCAGAGCACAATTCCATCATTTCCACTAGGTCCTTGGAGCTCAGTTCCATCAGCCACAATTCCACAAGCTACTACCCTCACTCCATAAAGCTATCAAACCCCACCAGCTACTACCAATGTTCTACCAAGCTCTCAAGTGACCCAAGCTCCTGCCACCACTCTACCAAGCTTTCAAATCCAACCACCAAGCTATCAAACCCCATCAATTCCATTTCCAAGCTTTCAATTCCCACCACCTCCACTACCAACTAATCCATTACCTCCTATTACGAACTATTTTTCTATGCCACTTCTAGGAGGAAATCCACCACCACCAACCACCAATTACTTGGCCTCTTTTGCCATGCAAATACCTTCCCAAATGGGGGCACAACCCACATATATTGGTCAAACTACTCAAATCCAAAGTCAAGTTCCACAAGCTCCCTAATCCTTTCCCCAAGCTTCACAACCATCTTATACCTTACCTCCACAAAGCAATCCATTTATCCCATAGCCAGCTTATGTTCCTCAATCCCAACCTCAAATCCAATATTAGCAGCAAGCCTCGCAACACATGTAGCAATATGTGCCACCTCCACCTCAGCAACCCATCATCCACCATTGAGTTTTCCAAGCCATGTACAATCCCTACTAGCCCATACCTCAAAGCCATCCATATTCCATTGCCCCATCTAGCACATACCTACCTCAGGGAACTCCTACATTGGGGGCACCCCAACCATCACCCATTAATTCAGAATGGGAAGCCATGAAGATAGCTTTGAAGAACATCCAAGAGGGAAATGATCCAAAAACCTTCAAATTTGAGAATGTGTGTCCTTACCCATTTGACAGAGCCATTACTATGACTCCATTCCCCAAGCATTTTGAGACACCCAAGTTTGACAAATTCAGAGGAAAAGGAGACCTTGTCACACATATCAAAGAATTTTACATGCACTGCCAAGAAGTGGCATACAATGACATCTTTCTCTTGCATCTCTTTCCCAAAAGCTTGGCCAGACCAGCTCTTGAATGGTTTTATAGAATCCCCTATGGCACAATTAAAAATTTAGCTAAATTATCTGAGGCATTTGTAGCCCAATATGCCCATCTTATTGAAATAGAGCTATTAGTAGTTGATCTTGTCCACACTAAGCAAAAATGTGGAGAAAGCCTTCCCGAATATCTACAAAGTGGCAAACCCTTACCACCCACATATCTTGCACCTTGCCAGAGCACCATTTAGTGAAAATGTTTATTGATAACGCCCATCCTAGCTTGGCTCACCATATGACCATGAACTGTTTGTAGACCTACGAAGATATCAAAGAGAAAGGAATGATCCTTGAGCAAGGACTCATTAAAGATGGTGTGGTCAAGAGTTACAATGAAGCCAACCAAAGTCAAACACATTCAAATGAAAAGTCTAGGTATTGGAACAAAAAAAAGCACGTTGCAATAGATGGCGTCACTGACACCAGACATGTGAATATTGTCGGTCCTTCTCAAAACCAGTCCAACCCACCATATCAACCAAACAATCAACAAGCTATCAACTACCAACAACAGAATAACCAAAGCTATCAAACCACAATCCAAGACCCAACTTCCAAGGGTCTAGCAATCAAGCTAATGCCATCAATGTAGCTGTAGGGAAAAAGCCCAGATTCCAACCTGCACCTAGAAACTATACACCCCTTGGTGAGCCATTGGATGTCATTTTTGAGAAATTAGTCAAGGAAAACCTCATGAAATTTCCTCCTACCCAACAAATTGAACCAAGCCAATCCAAAGTTACATGGTACAAAGACAATGAGTACTGCAAATTTCATAGGGTAAAAGGTCACACTACCCTCAGATGCATGAAACTGAAAGATTATGTGCAGGACCTCATTGATCAGAAAGAAATCACCATTGGTGCCCAAACCTCTCCCAATGCAGGCTTACAGATCTATCAAAATTCTTTTCCTCCTCACAACAGCCAAAATCCTGGAAAAGCATCTATCCAAACCAACAACAACAACACCAACAACTGCCAGCCAAACCAACAGCATGGGAAGAACAATGACCACACTTCATCCTACATAGACTATGGTAGCCTCATCGGTTGTATATCTAAAAAAGAGCCTTCTGTCAATGTTATCAATATCCAAGGCCCAAACAATGAGTGTGCAATCACCACTAGAAGAGTGCGATTTAACATTACAGACCCACCAGTGTCACCTACACCATCAGCTCCATCAAAAAGCCAGTACAATATCTTGGAACACCTCAGGAACATGCCAGCCCAAATCTCCATTTTAGACCTTCTCCACACCAGTCCTGTGTACAAAAGCATCCTTGACAATGCTCTCATAGAATCCCGTGTCTCTTTAGATATCAACACTACTGATTTTCATAATCTTGTTGGACACCTTTCATCCTCATGTGCCCTATCTTTCAAACCCACTGACATACTCATGGTCGAGCCAGATCACACCCTTTTACTTTACATAGCCATCATGGTATCCAATTCTTTCGTAAAAAGAGTAATGATAGATAATGGATCAGCCTTGAATATTTGCACCCTAAAATTTATAAAACAAGCTAGGTATACTGAGGCAAATATCATCAGTGAGGTTATCACCATCAAAGCTTATGACAACTTGGAAAGAACCACAGAAGGAACTATTTTGCTACCAATCAAGGTTGGGCCAGTCATACAAGAAACACTCTGCCATGTTATTGATCTAAACCTACCATTTAACATCCTCCTCAGTCGCCCATGGATTCATGCCATGAAATCCATTCCATCCACTTACCATCAGTGCATCAAATTTTTGCATTAGGGAACTAAGGTAACCATCCATGCTGATCCAGAATCCTTTGCTTACTGCAATGCAGTTGAAGCCTCATATACAAACCATTGCCCTAGAATTGATATCGACACAGACATCACCAGCTCATCCCACACTTGTAATGACCCAGAAACCATCCTCGCCTCCACCCTGTCTACCGTAAAGATCAATAACAAAGGCTGTGAAGAGTATAGGCTGTTAGATGCATTTGTTGTCGAGGCACTCCCACTTGATCCACATGCCCATGGATGACCAACATATCACAAAGCTAAAGAGATTCCACCTCCTCGATACAAACAGTTTGGCCCAACAACCTTTGTATCCTCAAAAATCCCTCTTCATGAGGAGCTCACTCCAGATATCAACAATTGGTTACATAAGGATGCACCTCCAAGAAATCAAGCATGCCTTGATCACTTCAGCCAAAAGTATCCCCAAGAACATAAGCTCATCACTGACAAATGGAACTATCAAGGTGGTGGTCTAGGACTAGAAGAAAGAGGCAAGCAGTGCCCCATCGACACACACAAGTGGGAATCGAGGTCAGGTCTTGGCTTTGGCATACCCACAAATGGGGGCACCAATACAGATGGTCACGTTTTTTCAAACATTCACCGTGACCTTTTCAAAATTGAAGACATTCCTAAGGAAGTTGAAAAGAGAGCCTACAATGATATCCCAAACGAAATCTTCCTTGGAGACTCTGTTCTCCAAGAACTATCCATCCATTTCATTGACCTACCACTCGCCCATCCACAACTCATAGATTGAGACCAACCAAGCGTCATACACATTGATGAGTTCACATCAGAGGAAGCACTTCTGAGATTCATGGGAGCTGAAACACCTCACAAGAAAACAAAGCCAGATTCTTCCTATATCTATAAGCTAGATCCCAAGGGGTATTTTGGATAAAATCCCCAACCTAGTTTTGATACACCCAAAACTAGAACTAAGGTGAATTTGAGACTAGATAAGGTAGCGAAGAGAACCCCTCAGTAAGAAACTCTAGAGTCACAAGCAGAACATGTGGATTTAGCATTGCCTCCTATAGATAATCGACCAGAGGTGTCTTCTATTCTAATTGAGAATACTAGAGAAGTCAACATCGGTTCTTCAGAGATCCCCAGACTTGTTCATATTGCCGCATCCCTATCACAAGACCAAGCTAACCTCCTCTTTGAGGTCTTAAGATAGAACATTGGCTGATTTGCATGGTCATATCAGGACATGCCAGGACTTGATCCAAAGCTTGTAGTTCGTCATCTTGTAGTTGATCCAAAGATCAAGCCTATCAGACAAAAGCTTAGAAAAATGCACCTCAAGGTGACATTACTGGTCAAAGCTGAATTAGAAAGAATGTTAGCTACTAAGATTATCCAGCCTATCGACTACTCAGAGTGGATCTCCAACATGGTCCCCATCACTAAACCTTCTAGTGACATCAGAATCTGCACTAATTTTAGAGATCTCAACAAAGCTTGTCCAAAAGATGATTTTCCCTTGCCCAACATAGATATGATTGTAGATCTTATAGCTGGACATGAAATTTTTTCCCTCATGGATGGATTTTTTGGGTACAATCAAATCAAGATTACAGAAGAGGATCAACATAAGACAACATTCACTACCCCTTGGGGAACCTTTTGTTACAACATGATGCCTTTTGGCCTAAAGAATGTTGGGGCTACCTATCAAAGAGCTATGCTAGCCATTTTTCATGATCTGATCGATAGCATTTTGGAGGATTATGTGGATGATATCTTGTTTAAATCTCACACCTTCATGGATCATCTTGCTGCCCTGGAGAAAGTCTTTGATACGTTAGCCAAATATCATCTCATGTTGAATCCCAAGAAGTGTGTCTTTGGGGTCACATCTGGCAAGCTTCTAGGCTTTATAGTTTCTAAACGAGGTATAGAGATCGACCCCAAGAAGGTCAAGGCTATCTTAGACATGCCTCCTCCCCAGACACTTCAATAGCTTTGCTCTCTTCAGGGAAAGCTTCAATCCGTCTGGTGCTTCATCTCCCAGCTTGCAGATAAGTGTACACCATTTGCACATTTACTGAAGAAGGATGAGAACTTCAAGTGGGATCCTTTATGTCAGCATAGCTTTGATTAGCTCAAGCAGTATCTCACCAATCCCCCTATCTTGGTTCCACCAGTTCCTGGTCATCTCCTAATTTTGTACATATCAGCAATGCCTACTACTCTAGGGGCACTTCTAACACAACTTGATGACTATGGTAGAGAAAGAGCCATCTACTACATCAGTAGAACCCTAGTTGGTTATGAACTCAATTATACTCCTATGGAAAAAGCTTGTTTGGCAGTTTTTTTCTCAACTCAAAAGCTTTGCCACTACATGCTAAGTCATACCATCTAACTAGTCTCCAAGATCAACCCTCTCAAGTATATGCTCTCTAGAACAACACTTACAGACCGTTTGGCCAAATGGGTTATGCTCCTTAGCAAATTTGACATCCAGTATGTGGACAGCAGGTTAATCAAAGGGCAAGCTATAGCAGATCACCTAGCTGATGCACCTCTAATAGATGCATATCCTTTGATCACAGAATTTCTAGATGAGCATATCTGTCTAATTGAAGAACAACCCCTATTGAAACTTTATTTTGATGGCTCATACACATCTCATCGATCAGGGGCAAGAATATGTTGGTCACACCTCAAGGAGATTACATTCCAAAAGCCTTCAAGCTACAATTCCCTAGCACCAACAATATATCTAAATATGAGGCTCTCATAGCAAGATTAAAGATAGCCACAAAATGGAACATCACTAAGTTACAAATCTTTGGCGATTCTCAGTTCACCATCAAGCAAGCCCTAAATGAATATCAAACCAAAGATGAAAAGTTATTACCCTACAAAGAGCTAGTTGATTAGCTAACCCAATAGTTTACAAAGCTTCAGTTTACACAAGTGCCTCGAATGCAGAACAAAGTAGTAGATGATATGGCTACTATCGGCTCGCTCTTGGAAATTCCCCAAGCAATTACACAGTATGATTTTTTAGTCAAGCAGCTCCTCACACTTGCCTATGCGAATGATGACTCAAACCGTGTTTGTATCTTGGTTGGTCCCCAATCCCCTTGGTACCATGAGATTCATGCTTACCTTAAAGATGGTATCATCTCCCCTCACGTCACACATACCCAATGCCAAAACCTCATCCAAAAATCATCCTGCTATGTTATCATAGCCAATACCCCATATCGTCAGGGTTATCATGATACTCTCTCTCAATGTTTAGATGAAAATGAGGCCACAATGGCATTAAAAGAAGTACACTCTAGACTTTGCGGTGCCCACACGAGTGATATTGTCCTAGCATGAAAAATCCTTAAAGCAAGCTACTATTGGCCTACCATTGAAGAAGACTCCTGTGACTTTGTCAGAAAGTGTCTCCCATGTCAGTAGCACGCAAATCTTGTGCACGCTTCAGCACAAGATCTATAGCCTATTGCACCACCTTGGCCTTTCGCTTGTTGGGGCCTTGATCTAGTTGGAACTATCACACCTCTCTCATCTGATGGACATAAATGGATAATAACAGCTATAGACTATTTCACTAAGTGGGTGGAAGGAGTCCCCCTAGTCTTAGCTATAGGAGTTCAGGTCTCCAAGTTCATCTTGTACCACATTGTTTGCCGCTTTGGTATCCCATCCACCATCTTCACCGACCATGGAGGTAACTTTGAAAATCTCAACATGGAAGAATTATGCACTTCCCTCTGCATCCATCACTACTTTTTTAGCCCATATTTCCCACAAGGTAACAACCAGGTAGAGGCAACTAACAAAATTGTCCTCAAAATCCTAAAGAAAGTTGTCAATGATTCCGACCGCGATGGACACCTACAAATAAATCCAGCCCTATGGGCCTATCGAACTTCCTTCCATACATCCATAGGCACAACTCCATACTCCCTACTCTATGGTGCCAAAGTGGTACTACCTATAGAGGTTGAAATTCCCTCCCTGTGCATATCTTTGTGAGGGCAAATATTAGATGAAGAATACAGAGTAGCTCGGCTCACCCAGCTAGATCTCTTAGACGAGAAGCGACAACAAGCCTATGATCATCTTATAGTCTATCAAGCTCATCTCAAAAGGAATTTCAACAAGAAGGTGCTTCCATGACACTTTCAGCCAGGTTACATGATCCTCAAAGAAAATATGAAAGTCCAAGCCGATCGGGAAAAGAAAGGCAAGTTTGAACCTACTTGGCTTGGTCCTTATGTTGTCACTGCCTCCTTTGGCTCTAGAGCCTATCAACTATCTACACCAGAAGGAGAACTCTTGAATGATCCTACTAACATCATTCATCTCAAGAAGTTCTATGCTTGAAGATCCTTGGTATACCCAGCTTTTGAAAAATACAAAAAAATAGTAAAGAGAAATAAGCATCCAATGGTGAAAACTTGGCAATTCAAGTGCCTTGGATAGGTACCTTGGTGAAAACCTGGTAATTCAGGTGCCTTGTGTACTAAGACTAATCCATTATCTATCGCTATCCTATCCCTAATCGATTCATCCACCATCCCATAACACACCTGCTTGTTCCTTTGGTGTTCCAACCAAATATCCAAAATCTGATGAAGCTTGTAAATACCTCCTATACAGCTTGTAAATCTTGTACCTCAGCTTGTAAATTTTGTACCAAAGCTTGTAAATCTTGTATCCCCCCTTGTAGCATAGCTTGTATATCTAAATCTTGTCCAAAGCTTGTACCATATTTCAGCTTGTAAATAATCTTGTATCCTAGCTTGTATCCTATCGCATGCACACAAAGAACCCCATTTTTCACTTAAGCTTTTCACAAACCATCTACCTATCTGCCTATCAACTATTACAGACATCCCACCCTTCACAAACATTTCCCTCTCACAAAAATCAAAACATGAACAACCTTGTACATTTGTAACCTATCTTGGTCTGTCAGCTTGTACATCCTCTTTAGCTTAGTACCATTGTATCTATCCAACTTTCGTGTTAGTTCCTCCTTGATCAGCATCTTGCACACATCGTACAACCCTTGGTTAGCTATTCCAATGCATCCTTTAGCTAGATCTCCTATCACCAAAGTGTTATCTTTCTTGGTTCAGCTTTCCAGATGCATCACTCATCCAAATCCATCAGCTTAGGTGCTCTCCAATAGATCCTTGTAGGATATAGCTTTCCTCATGTCCGATCTTGGTCCGTTAGTACCTCTTCCCACCCATCTTGTTGGCAAACCATTCTCTTTTGGATTTTCACTTTCTTTTGATTTGAAATCTTCCCTTTTGGGTCTTGACGTATCTTTTCCAAACAATGTTTTGTTCCCTCCTCAAGGTTGCCATGATCTTCCATATCATGGTATACTGTGAATGGGACAATCTGAGCATAAGGTCTTGATCAGGTCTTTTGTTTGTTTTTCTTTTCTGCTTGTGGGTTACCCAGTGTCGGTTCCACGCTGCTTCCTTTGGGAATCATGTGTGATGATGGGGCAATCCTTGCGTGCTTGTTTTGATTTAGTTCGTCAGTCCTCTGGACAGTTGGTGAAAAGGCCTTGATGTTCTTGGTAACCTTGGCAATTAACCAACAGTCCTATAGCAAATCTAGTGCTCAACTACATAGTGGTACTTCTCTTTGAAGTATCCCCCTGCTCAAAAAAATTCAATGGAATCCCTTCATCTCCATTATCCCCCATCCATATCCAACATCTATCTCTCCTACCCCAGCTTATGCATCAGTATCTCTTTGAATCAATCTTCACTTTTAGCTTTAGGGATCCACAATCCTAGTCTTAGGGATCCACCAAGCCTCATCTTTCGAGATCCACAATCCTAGTCTTAGGGATCTCTGAAACCCATTTTCCGCTAATCTGACTCTTTGAAATCCTATTGTATCAGCTTTATAATCCCCTCATCCATCTCCCTATCCTGGATTCCTTTTTATAGTGCTCCACTCCTTCATCCTCCACCTTCCCTGAAGTCTTAAGCTTGCTTCCTTTTGTGCCTCTGACCTCCCTTTATCATTCTCCCATAGTGACAGTTTGAGCTAATTCAGCCCCTTCTTGTTGCCAATCTGAGTCTCCTTACTCATCCCAAATTCTTGTAGTTTTCAAGAAGCCATCGAGCCTCGCTTTCTCTTCCTACCACCTTCTTGAGGGGGCATCTCGCAGTCCATTCTCTCCTCTTCTGCTCTAGCCTTGGGCATCTTATTTTCTTATATTTGATGCCATGCCACTTGCAACATCACATCAAAGAGGGGCAAAATGTAGACACCTAAAATCTTTTAGAAAATACAGTATTTTTATTTTTTGAAAAAGTCCCTGATGACATCACCATTTATTAATTAATTAATTATTTAATTAATTAATTTATTTTTATGCCATTATATCCCTTTTTCTTAATTAAAAATATTTAATTAAGGAATCCCTCCCAAGAATGTTTAAATCTTATTTAAACATTATTTCCTTATTTATTAATTATTTAATTAATAAATTGACCGAAAAATCCAAAATAAATATTTAATTTATTTTTTGCCCAAAACTTGGCCAATTTCCTTAAGATCACTAACCTCTTCCAAAATCTTCTAATCCTTCTTTAATTTCAATTAAAGGCTAATCCCATCATTTTCTACCCCTAATCCCAACTCAAAATTTTTAACTAAGGTTAAATATCAATTCTCATATTTATTAAAAATGTTTTAATAAATATCTCCTCAAACCAAGCCTATGAGATAAATAAACTTTATTTATCCTAACCCTAAGCCTATCCCTAAACCCCCTTTTTAGCTTAATCCACCCCATCCACCCATACTAATCAAGCTTAGCCACTAACTCACCCACCTTCATTAAATGCCATCCACTTGCATATCTCTAACAAGCTTAGTCTAATCCTAAATCACCTCTAATCCCACCCCTAACCTTGTCACATTCCCTAAGCAAGCTTAAGACTTTCCTAAGCCAAGAAAAGTCAACAATCTCAACTCCCTCCAAAATATCCCAACCACCCAACCATGAATGCTCTTACAAGGCCATTAAGACTCTTACAAGCCCATTCATTGCTCTTACAAGCCATTTATGAAGGGTCTTTATGAATATATTATACCTTGAGCCTCTTTTGTTGACTCATCCTTGCCCTTTCCTCCATTCTCTCACCCTGTGACATGTGTTACTCCCTGATTGGCTGTAAGGAAGCACAATCCATGTGCTCTCCTCTCATGCAATCTAAGTCCTCCATAAGCTTTTTCCTTTCCTTCCATCTAAGCCCTCCATGCCTCAAGCCTCTTGCCTATAAATTGAATCCCCTCCCAAGCCATTTCATCATAACCTTTAAGCCAAAGTTATAATGCTAGTTTGAGAAACAAAGCCTTTAACCATACCCTTATAATGCCAAATTGAGAGCTCACAAAGCTACCAATTTGCCATCTTCCATCTCCATTGAAGCATATTTTGAGTATCTTGAGCATACATCCCACATCCACATAATAGACTCATCCCTAAATCAAGTGACCATCCTCATTGGGAGAGCCATTCCATGGCTCATATTCTCATTTGAGGGTTTCACTTTGTCAATCTCATATGTTATGATTTTTATGCTAGTTAATGCTTTTGTTTATTAATAGATTAGTATTACTTGCTAACATATTTCTCATATACAAAAGGTACTTCAAGCGTAGAAGACCTATGGATTTTTTGTATGCCAATGAAGATGATGAATTTGAGAAAAGAATTCAAAACAAAAATGATGATGAATTAGGATTTGTGGCTATAAAAGAAGAGAATCCTAAAAGGGAAATGAGAGAGGAAAAAGATTTGGTCTCACAAGTTGAAGAGGTATTTGATTGGATCATAGTCATTGGATGTTCACATCACATGACTAGTGAGATGAACTAGTTTGTCATGTTCCGAAATCATGATGGAGGAATTGTTAGAGTTGGTAACAATGCAACCTATCATATCTCAAGAATAGGATATATCACTCTTGATGGATAGAAGTTAACACTAATGATTCTTATTTTGTTAATTGATTAAAGCATTACCTATTGAGTGTTGGAAAATTGGTTGATAAATTCTATTAGTTGCAATTTATAGAAAGACTTGTATTATCAAAGATTAGGATGGTAAGTTGATTGGAACAAGTACAAGATTCAAAGGTATTGTGTTTGAATTGAACCCTACTAAGATGAATTTTTTGGCTATAAAAGTGGATAATAGCTGGTTATAGTATAGAAGGTTTTGTCATATAAACTTTGATAATATTGTGAAGGCTAGCAATACATTTGTAGTCAAAGATTTACCTAGAATCATGAATCCTGCTAATGTTATGTGCAAAGAATGTATCATGGTTGAGTAGAAGAATGTTTCTTTTCCCAGCAAGATGTTCACCACCATAGAGAAATTGGATATTGTTCATATAGACTTGAGTGGTCCTACTAGAATAAGAGGATTCTATGGAGAAACATATTTTATAATTTTTTTTTATGATTTCACTAGAATGATGTGGGTAGCATTTCTTAAAGAAAATTATGAGGCGTGTAAAAAGTTTAGGGTATTTAAGTATAGAGTTTAGAATGAATCTAGTATAGAGATTAAATGTTTGAGATTAGTTAAGGGTGAAGAGTTTACTTCTATATATTTTAACATCTTTTGTGAAGAAAATGGAATTGCCAAAAGATGGAATGGATCTATATCAAAAGCAACAAGAGAAACTATGTTTGAGAATAATTTATCCAAGATATTTTGGAAAGACACAGTCAATACAATAGTATACACCATGAATAATTTCTAGATCAAAAAATGTACAAACATGACTCCCTATGAATTATGGTTTCGACATGCACTATCAGTAAAGTATTTCAGAGTTTTTGGAAGTAAATGTTACATAAAGAGAGATGATGATATTGGTAATTCTATCC
This sequence comes from Cupressus sempervirens, assembly GCA_028749045.1. NCBI lineage: Eukaryota > Viridiplantae > Streptophyta > Pinopsida > Cupressales > Cupressaceae > Cupressus > Cupressus sempervirens. The sequence continues at coordinate 644,100,200 of CM053786.1, read as the reverse complement.
AAGAAGCGATGAAGGTATTTTTTTTTATTATTCATTGAAAATAAAAGTTTATAGATGGTTTAATCAAAGAACTAAGAAAATTGTTTTAAATCTACAAATGTGAAAGTGGGTGAAAAGTTTGGAGTTAAAGAAAGAATATTAGATTATATTTATAATGAAGAGGAATATAATTCTAAGCTTGATAAAGAAAATTTTGAAGTTTTCTTTGAGACTAAAAAAGATTTGTAGAATGATTTTCGAGCTATTGAACAAATAAAAGAATAGAAATCAGAATCGAGAGAAGACATAAAAGTTGAGGTAGCAACTCCCACACCAAATAGAAATTTTGTGAAGAATCACCTTACTGAATAGATTATTGGAAGTAACGATAAAGGAGTGATGACAACAAACAAAGTATATGAGGAATTATTTTTATTTCTCAAGTTGAACCAAAGAGCATAGATGAAGCATGTAAGGATGATCATTGGATTCAAACAATCAAGGAAGAACTAGATCAAACTATTAAGAATTAGACATTGGAAATGCTTCCTAGGACTAAAGGAAAGCATTTTATAGGGACTAAATGGGTATTCATAAATAAAATGAATGAATAAGGTGAATTTGTGAGGAATAAAGAAAGATTGGTATGTAAAGGATATTCATAGCAAGAAGGTATAGATTATGAAGAGATATTTTCTCTTGTTTCTAGAATGGAAGCAACGAGAATTTTTCTAGCTTATGCATAAAATAAGAAATTCAAAGTATACTAGATGGATGTAAAGTCATCATTTCTAAATGGAGAACTTGAAGAAGTCTATATTGAGCATCCATAATTATTTCCTTTTATTGTAGACATGGATATGCTTTTCAAATTGAAGTAAGGATTGTATGGTCTAAAGAAAGCACCTAGAACTTGTTATGAAAGGTTGAACAAATATTTGGCAAAATTAGGATTTTCTAAAGATACAATAGATAGCATTTTGTATTTGAAAGAAATTGAGACTAGATTATTGATCATTGTAATATTTGTTGATGACATAATATTTGGAGGTAATGATGAAGAAACTAATAAGTTTGTTGATGAGATGAAGAATGAATTTGAGATGACTATGATTGGTGAGATGAAGTTTTTCTTAGGTTTAAAGATTGTGCAAAACAATGATGGTATTTTCATATCACAAGCTAAGTATTATAAAGAATTGTTGAAAATATTTGGTTTAGAAAATTGTAAGCCTATTGGTATACCTATGATAACTGGTCACAAGTTATATAGCAAAGATGTGGCACCTATAATTGAGCAGAAGTATAGATCTATGCTTTGAGGTTTGCAATATCTAAATCACACAAGACCAGATATATAACATGTAGTTGGGGACCCCCTTGGTTACCCAGGATAACCCCAAGAAAAGATAATTGGACCAGACCCCGACCCATGATCATCTTAGTGACTACGTTGATTTGTCCCCCAGCCCTACTGCACCCACCTCCCCCTTGGAGGTCCCCATTTCGCCCCCAGAAGAGATGATAGAAATCATGGTTGAAAAGGGAGGGGAGGCCATCAGGAAAAATAAGAGAAGAGCCTGGAGAAATTTCAATATGGATAGTGTCAGTATGGGCATTGTTAGAGAACCTGCTAAAATCCAGGCGTTGGGGGATCTCGACAGTAGCACCCACTATGACGAGCTCCTTGACTCGACTCTTCTAGTTCTCTCTAACAATGTTTGTGAAATGGGTTTCAACTTTCTCACCAATGCAAAGAGCAGCCTGATCGACAATTTCCACTCCATTAAGTGGATTTTTCAGGAAATTGAGACTCTGAAGGATAGGTCCAACCAGACCAACAACAGGGGGGATTTCAAGGATCATGAGGCCAGAGATAGTAAAGACCAAGTGGAAAACTAGGAAAAAGACAGAAGCCAGGACCCTTGAGACAATCAGGAGGACAGAATCACCCGACTCGAGCAGAAGGTCCAAAGGCTAGATTTCGTCCACCAGGTTGTGACTAAATAGATTGTGGATACCCCCCATACCTTGAATGAAAACATTGTTAATCTGGGGGACTATCTGACCAATGCCGATCTTGTGGGGAATGTGGACCAGAGTACAGAGCATGGAAGCAGCCGGGAAGATCCTCAGAAAGAGACTGGAATCCAGGAAAGTCAGGGGGACCAGATGCATTTCCTCCCCACGATCCAGGAGGAAGAGGCCAACCAGAAGGAAAGTGACGCTGCAGAAACCTTGCAGGCAATGGAAAAGAAGGGACACTAGTCTGCCTGCCAGGCTCTATTCCTGGCCTTTGTTTCTTAGGCTTCGGGCCTTTTTGTTTCTGGCCTTTTGAGGCAGCTTTTTTTTTGTGTTTTCTACTTTAAGTTGTTTTATGCTATAAAACTTTGGGTTTCAGGATCCCTGTAAAACCTATTTTACTAATCAAAAATATGTAGTTGGGATAGTATAAATATCTCAAGATGATCCTAATGAATCTCATTATGTAGCAGTAAAGAGGATACTCAGATATCTAAAGGCTAGACCTAACTTTGGACTATGGTATGATAGATCAAGTGATTTCACTTTGTGTGCATATACTTGTGTGGATTGGAAAGGTAGTATGGATGACAAAAAAAGAACTATTGGTGGAGCATTTTTTCTTGCAGGAAGATTGGTTTCCTTTCTAAGAAAAAAACAAGATTGCATTTCATAGTGTATAATTGAAGAAGAGCATGTGGCAAAAATAAACAATTGTAATCAAATTATGTGGATGAAACAAATGCTAAACAATATTGGGATAGAGTTTTCAAAATCTATTATCATACATTGTGATAATGCAAGTACAATGAGTATTTTTAAGAATCATGTGTTGCATTCCAAGACTATGCATATATCTATTAAGTATCATGTTTTGAGAGAGAAAGATGCAGAGAACTAGATCAAATTGTATATGTAAGTACTAAAGAGAAGATTGTAGATCTTTATTAAGTCTTTATCTAAAAATGTATTTTAGTACATTAGAGGTATTCTTGGGGTTATGATCCTACCTAATTCTGAGTAGATGATGCAAAGATTGCATTAGAACAATGGGCACAAAGAACTATTATTGAACTAGACTGGATATTGATGTTTCCTATATGGGAGAGTGTCTAAGATGAGCAGAGTCATCAAGAATTGTTGGTATTTGGTATACAACTATGTCTTTGGACACTCAAGTTGATTAAAGACTTTGAGCAAATGATTGACATAATGAACTCTTTTTCATTGATACTAATGGGGGAGAAGTATATATGAAAAAACATCCTCTAATGGGAGATAAAGTGTATACATGATCCTCTAATGGGGGAGAAAGTGTGTATATGAAATATATCTCCTATGAATGAGGGAGAAGTGTCTCCTATGTATGAGGGAGAGATTACATGAAAAATCCTATGTATGTATGGGGGAGAAGTGTCGTAAGGAGAAATATTATTGATGTCAATGGGGAAAAACATTGAATGATGAGAAATTATGAAAATTTGATTTCTATCCATGGAAGTATGAAGAAGTTGTTCATGTAAGTGAGAATTTTGAACAACTGATGTCGATCCTAAAGAAGAGATGCAAACATAATGGTGTTCTTGCAAGATTTATATTTGATTGATGAAGAGGATTTGAAAAGATAAGAGCATTAACAAAGTTTGATTTGGCATTCTTGGAGCTTAGATGTTTTTCATCAGATGAACATATCATCAATGCCAAAGGGGGAGATTGTCAGCATGACTGATAATGGAACTCCTTTGTGGGATTATCCTAAGAATAAATAGAATACTTGGAGATATTGAGTATGATTGGCATGTTGCACTCATGATTGTATTTTTCATTAATGTCAACATAGCATTGTTTCTAGGTAGACTAGTATAATAGAAGACATAGAACAAGGTTGAACAAACTATGTATTGATGATTAGATCAAGCGCAGTTAAGGATATTTTCTACAATGTGGCCTGATGAAGTAGTTTACATACAAAGAACAGTATACATATAGAGTACCTAAGAACTAGTTTTTGATGTTTGGACTTTATCTCCTAATAGAGATAGAATCTCAATATGTGAAGTTGAATAGTGACAACAAACAACCTACTGATCACATCAGTGAGTGCATAAGGTTAGAGACCAAACGTTGTAGAATTTGTAAAGACTATGAGCTTGCAATTATTTCTAAATATGAATAAATGTAATGCTTTATAATATATTAATGTGGTCCTATTATAATTAATTAGGAAAGCCTCGAGGCTAACTCAAGGAATTATTTTGAGGATAACGTATAAAGGAAGATTATTTTCCTTTTCATAAAGTGGGAATGTGTTATGTGATTTTTGAATTATTTGGTAAATGCGAGTAACCAATCCAAGGGATTATTAAATGTAAAGTTGCTGATCTTGTATCAAGATTAGAAGAGGAGAAGTTTTGTTAGAGGACAAAGAAGGAGCTATACATTTCTATTCTTCTACAAGGAATAATATGAAGATCAGTTGGTTAGTGAGTTTACTGGTCTTGCCCCTGAAGCTACTTGGATAGTGGGACCATTTGCCTTCTACATCTCCTTATAGAGTTGGCACAACTCTAACAGGGTTGGAGTCTCCTAATAGGGATTTAAATCTCCTAGTAGGATTGATATGTACTAAACATATTTCATTGGCTCCTAACAAAGTCTATCCTCTAAAAAAAGCCTTTTATATTAGTACATCATTTTTGGGTACCATCCCCATCGAGGTTTTCCCTTTAATCAAGGGTTTCCCTAGATAACATATTTGGTGTTATTGTGTATGAGTATCTTCTTATGGTTGTTGATTATATCATTCACATTCATAAAGGTTAATAAGGTTGATAAGATTTTTAATTCTTGGATAACTTATTCACCCCCACCCCACTTTCAATTATCTTGGTGGACTTTAATGTCTAACAATTACATGTTGATTTAAACGAAGAAATTTATGTCCAACAACCACCAATTTACTAAATATGGAGAATATAAATTTGGAGTGTAGATAAGAAAAATCACTTTATGGTCTTAAAAAATCACAAAGGGCATGGTACTCCAAAATAAATATGTACTTTTGAGATGAGGGATTTAAAAGAAGTTGATCCAGATGTGTATGTAAAAAAATAGTGATGCACTTCTATATATTAAGAGATTTATTACAACTCAAGGAAGTTCTTATCCTCTCTAATTAAAAATTATGAGGGTTGTTAGAATAATTTTTATGTATAAATGACCATTTATTATGACTTCTAGAAATATCTAGTCATACGACATAGTCCATATTGTTCTTTTTTCCTAGGTAACTTTAGTAGAACTCTCTAGAAATCTACTTAAAGTATATATAAACAAGACACTCCTAACATTATGAGTGAAGAAAAAATATCAGTGTAACAATTTGGAGTGCTTAGTTAATAAATTATATCTTTAGTGTGCATATGTGTTGTATATGCGTTGTATTTGACTTTGTTCTGTTGCTTTGTACTCCTCTATTTTGTTGTTATACTTTTGCTATGTTTTGCTTTTTTTTTAATAGTTAAATATGAAGGTATTGGAGCTTGATGTGATCCAAATAAATTATTTACTTGATATTGAAGTTTCTATACTCCTACAATTGAAAATAAAGAAAAACAATTTGAAACAAGATTGTAGACAAAAATCTTGAAATTTTGGTCAACCAGTGAACTGACTAGTTTGAACTAGCTGATTAGAAAGAAAAGATAAATATATGCTCTAAAATAAATATCTAATAGAATTAGCATTACAATTATTATGCAAACCAAACCCCAAGACACTTTTATGCCAACTCGAAGCCTCTCCTAAAAAAAAGCATTTGATACGCTAAATACTATTTTCCAAGTTTTCTCGCACTAAGATGTAGTGCTTTTCATTCTAAAATATGAACATTGGCATCAAATTTATATTTCCATATTTTCTTTCGAAGATCGTCCATTACTTTTAATGAAATCTACATTTCCATTTTCCATTTACTTAAAGATTGACAGACTAAGAAGGGGATTCAAGTATAACTTATTTAGAGGAAAGAAAGAGAAATGATATTTTAAAAATCATACTGAGTCCTATTAGTTTTGTTAGCTTTGGACAGTTGTTTGTCCATTTGCTATTATTTAGCAAGTAATTTTTTTGCTAACTAATTGGTTAGATTAGAAACAAATATTTGTTAATTAATTGACCACTTTTGGAAACAACTAAAAACTGACTTGGTTAGGGTTGTTAAGTTTTTTTAATCTCAACCATCGATTGTAAATCAATCTTGGCCATTGGTTTACCAACAAGAGTAGTATAAAAAGAGGTCAGGGGGGGATTTGGAGAACATGAAGTTTGGTGAAACGTTTGCAGTGTTAGCAAATAGTCTCGCAGTGTTAGCAAGGGTGCAGTGTTAGCGTGGGAATAGCAGTGGGGAATTTCAGCAGAATAAATTAGGAGGTTGTTGGAATTCTGCCAGTAAGAGGCAAGGAATTTTGTATCTCTTGATTTGCTGAAGTTTAATATAATTTCTCATCTTTAGAACTGGTTTTCCCTTAGAGGTTTTCCAGGGACAATTTGTCCGAAAATATTGTGTTCATTATGTTGCCCATTTCTTTCCGTATTTTATAAGTGAAGTTTTAGTTGTGTTATTTTTCGATATTAGCTGGGAATTTATTTTCAGCACTTTAATAATCATTTATGATAGGATATTAATAATTAGTGATTGCAATAGTTAAATTTTTCACATGGTATCAGAGCATTGTTAAGGGTTGAAGAGTTTTTCCCTAGGAAATAAATTTTGATCTCTTTAGATTTGTTATTTCTTTAAACCCTTGAGATGGCTTCAGCTAGTTTGAGAGATCAGGATAGATTGGATGGTGCCTCAAATTTTGGTTTCTGGAAGGCCAAAATTTCTTTATTGTTGGAAGAGAATGGTATCAAGGATTATGTTACCAGTGTTGTACCTGTACCAACAGATGCAACACAACTTGCAACATATAGGAAGGATGATGCCAAGGCGAGGAGGATAATCCTTGATGGTGTCAAGGATCATATTGTTCCACATATCTCGGAGCTAGATACAGAAAAAAAGATGTGGGACGCCATTTTGACTGTATACCAGAATGCTACCACCAATAGGAAGTTGATTCTCAGAAAGAAGCTAAAGAATACCCGAATGAATTAGGGAGAAGACGTCACAAGTTACCTTAACAGGCTCAGACTTGTCAAGGATGAGTTAGCAGTTGTTGGAGATAGTCCTAGTGATGATGAGGTAGTGAGAATAGCCCTAAATGGGTTTAATAAACAATGGAGTGTCTTTGTTCAAGTTGTCAGTGGATGAGATACTTTATCGAGTTGGGATTGACTATGGACTGATTTCAGTTAGGAGGAGTTTAGACTAAGTCTTGTCAATGGGGCCAACAAGAGTCAGAAAAATGAGGTGGAACAAGAGAACGTTTCCCTAGCAGGTAAAGGGAAAGCAAAGAAGGGATCTAGCAAAGGATCAAATTCACAAAACAAAAAGAAGAAGAAGGACCTTTCTAAGGTCAAGTGCTTTGGATGTCATGAGTTTGGCCACTATGTCAATGATTGCCCAGAGAGGAAGAAGGGTAAGAAGTAAGTGGCAGCTTCAACAAGTGTGAAAGAACTCTCTAGTAGAATGGAAGATGAGTTTGCACTGATAGCTTGTATGGTTAGCTCAACCTCATAGTGTGTTTGGTATATAGATAGTGGGGTGTCATTTCATATGATAGGAGTTAGAGAGTACTTCAACAATTACAAGGAGGAGGACACCAACATCAAGATTTCTTGGGAAAACTTGTCCAAACTCAACCTTGTTGGGAAAGGGTCTGTTCAGTTTTAGAGGGAGAATGGAAAGATAATTCCACTTCATGATGTGTTATATGTGCCAGGCTTAGGTATGAGTTTGATTTCTGTATCTATTCTTTAGGATAGGGGGTATAATGTACTCTTTAGAGGGACAAATGTGTTGATTAAGCACAAGGATTGGAAATCACCCATAACTATTAGAGTTAGGAGTGGTTGCCTTTTTAGATTGCAGTTTGATACTCCTAAGGCACTTATGAGCAATAGTAATCCTAGAGATCTTAGAGAGCTATGGCATAGGAGGATGGATCATATTCATCATGGAGCACTTAGATTGCTTCGTGAGATAGTGATAGGTGTTCCAGAGGTGAGCACAGAGCATGACGATGTATGTAAGGGATGTGTGTTGGGGAAGTTTGCAAAGCATATTTTCCAAGGAGTGACACTAGATCTAAGGGTTTTCTTGATCTAGTACATTCAGATGTTTGTGGACCGATGTCGATGAAATCTCTTAGAGGATATGAGTATTATGTTACTTTTATTGATGATTTCTCTAGAAAGACCTGGATATACTTCTTGAAGACTAAGGATGAGGTTTTCAATCAATTCCAAGAGTACAAGGCTCTTGTGGAGAATTTGACAGTAAAGAAGATAAAGGTTCTTCAGTCAGACAATGGAGGCGAGTACAAAGGAAATGTCTTCCAGGAGTTCTATACCAGAGAAGGAATCAAGAGAGAATGGATTGTTCCTTACAATCCATAGTAGAATGGAGTTGCTAAGAGGAAGAACTATTCTATATCAGAGGCAGCAAGAGCTATGCTACATAACTAGGACATGCCCCATTACTTATGGGCAGAAGCATGTAATACAATAGTCTACATCTAGAATAGAGTTCCACACAAGGTGCTAGGGAAGATGACACCAGAGAAGGCTTTCACAGGGAAGAAGCCAAATGTTGGTCACTTCAGGATATTTGAGAGTTTGGCATATTGTCATATTCTTGGAGATACATGTACAAAGTTAGATCAGACTACAAAGAGGGGGTAATTTGTTGGGTACAGTGAGACCTCAAAGGCATATAGGATTTTCATTCCAGGGACTAAAATAATAATTGTCAAATGTGATGTCAAGTTCATGGAGGACAAGGCATTTAGGAGATCGAGAGATTTTCCAGTAGATGATCAGAGTGTGCAGCCAACAGAAGCTCCAAGACCAAGTCAAGGGCAACAAAGCTCAAGTACAATTACCAATGCGAGTGTAGACTCAGTTAGTGAAGATTCACAGAGTATGGAGCAATAGATACAATAGGAAATGCATCTAGAAGACTTAGAGGTTGACATTTCATCCTCTACAGTTGGCAGCAGGAACCATGAGGTTCTAGATACACAAAGGGATACTCAGGAGTTTGTGGGAGCTCCTAGGAAGGGTACTAGATAGCGAAGACAACCAGCCAAGTTCAATGACTATGTGGCATGAGTTAGTCAGTTGGTAGATAGTGAGCCTTCTATCTGTCAGGAAGCTGCAGAACATCAGGTATGGCGAGATGCTATGGTTGAGGAATATTCTTCAATAATGCAGAATGATGTGTGGGAGGTAGTACCTAGACCAACAGATAGGGTTGTAGTTGGATCACGCTGGATGTATAAGATAAAGCACAGTGTAGATGGTAGCACCAAGAAATACAAGGCAAGGTTCATGGCAAAGTGGTTCTCTCAGAAGGAGGGAATAGACTATGAGGAGATATTTTCTCTAGTTGCCAGGTATACTTCTATACAAGCTGTAATCTCACTTGCAACACAGATGGGATGGAAAATCCATCAAATGGATGTCAAGATAGCATGCCTTAATGGTGAGTTGAAGGAGGAGGTATACATAGAACAACTAGAAGGCTTTGTAGCACACAACAAAGAGACCCACGTGTGCAAATTGAAGAAAGAATTGTATGGACTCAAGCAGGCTCCTAGAGCGTGGTATGAGCATATTGATACATACTTGTAGAAAATGAGCTTTGTGAAGAGTGAAGTAGATGCTAACCTCTACTACTTGGTGGTTGGGGGTGAGATTCTCATTCTTGTTCTTTATGTAGATGATCTATTTCTTACAAGTTCACTAGGGCTCATAGTGGATTGCAAGAGGAACCTTGCAAAAGAGTTTGAGATGAAAGATTTAGGACTTATGCACTACTTTCTAGGCACGGAAGTGTGGTAGACAGATGGGGAGATTTTCCTTGGTCAAGGGAAATATTGCATTGAAATCTTGAAGAAATTTGGGATTGAGGATTGCAAAGCCATGTCTACACCCATGATTACGAATTGGAGGAAGGTAGATACATCTAAGGAGAAGGATGTAGATCCCACTTTATAGAGACAATTGATTGGTTTGCTTATGTATTTGGTCAACACTAGGCCAGATATAACATTTGCAGTTAATTCTCTTAGTCAGTTCATGGTTGAACCAAAGAGAATGCATTGGATAGCGGCTAAGCATGTGCTACGTTACTTGCATGGTATAATTGAGTATGGGATCAGATATGTTCGACGTGAAGGTATCAGGTTGATAGGCTATACTGACACAAATTAGGTAGGAAGTACAACAGACAAAAGGAGCACTTCAAGGTGTTGTTTCAGCTTGGGATCAGGAGTTGTATCTTGGTTCAACAGGAAGTAGAATTCTGTGGCTCTGAGTTCAGCAGAAGAAAAATACATAGCAGCTAGCATGGCAACATGTGAAGCTATATGGCTTCGAAAGTTGTTAGTATCTTTGTTTCGTCAGAAGGTTGAGACTACTGTGATACATTGTGATAATCAGAGTTGCGTCAAATTGTTTGAGAATCCAATGTTTCATGATAGGTCTAAACATATAGATATCAGATATCACTTCATTAGAGATTGTGTACAAGGGGGAGTTGTTCAGCTACAGTACATACCTACAGAGGAGCAGGTAGAAGACATTCTGACTAAGGCATTGGGGAAGGCAAAATTTATCTTCTTTAGAGATAAGTTAGGTGTCCTATAGAACAGCTTCCTCGCTAAGAGGGAGTGTTAGTTTTGTTAGTTTTGGAAAGCTGTTTGTCCATTTGCTATTATTTAGCAAGTAATTATTTTGCTAACTAATTGGTTAGATTAGAAACAAATATTTGTTAATTAATTGACCACTTTTGGAAAAAACTAGAAATCGACTTGGTTAGGGTTGTTAAGTTGTTTTAATCTCAACTGTCGATTGTAAATCAATCTCAGTCATTGGTTTACCAATAGGAGTAGTATAAAAGGAGGTCAGGGGGGCATTTGGAGAACATGAAGTTTGGAGAAACGTTTGCAGTGTTAGCAAATAGTCTTGCAGTGTTAGCAAGGGTGTAGTGTTAGCATGGGAATAGTAGTGGGGAATTTCAGCAGAATAAATTACGAGGTTGTCGAAATTCTACCAGTAAGAGGCAAGGAATTTTGTATCTCTTGATTTGCTGATGTTTAATATAATTTCTCATATGTAGAACTGGTTTTCCCTTAGGGGTTTTTCAGGGAGAATTTGTCCGAAAATATTGTGTTCATTGTGTTGTGCATTTCTTTCCGTATTTTATAAGTGAAGTTGCAATTGTGTTATTTTTTGATATTAGCTGGGAATTTATTTTCAGCAGTTTAATAATCGTTTATGACAGGAGATTAATAATCAGTGATTGCAATAGTTAAATTTTTCACAAGTCCTTGGTAAATGCATGTTGTTTCTTGATAGGGCCCTCTGGTACCAAAGATTGAAAAAAATTGAGAGATCTCTCACATTTCTTGTTTAAATTAAATGTACTCATAATAGACTGTTAAAGGGATCATTCTAAAGAGATGAAATTCTAGATATCACCAAATTGTTGAACCCCTTTCTTAAAACAAAAAAAGATCTACATAGGGTAAGAAACTCCAAATGGTTAGTTATTTTCATAATTCATAGTTCTATGTTTAAAATGATATAGGAAAATAATATCATAATTGTCGCATAAGTTTACGAAAGATTTTTAAATTTTTAAAAAGAGTCATATATAGATAAAATTATTATTATATATTTAAAATGGGTCATATGGGGTTGTAAAAAGAGTCATAAATGTTTGGAATATAAAGAACATTTAAAAAAAACTACAATGAGTTAGATTCTAATATAATCACAATTTTAAAAAAAAAATATTATGGATATCATTTAAGTCTCATTGTTAATTAAATTACTTGATAAGCATCTCACTTTGTAATAGCGACGGGGTTCCATCTTTATGGATTAGCTCCCTAGTGGGAAATTAAAAAGTGTGAAAAAAAATTCTTAAGGATTGATCTAGATATATAATTTTATTTGAAAGAAATTAGATTTATAATGAGAGGGAAAATGTCATAAAGAAACTCATCAACACTTCTACCAATACTTCTAAAGGACCACCATCAGCCATAAGTTTGAAAGAGGATAGAAGATGAGATATGCCTAGCTTAAAGAGCTTAAACCATCACCAAACTTATTCACATTAACAGATTAGAGTTGCCTTTGTAATATTACAAGTTTTAGTTAGAGTACTAAGTTTTTTAACCAAATCAATAGAAGATATAGCATAAAACTACTCATATAGTGTTCAACTTGGTGTGAGAGTTCTCAATAATTTACATGACAACCTAATTTTTTTAAATATTTCCACATATTTTACTTTGACAAAATATGCATGTGCACTTTCGTTTTCAAGCATGTTCAAATCCTTGAATTCTTCCTTCAATTCTTGTAGATTGAAAAATATTAAACTTGAAATCTATCTTGGTATTATTCCTTATAGAGCCTTCTTGGCATTCTTGGTTGTCTTCTTAATTCTACTAAATGGACTCCCATATAGATTTATTTGAGAGTATTCCAATCTACTAAATCTAAATAAGCTCATTCAATGATATCTTATAAATATTTTTCTATTAAAAAGTCATCATTTTGAAATTTAAATAATCATGCATATTTCTATCTAATGGCCTCCATCTTTTGTTGTTAAAAAACACATTTCCATCTAATTCTTAGAATAGGAAACAATTTAGAATTCAATGAGATAAGATATTGGTAAAATTTTAAACATTAGATTTGCACCTAAAATAAAATACTATTTCTAATACAAATGAATATTTAGAAAAACATTAAATAGGAATGGTGAGCTTTGTGGGATCAATGGAAGAGTGAGATGGTAAGGTTGGTTCAAATTTGGATTCTTTGAGTGGCAAAAATGGAAGTCGTGAGGAGGTCATTCAAAGATAACTACTAGGGATTCTAGCCCTATTGTAGACTTTGTTAACAACATTCTATTCCCATAATGTCTTGGGGGTTCTTCCAAAAATTCCTTCAAGGATAGACTTTTTGGGACTCTGGGTGGAGTGACTGAGGTAGTGGTCCAACTTCATTCTAGTGTTGTCAATGGATATGGAAAAAGGGATCTTGAGGTTACTATGAAAGTGTGTTCTAGTGGTCTAGTGAAAAGGATGTTCAAGTGGGATCAAAAAGATTGGGGGAAGCTGTTCAGGGTGATCTTGAACAAAAAGACCTCAGTTCCTATTGAGCCCATCAAATTGTGATGCCAAAATGAGCAGTTTTCTATATTATTCTCGATCCCTACTTGGATTCTTCTATTTTACCCTTGGATAAAATTGGTGGTAAGTGTGGGATGGATAAATGTGAAGATTGAAGGTGATTCAAAAATTATTATAGAAACTGTTAAAGGTAACATGAAGGAAAGATGGGCTATTAAATGTGTGATAGAAGACATCAGACACTTATTAGTTATTTTAAATAGGTTTGATTTGAATCATATTTTTTGGGAGCGAAATAGGGTGGCAAATGGAATGGCGGCATTAGGCCTAAATGTGAGAGGACTAAGATTTTGGAGGGAATTTAATAACTTGCCAAATTTGGTAAGAGATTTAGTGAACCAAAAAAATCAAGCATGATGAATCCTAAGTGGAGAATTATTTTAAATTTTTGTGACTTGCTGCTGAGTAGGTGGAAAGGATGAAGTTATGAAGGACAGATGGTAAGGAGAAATGGAAAAGGTACTTGTAACAATAAATTTGCATGGTCCAAAAAAGAAAGAATTTTGAAGTTTGAGATGAAAGGTTTTTTAATGATTTTCCTATGCATGTTCTTTTACATTGGGATGAGTAAAAGTTCAAATTTTAAATGGTTTGAGAGTATTGGGAATTATGGAAAAGATTGGGGGAGAGATAGAAATTGATTTCTACAAGGGACACTGCTATTATTATTAACAATAATGGCCTTTATGTTTGCTTAAGGGCTATTATTTTTCTGCCTAAGTGTGAAGTCATTCTTAGCAAGTGCTTCTGGGTTTGGAAGGAGAAGAGAGTTTTAGGGAAAATTGCAGAGATGGGTGGTAACCTTTTGCAAATTGAGCTTTCCATGATAGAGGAGAATTATAGGAAGCTTCTCATGTGGTACATGTTGAAGGAAGGTGGTTTCAATTTGTTTATGGAGGTGTTAAATGGGTACAATGAAAATTGTTCCTTATAGTTTGTCAATTCTTGGGAGGACTGAAGAGTTATGATTAATGGCATCTTGTTTCATATCTCTAAGGAATTCATCTCTCTGGCGATGTCACTGACTATGAGGGGAAGAAAATGGCAAAAGGTGACAAGGGTGGCTGACGAAGTGAGTTTGCAATGCTTTTTCTTGGATGGGGAGGAACCTGTTCGACATAGAAGTGGATTTATGTAGGAGAAGCTCCTTGAGCCATGGAATGTGGTCTTTATGATGTTGATGAAGTACCTAACTCTAGAATGGAGGTATAGTGTCTATTATTACTACCACTTTCCCCTCCTAAACCATTTTTACCACCGTGACTTTATTTCCATTCCATTCTTTCTGTTGCATGAATTAGTATATACAATTACTGATGTAAAGGAAAAAATGAGGAAGGGTGTTAATTTTACTATTTTTCATCAAGAGTTGATGTTCTAACTGTATCAATTTCACCTTGCTTTGGTCCCCCCTAGGATTGTTGAGATTGATATTTCTACCCATCCCAACCCCTGACCCCAATTGGTCCCCCTTAGGATCACGGGTCCAAGAGCCCCTACCTCATAGCCATTAACTAGCAGGTCTCGTGTTGAGTTGAAGCCCACCCCCTTGTGAAAAAGAGGGAGGCTGGATAAAGGGAAAGAGAAGGAACCAGAGGAGTCAGAGAATGAGGGAAGAGGGGGTAGGATGAGGTTAGGGAGGATTGCAAAATCCATTGCTAAAAGGAAACTGAGAGTTGGGGCCTAGCAAAAGGAGGAGTTGGATTTGGAGGACATGGGTCATCCTAAACAAAGGATGAAAGAGGAGTCAAATTTTGGTGAGAGGAAAATGGAGGAGGAGGAAGGGGAGGTTTCAGATTCCTCACGGTCTAGCTCAAGACAAAGGATTAAGGAGAAGAAGGAGATGATGCATGTCTCAGCCACCATTGGGGTGGGCTGTGTGGACTTTACCTAGGACTAGTTTCCTGAAACTACAGATAAAGTGCTATCCCCTATAACAATTTCCTCCCCTATTAAGGTTTCTTCCAAGGATAATGCTAACCCCTTGATTGTGTAGGATGTTACTATGGTACATGCAGATGGTTTTCTTTGTGAAAACTAGGAGGTTACTATGGAGATTAAGAAGATGACTGGCAATGATGTGTGGGAAAGAATTCATGTACTAGAAGAAAGAATGTAACTTTTGACAAAGTTTACTATCAAGGTGGCATATGTAGTTGCTACCACGCTTCACCTGCTTAAAGATCAAGAGGCTGATCTACCAAAGGAGGACTCCAAAATGATGTTTGACTTCCGTGCAGAAGATTGGGCTAATATCCTCCTAGGGAGGAAGGAGGCTAAGAAGCCTTAAGGGCTCTCTCTTTTTGGTTTTTCATGTTGTTTTTCTACTAGTTGTTGAACTTGGCTAGGTTTAAGGTTTTTATGCCTTTGTTTTTATATTTCCGTAGCTTTTTTAGTTCTAGTATAGGTAGTATGTATGTCATGCATGTTGATACTCTCTTAGTTAAGTTTCTAAAATATATTTTTGTATTTGAAGTGGTAGGGGGTATTTTTGGTTGTTGGTGATCTACTGATAGTTCGCTAGTTTGACTATTTAAGGGCCAGCCCCCTACTTTTGACTGCTTTTAATTCAAAAGCAATCATACCTAACACTAATAATTAAAATATTCAATAGATAAAACATATTGTACAGTTATTTAGTTAAACTAATACCTAATACTATTCTATTCAATTAAACTAGCATAACCAAATACAAGTCACTATATAGTACTCGTTCCAATAAAACAATTATGTCTTTAGACAAAAGGAATGCTAGAAAACAGAAAAGGAGCAACATAAAATAAATCAGTTTTAATAGACTGGAGAAAAGAAAAACTTCTGAATATCCCCAAGAATATTGAAGGACATCTAATGAAGGACACCAACATGGTGAATCAAATCAGATTTGAAAAGAGGGATAACTAATCTCTTAGTTTGTGATGACCTACCTACTGGTACAGATAGAAACCACCAAACATCATTTATAGCTACATATTCGTTATCAAATCTTACAACTGAAATCTCTGGCCCAAATTTTCAACTTCAATGTTTCTTTGAAAACGTATTTATATAACGTGTACAGGAGCTCAAATCTCTGGGTCCATTCATTCACTATTCTTTATTTGCAATGAATTTAAGCTGCGGCGTTTGTTTCTGTGCATATATTTTCACGTGATGCTGCAGGCTCATTAGCTTCCAGCTTGGCGGCAGGCCCATCGAAATATTTAATTCATCTGCAAATAAGTGAAGCAGCAACGACAAACACCATATCCAACGGAATGTAACGAGTTCATAAAGTTTTTACCTAAGTGTAAGATACTGATACCAATTAAGGATTAAGGATGAGATTAAGATCATACTATTAATTTGGTTAAATAGTTATCTTTTTGTTTGTTTTGTTGAAATTCTTATATTAATTAGCTATACGACTTTGCGGATTAAGTATTCAATAAAAAAGAAAGCAGATCTCTTATTTGAACAAGACCTAGTCATACCCACACAATTATTCTGATATTGTGACTATTGAACAAATTGAGATATAACATTTCCATCTAAAAACTTCTGATCCTATTTCTATTACCTATACAACTTTTTTGATTATATGAAATTTTTCATTGAAACAAAATTAATTGGAGAATGGATATCCCTTGTCTTTAGCTCCACATTGTCAAGCACAAGTCTATATTGATTAGTTACATGATTTCTTGGATGGTATAATTTTTTTTATTAAAAACAAGATTGATGATACAATAGATACTCCTCGATACTTATTGCATAGTTGAAGAAGTTTCTGTTTAATGACACTTATTTTCATATCATTTTCTTCTAGTTCCTTTTATCTTAATGATGGACCACTAAGTGTGATTTGAAATGTAAATAAAAAACAATTATTCTCTAAATGATAAGTTATAGAAATATCCTATGATTGATAAAAAATCTTTTATAAAAGTTTGACTAACCAGTAATCTCATATGAATTCCTTAGATGATATATTTGATTTCCTCAACTTGTATACCTATAAACTGATGAAAAATGTGCTTACATTTTGGTTTGTCTCAATAGACTTTTTAATCTAAAGACTTTTGATCTCGTATCTATCAGTTACAGAACTTTTTGAACGATATCCAAAAATTTATTGAAAAATATCTAAGAAGAGAATGGATAGAGCTTGTATTTGGCTCTACGATGACGAATTTTCAGGATAAGGACTTGTGCTTCTTCATTGATAAGCTGCATGATTTTGTAGATGGAATAAAATCTTAATGAAAATAAACTAGATGATATAATGCATACCCTTTAGTCTTTTCAATCTTGGTTTCTTAGTTAAACAAGTTTAGTCAAGTAATTATTGCTCTTATCTAAAAATTTTGTCTTCTCAAATCAAGTCCACCCTGAACTCAGTGCCCTCAATATCCACTTCGCATTTACAAGTAATTAGCTTCTAGACCAACAATAGAATGGATACACTTCATTACTTGTTTCTTAATTGAAAAAAATTACAATCTAATGATACAGTTTCTTCTATATCAAATTACTATACGATATTGTACATGATTTTGGTCTAGTTGGTTCTTGGAACTATAGAAATCAGGATTTAATCTTGGTTTAGCCAAATCCTTGCAAAAAGAGGGGTAAAAATTTATTAAGACAGAAAGGAATACAACAAGGAGAGCTCAACAAGGAGCTCGATCCTGAGCAACAAGATCATCAAATTATTGCACCATCTCAAAGGACAGTTGCCTCCTATCCCTAATATTCCAACCCGGATCATGACTAGATGCCCATTTGGCTAAACAATCAGCAGTTCTATTCCATTCACGAGAAATTTACGTGAACCTAATGAACTGAAAAGAGGAAGAGAAGAAAAGAATTTTCTTAACAATAGTAGCCAGCTACCAACTAACATCTTCAAGCTCTTGTGAAGAAAGCATGTTCACCACTACCTGGGAATCAAACTCACAGATAATCTTACTCCATCCCCGCAAGCAACACTGTTCCACAGCATATAAAATAGCCTGAGATTCCATGAGATTGTTAGTATAATCACCCTTATGAACTGAGAAGAAAAATTTAACATCCCCAGAACTACAATGAGCCACTCCGCCAATACCAGCCAGACCAGGATTCCCACGGGAAGAACCATCAGTATTAATTTTCAGAACTCCACAGGGAGGAGGAGTCCAGTGCCCATCTCGGTTAACCCGACCCTTCCTCTGATGATGAAGCTGCCTGGACATAGAAGGAAACCTATGAGATACAGCCCCATCCTGCAGATGAAAATTGAGGCAATTACAAATAGCAAGATCAACTGGATCCATACCCCCATCAAGCTCACACTTCACAAGAATAGTTTCCTGAAGAGAATGTGATATTTTCCACCAAAGATGCAAAACACCAAGCCGAACATCTTAGAATATGCGACGATTCCTCTCCAACCAAATATGCCAAAGCATGAAAGATTGGCCAGCAATCCAAGCAGCATGGAGAAAAGAAGACTTGGAGGGAGCAGTACCCAAGCAGGCCTAGAACTCAGGCAAAGAGGAAGCATGCCGACAAGAGCAACCCCAAGCGCGCCACCAAAGGTGCCATATCTGAGTAGAACAGGAGCAATGGAAGAACAGATGGGAGACAGACTCCTCTCCATTACCACACAAAACACAATAAGAGGGGCCCTAAAATCCACGTTTACAAAGATTATCCCAGGTAAGACAATGGTTGTGAGCCACTAGCCACATGAAAAAATTGCACTTGGACCAAGAAACTTTATTCCAAACTTGCTTCCACCAAGGGACCTCAGCATCCCCAAATAATTGTCTAGTTATCTCCTGATACCCAGCAGAGACATGATATTTATCAGACAAGGTACCGCCCCAAGCCAAAACATCTGGACCAAGCAAAGAAGAACACTCTCTAGAGGCCAGAATTTGAGAAAGCTCCTGACGATCCATGTCTATACCTCCAGGAGGCCAATCAGAAGAAGGCTTCCATCTGTAACCAACAACAGGTCCCAATTGATAAGGAGTCTTGTAATGAGCCACTTTATCCCATCCAGCAGCAAGAAAAGAGTCACAAAGAGGCTGAAGATGAGGGTATATGGATAAAATGGAAGGGAATCCATCCCAAGCATCAGATCAAAACAAAGCCTGAGAACCTCCTTTACATATCCAAAACAGACCCCTCTTTACCAACATTGCACCTGTCTTCAAAGTATGCCAAACCATTGAGCCATGACCTTCAAGAGGAAGTGCAAAAACAGAGCAAGGATCAGCACCATGAAAATATTTATGAGTGATAATACGAGCCCAAAGTTGATGTTGTCTAGAGCACCATCGCCAATAAAGTTTAGCAGCCAAAGCTTGACTACTCAATAGAGAAGATCGAAGACCAAGACCACCCTCCTTTTTAGGCCTACAAATAGTTTCCCAATTAACCAAGCTCCATTTAGTACTACACAAATTACCACTCCAAAGAAATTGTCGAGAAAGAGCATCAAACTCCTTGAGAAAGTAAATAGGTGCAACGTGAAGCGGCCAAATAAATGTCCAAAGCATGTCGAAAGGCTTCAGCTTCCTTGATCCTAGCAAGACCAACAAGAGCAGAATCATCAACAAAATTGAAGATGGGAAAGAGAAGGTAAGCCATTACCCCACCGCCAGCCTTGAATAGAATTCTGGGACACCTGATGCTTAATGAATCTGCCCAAGCCTTCAGCCATGATGATGAATAGATATGGGGAGAGAGGGTCACCCTGGCGGAGGCCTCTAGAAGCACCAAATAGTTGAGAAGGTTGACCATTAATAAGAACAGAAAAAGAGGCAGAAGTAACACAACTCATAATCCAACTCACCCAGTCAGAGCTAAATCCAAAAGAAAGAAGAATACTCCTTAGGAAGCTCCATTTAACTCTATCATAGGCCTTAGCCATATCCAGCTTAACAAACATGGCTCTCTCCCTTGAAGTAGCCATAGTGAATAGCCTCAGTAGCAATAACCACCCCATCCAAAATTTGTCTGCCAGCAACAAAACCACCTTGTTCTTCTTAGATAATAATGGGAAGCCACCTTTTCAATCTCTCAGCAATCAACTTAGTAATAACTTTGTAAACCACATTGCATAAGGCAATTGGTCTAAAAAACTCCAATTGATTAGCACCCTCTCTCTTAGGAATAAGAGTCAAGAATGTAGAGTTCAAAGCTCGAAGCATCTGCTTTCTAGCATAGGATTCTTTAACCACCTCCAACAAATCATGATTAATGATGTCCCAAAATTCCTGAAAGAATTCAACTGGAAAGCCATCAGGACCAGGAGCCTTCCCCTTAGGCATGCCAAAGACCACCTCCTCCAGCTCTTCTAAAGAAATAGGACGCATGAGATAATCATTCATTTCCTGAGTGATAAGGGAAAGAATACAGGAAAAAATAAGATTTTCTTCATTATCAGCAGGAGGAGAGTCCTCAGAGAAGAGTGTAGAGAAGTACCAAATAGCCTCCTAGAACAAAGCTGGCAAGGAATTTAGTTGGATACCTTGAGAATTAAC
Organism: Cupressus sempervirens; assembly: GCA_028749045.1. NCBI lineage: Eukaryota > Viridiplantae > Streptophyta > Pinopsida > Cupressales > Cupressaceae > Cupressus > Cupressus sempervirens. The sequence continues at coordinate 644,079,301 of CM053786.1, read as the reverse complement.
CAAAGAAGAGATAGTGCTCTGATTTCGGCGAGATTGCACTATTTTATGGAAAAAGGCAGTGTTACGATCACCTTCCTGGAGCCAATCAACTCTAGCCTTTTGCTTCCAAAAAATTTTCTCTCGAAGTTCCCATTCTGCTAGAGCTCTAGAAGCAAGGGATTCAGCCTTGCCAAGATCCTCTGAGAAACCTCGATCTCTAATCTCCCTTGTGATGACATCAAGATCTTCTTGAGCAAGCCTCTTCATAAAGTGAAGGTTCCCAAAGCATTCCCTATTCCATATCTTGAGCTGCCTTTTAACATATTGAAGCCTTTTAGAAAATGAGAACATTGCAGTACCATATGCAGGAGCACCATCTTTCCACCAACAGAAAACACAATCATGAAGAGAGGAGTCACAAAGCCACATCAACTGGAACTTAAAAGGAGGATGCTTCGGAACATAAGCCCCTATAGCGAAAAATTTGATTGGCCAATGATCTGAACCCTTCCAATCAAGGATTTCTGAAGAGATAGTAAGGGTGCCACTAACCCAGAAGCAAGAAACAAGAAATCTATCCAGACGTTCTGAGATAGTAGCAACACCAGTCCTGTGATTATTCCAGGTATAGAGACCATTAGAAGGCTTAACATCAGAGAGATGCAAAAGAGATATATGTTGCCGAAGAAGAGCAGAAGAAGGCCCCAATCTAGCCAAACCACCATGCTTCTCCTCCAGACTTAAAACTGAATTGAAGTCCCCTGCTAACACCCAAGGATGATAAGGATGACAATTTCTAACATATTGAATATGTTCCCAAAGTTCCTCCTTTCCCACAAGATCAACAGGTGCATACACATTAGTAACCATGATTACCTCTCCTGAGTCTAGAGCAGAAGCTACCATAGAGAGAGCTGAGCGAGAAGACATCTAGCCAAGAGGAGAAATTTTTTGAGGATCCCAAAATATAGCTAAACCACCTGCACTGCCTGTTGCCCCAACACACTGGCATTGGCCATGAGACCAAATACTAGAGGCATGTTGGACAATAGACTCCACAGAGAGCTTAGTCTCTTAGATACAAAAACATCAGGGCTATGATCAACCACCAAGTTATGAATAGCCTTTTGTCTAGGGATGCTATTCAACCCCCTTACATTCCATGAGAGAATAATCATCATTGGGTAGAATTGGGAAAATGAGAATCCAAAGGTTTCACTGAACCAGACTCGATCAATATATCTCCTGTGAGTTTAATCTTCTCTTGGTCTGTTTTGTGCCCACTTTGTAGAGCAGGAGTAGAAGAAGCTCGCTTAAAGGGTCGATACATCAACCCCAAGGGGAGAGGAGAACCCTTGCCCTTACTTGATGGTAGTACATCCTTAACCAAATTAGCTAAAACAACATCATTATCCTCCAACACTGCAGGAGTCACCAGAGCCTCTGTCACAGGAGCTATAGGGACCTCACAGTTCTGATATACTACAACTTGGGATGCCCCACAAGCATCATTAGGAACAGATCTCTCATCTGGGCAAACTGGATAAGAAGAGATAGGAGGAGGAATACCCTCCTCTAGAACCATACTATCCAGCACCTCAAAGCAGTTAAAACTTGAATCAGATAATCTTTCTTTCAAAGGCCTCTTTTGACCATGACCCTTAGCACGAGGGCGAATAGGGGTAAATCCATCCTTATCCTGCATTTCAGCCTTACCTTTACCTGTAGCATCTTGCGGATTCATCCCCTTGGTAGTATTAGCCATTTGAGATTGTCCTTTCCATGTAGTATCTGCCAAACCACCAGTATTGCCAGCTGTAGAACCATCCACTCCTTTGAAACTTGAGTTACGGGGGCACTGAAGCAGTAAATGACCATACTCATGACAAATCTGGCAACGGAAAGGGAGAGATTCATAATCTAACTGCTGCACCCAAGAAAAATCCCCCATACAAATTTCCAAAGAATTTGGTAATAGTTTATTCAAATTAATTTCAACACAAATTCTAGCATAAGAAATAACCTTTTTATCGAGGGGTTGATGTGCGATCGCAGCCGACTTCCCCAACAAAGCAGCAATTTGGCGAAGGATGTCTTCACGCCAAAATTTCAAGGGAAGACGAGGCAAGCAAACCCAAATTGGCACTGTTGAAGGGAGATCATCAGCAGAATTAAAACCTAAATGCCAAGGTTTGACAAATAACCCCACATGGTTGTAGAAATAAGGGCCTCCTTCAAAAACACGATCCCGATCAGACATGCAAGAGAATACAACAAAAAATAACTATTCTCCGCCAACATAATCTCCATATCGCCTTCCACCTACCATGAGCGGCGGATCCATGCCTCAAGAGCGGATAGGGAAATCCGGATTCCAAGACATTTGCATATCAAAGCATGCTTGGTCCAATAATCAATGTCCTCCATTACAACCGTTGGAGGAATAACCAGAACAGGACGATCATGGCTACGCGGAAAACAACCATTAACTTTTTTCAGCTTGGAGCTCTCCCCTGAATAAAATGATTCAGATCGCATTGCATGCATAGTTGGAGAAGAACCATCTGTTCTCACCAACGGAGAAGAAATCCCAGGCCCTGCCATGCAAACAATAAAACCCCAATCCAAAATTGACTGCAGAAGATTTCCAAAACACCGAGGTTTTGTTATTTTTGAGATTTTACTTGAACTGTTTGTTTCACTCAGAAGATAAGTGTGATTACGCATTTTTATGTGTAAGCTTGGATTTGAAGGCGGACTCCAAAAAATTGTCGAATCTATTGTTTTTACACTTCTCAAAAAGTCCGGTATTCTAATTCCATTTTTTCAATTTTGAAACAAAGACAAAAAAAATTCAAAATGCGAATTTTGGAAAACCAATTCCTCCACTAACCAAACAGACCCAAAATCTTAGATTTATACCCTCGATACATTATTTTAATTGAGAAAAATTCAGCTCCTCCATATGAATTAGGCTAATATTATTTATTAACAAAATAAGTACCCCTAAACTTGGCTAGCTATAAACAACACGGAAAAATGTGCTTATATTTTGATCTGTCAAAAAAGTGGTATGAGGACGATAACGAGAATGATAATGATAGATGAGTGTCAGAGACCTTCCTACTGCAAATAGCTTTTCACCGACACATCCTTTTCGAGGTGACATTTCCATCATTCAATTTAACCACTCATCTCTCTGTGCTATTGCAGTCCACGATACCCACAACTCAGAGGAATATCTATGCTGCAGCTACAGACTAGCGGTTAGATAAAAACACACACTAATTGGGAAAAACTAATATCAGCTCTCTATTATCCAGGCATAATGCAATTTCACCGTGTGGCTAGAAATTGTGGATCGCTAGATCATGACAATTATCATATTTCTTCCTCTTTGCAAATCCCAAACGCTCTTAATTTGAAACTTTCTGGAAATGGGAGCCAAGCTGATTTAGGAATTGTGCCGTATGAGAAAGGATGTGTGGATGGGGATGATCTGAGTGCAGTGGTCAAGAAATATAAAAAGAATATAAATCAGGGCTTTGAGTCCTCACAATTGCAGGTAGTGCCACAGTTTCATCAGTTCCATAAAGAAGAGTGGGTTTGTGGAGGAGAAGAAATGGGCTTTAAAATGAAAGGATTTGTTAATGGCGGTTCCCTTCCATTGTGTTCTCCATCGGTTAAGGAGATCCACTCTTTCTCAGAAAGGGTGAGGCGCACTGAAATGAATCAATTGTTTGCAGAAATGAATTCCTTGTTGCCAAGTTCAGCTGTTAAGGTAAGCTATGTATATATGGTTGATATGCTTTGTTTTTCTGAGACATTTCATTTCTAGGGTTTGCAGAGATTTCATTATTATGTGTTGTGTCTGATTTCGAATGTGTAACATTAGGTGTTCCGTTTTCATAATCAGTCAGCTCTTAAAGGGAATGTGTTATTTGAGTGGATGACTTAAATATCAGGCACTAATGTTTTTTTCTAGATTAACTATGTTAAATAATCAAAGTTGACTTCTCATTACTTAAACATCACAAATTATAGTTTCATTCTTAGATAAAAGTGTTAAATATTTAAAGTTGACTTATTTTTCCAAACTTAATATTTTCATTAGTATGTTTAAGGGTGGCCCTATTTTAGTTTCAATTGTATATTTTAGATCATGCTTGGTGATTCATTATGAGAAAAAGGAATAAATCGAATGTGATGTCCACTGAAACCAAAAGAACAGTCTTCTAGTGCTGAGAGATCACTGAGTGTGAGGGATATGTCAATTGTTAAAGCTTATGTTGTTGTTAAATGTGTGAGAGATCTCTGCTCATGCTTTCCTAGACCTTTACCTTTGAAACTCATTCTTTCAATAATCTTCAAACTAATATTGTCATTATAATAGCTAAAGTTCTATCAATACAATTTTCATGTTCATCATTACACTCATTTTTGCAAACAACTTCAACAAAATCACATTTCTCAATCTCATAATCACTCAAATCATTTATGTCATAAGATACATCACATACAAATGGTTTTACATTCAAACATTTTGTCTCTTGTTTCAGAGTAAACAATTCCTTCTTTGACATACTATTTTACTCTTCCAATTTCTTCAAATTTTCTTCTAAAACTTTGTTCTTTTTCTCAGCATCATCAAACAACTTTAACATTTCTTCTAATTCTTTATTTTGCTCTCTAAGTTTGCATGTTTCTTTCACATGCCAATTATGTACTTCTTCCAAAAAAAATTAACCTATTTTTAAGCTCTTCAATTTCCTCTATGTAGACACTAATTTCATTTAACAATTTAGACTTTTCTTCTCCCATTTCATTTCTTACTTTTGCCAATTCCTTTTGCAAAATATTTTTTTTCACACAATAATCTTGCATTTTCTTTCTTCACCATCACCAATACTTCTTCTAACTTATTTGTCTTCTCTTTTTGAACCCTACCAGCTTTTCACATTGAAATCAACAATTTAACACACTCTACTCTTTCTTTTAAATGCCTTTTTACTTCCAAATTTTTAATTAAATTTTGAAACAAATTGAAACAAACCATACATAAATATCAAACTTGATTCTATGTCATATCCTTTTTTTTCTTTTAACGGCAATAGGAGAATTTCTCAAAGGACCATACCTTTTGTTCTTTCCTCTGTCCTTTACAAACACTTTGGTTCCTTCATAATCTTCATGAAAAGTCTTCTTCAAAACAATTGTCTTTTTTATAACACAAATCAATCCTCCACAATTTAGCAACACCAAAATATCACTTCCTCTTTGTGAAAAATCAAACTATTGCAGTCACTGATTATTAATCTCCTATCACAAATGATTATTAAACTGCTGAAAATAAATTCCCAGCTAATATCGAAGAATAACACAACTGCAACTTCACTTATAAAATACGGAAAGAAATGCGCAACACAATGAACACAATATTTTCGGACAAATTGTCCCTGGAAAAACCCCTAAGGGAAAACCAGTTCTATAGATGAGAAATTATATTAAACTTCAGCAAATCAAGAGATACAAAATTCCTTGCCTCTCACTGGCAGAACTCCGACAACCTCCTAATTTCTCCCGCTGATATTCCTCACTGCTATTCCCGCGCTAACAGTGCACCCTTGCTAACACTGCAAGACTGTTTGCTAACACTGCAAACTGCTTCTCCAAACGCTTCTTACTATGCCCTTGCTAACACTGCAAGACTGTTTGCTAACACTGCAAACTGCTTCTCCAAAGCTTCTCACTGTGCCCTTGTTAACACTGCAAGACTGTTTGCTAACACTGCAAACTGCTTCACCAAAGCTTCCCACTGTACCCTTGCTAACACTGCAAGACTGTTTGCTAACACTGCAAACTCTTTCACCAAAGCTTCTCACTTTGCCCTTGCTAACACTGCAAGACTACTTCACCAAAGCTTCTCCCCTTCAAATGACCCAATGACCCCTTTCTATATTACTCCTGTTGGTAAACCAACGACCGAGATTAATTCTAACCAACGGCTAAGATTAAGACAACTCAACAGCCAATAATAGAATTGGTTGCAAAGTGTCCAAAAGGAATCACTAAAATTAGTAAATAATAACCATTTACTAATTTTTGGCAAGTGGACAAACAGCTGTCCAAACCACCCATAAATACAACTGCTATTCATAGATAAGGACGAACAACTGTCCAAGCTACCCATAAATAGTGCTGCTATTTCCGGGTCAGAAATAACAGCTGTCCAACTAACAATAATTAACACTCTCTCTTAGTGAGGAAGCTGTTCTGCATGACACCCATCTTATCTCTGAAGAAGATAAATTTGGCCTTTCCCAAAGCCTTCGTCAGAATGTCTGCTACCTGCTCATCTGTAGGTATGTATTGTAGTCGAACAACTTTCTTCAATCTGCACACGTTGGTCTCTTTGTTGTGTGCTACAAAGCCTTCTGGTTGTTCTATGTATACCTCCTCTTTCAACTCACCATTGAGGAATGCTGTCTTGACATCCATTTGATGGATCTGCCATCCCATCTGTGCTGCAAGTGAGATTACAGCTTGTATAGAGGTATACCTGGCAACTGGAGCAAATGCCTCCTCATAGTCTATTCCCTCCTTCTGAGAGAACCCCTTTGCCATGAACCTAGCCTTGTATTTCTCGATGCTACCATCTGCACCGTGCTTTATCTTATAGATCCAGCGTGATCCAACTACAGCCCTATCTATTGGTCTAGGTACTACCTCCCACACATCATTCTGCATTATTGAAGAATATTCCTCAACCATAGCATCTCGCCATATCTGATGTTCTGCAGCTTCCTGATAGCTAGAAGGCTCACTATCTACCAACTGACTAACTAATGCCACATAGTCATTGAACTTGGCTGGTTGTCTTCGCTGTCTAGTACTCTTCCTAGGAGCTCCCACAAACTCCTGAGTATCCCTTTGTGTATCTAGAACCACATGGTTCCTGCTGCCAACTGTAGAGGATGAAATGTCAACCTCTAAGTCTTCCAGATGCATTTCCTGTTGCACCTGTTGCTCCATACTCTGTGAATCTTCACTAACTGATTCTACACTCGTACTGGTAACTGTACTTGAGCTTTGATGCCCTTGACTTGGTCTTGGAGCTTCTGTTGGCTGCTCACTCTGATCATCAGCTAGCAAATCTCTGGATCTCTTGAATGCCTTGTCCTCCATGAACTTGACATCTCGTCTAACAATAACTCTTTTAGTCCCCGGAATGAAAATCCTGTATGCCTTTGAGGTCTCACTGTACCCAACAAAGTACCCCCTCTCTACAGTCTGATCTAACTTTGTACGTGTATCTCTAGGAATATGACAATATGCCAAACTCCCGAATATCCTGAAGTGACTAACATCTGGCTTCTTCCCTGTGAAAGCCACCTCTGGTGTCATCTTCCCTAGCACCCATCCCTTACATACATCGTCATGCTCTGTGCTCACCTCTGGAACACCTGTCACAGTCTCACGAAGCAATCTAAGTGCTCCATGATGAATATGGCCCAACCTCCTATGCCATAGCTCTCCAAGATCTCTAGGATTATTGTTGCTCATAAGTGCCTTAGGAGTATCAAACTGCAATCTATAAAGGCGACCACTCCTAACTCCAATAGTTATGGGTGATTTCCAATCCTTGTACTTAATCAACACATGTGTCCCTCTAAAGAGTACATTATACCCCCTATCCTGAAGAACAGATACAGAAATCAAATTCATACCTAAGCCCGACACATATAACACATCATGAAGAGGAATTATCTTTCCATTCTCCCTCTGAAACTGAATAGTCCCTTTCCCAACAGGGTTGAGTTTGGACAAGTTTCCCATAGAAATCTAGATGTTGGTGTCCTCCTTCTTGTAACTGGAGAAGTACTCTCTAACTCCTGTCATATGAAATGACGCCCCACTATCTATATACCAAACACACTGTGAGGTTGAGCTAACCATACAAGCTATGAGTGCAAACTCATCTTCCATTCTGCAAGAGAGTTCTTCTGCACTTGCTGAAGCTGCCACCTGCTTCTTACCCTTTTTCCTCTCTGGGCAATCACTGACATAGTGGCCAAACTCGTGACATCCAAAGCACTTGACCTTAGAAAGGTCCTTCTTCTTCTTTTCACTTTGTGAATTTGATCCTTTGCTAGATCCCTTCTTTGCTTTCCCTTTACCCGCTAGGGCAACATTCTCTTGTTCCACCTCATTTTTCTTACTCTTGTTGGCCCCATTGACAAGACTTAGTCTAAACTCCTCCTGAGTGAAATCAGTCCATAGTCGATCCCAACTCGGTAAAGTATCTCGTCCACTGACAACTTGAACAAAGACACTCCATTGTTTAGTAAACCCATTTAGGGCTATTCTCACTAGCTCATCATCACTAGGGCTATCTCCAACAGCTGCTAACTCATCCTTGACAAGTCTGAGCCTGGTGAGGTAACTTGTGACATCTTCTCCCTGATTCATCCGGGTATTCTTTAGCTTCTCTCTGAGAATCAACTTCCTGTTAGTGGTAGCATTCTGGTACAGATTTAGAATGGCGTCCCACATCTTCTTTGCTGTATGTAGCTCCAAGATATGTGGAACAATATCATCCTTGACACCATCAAGGATAATCCTCCTCGCTTTGGCATCGTCCTTCCTATATGCTGCAAGCTGTGTTGCATCCGTTGGTACAGGTACACCACTGGTAGCATAATCCTTGATACCATTCTCTTCCAACAATAAAGAAATTCTGGCCTTCCAGACACCAAAATTTGAGGCACCATCCAATCTATCCTGATCTCTCAAACCAGCTGAAGCCATCTCAAGGGTTTAAAGCAATAATAAATCTAAAGAGATGAAAATTTCTTTCCTAGGGCAAAACTCTTCTACCCTTAACAATGCTCTGATAACATGTGAAAAATCAAACTATTGCAGTCACTGATTATTAATCTCCTATCACAAATGATTATTAAACTGCTAAAAATAAATTCCCAGCTAATATCAAAGAATAACACAACTGCAACTTCACTTATAAAATACGGAAAGAAATGCGCAACACAATGAACACAATATTTTCGGACAAATTGTCCCTGGAAAAACTCCTAAGGGAAAACCAGTTCTACAGATGAGAAATTATATTAAACTTCAGCAAATCAAGAGATACAAAATTCCTTGCCTCTCACTGGCAGAACTCCGACAACCTCCTAATTTCTCCCGCTGATATTCCTCACTGCTATTCCCGCGCTAACACTGCGCCCTTGCTAACACTGCAAGACTGTTTGCTAACACTGCAAACTGCTTCTCCAAACACTTCTTACTATGTCCTTGCTAACACTGCAAGACTGTTTGCTAACACTGCAAACTGCTTTCCAAAGCTTCTCACTGTGCCCTTGTTAACACTGCAAGACTGTTTGCTAACACTGCAAACTGCTTCACCAAAGCTTCCCATTGTGCCCTTGCTAACACTGCAAGACTGTTTGCTAACACTGCAAACTCTTTCACCAAAGCTTCTCACTATGCCCTTGCTAACACTGCAAGACTGCTTCACCAAAGCTTCTCCCCTTCAAATGACCCAATGACCCCTTTCTATATTACTCCTGTTGGTAAACCAACGACCGAGATTAATTCTAACCAACGGCTGAGATTAAGACAACTTGACAGCCAATAATAGAATTGGTTGCAAAGTGTCCAAAAGGAATCACTAAATTTAGTAAATAATAACTATTTACTAATTTTTGGCAAGTGGACAAACAACTGTCCAAACCACCCATAAATACAACCGCTATTCATAGATAAGGACGAACAACTGTCCAAGCTACCCATAAATAGTGTTGCTATTTTCGGGTCAGAAATAACAGCTGTCCAACTAACAATAATTAACACTCTTTAATTAGCAATTTTGTCCAACCAGCTCTAATACCAAATTGATGGAGGTGGATGGATTGGACCCACAAAGATAATCAAACACAAAATAAACACTACAAATATGTCCATAAATTATAAAATGGTTTCATTGCTTGATCGATAAAAAAATATTACATTGTGTCTCTCACAAATAAACTTTTCTATAATTATCTAAACTTAAATGCCTTCTAGAATCTAATTTTATTCTATAATCCAACAATTTCTAAAATTCTTTATTATGTCTTTACATTTCATTTGAAAGAAAATTACACATTGCAACAAAAATAAACTCAATAAAAACATGTTATGGGAAATATGAGCTGCAAAGCATACACATTTAAACCGAAAGCTTATTCTTCTTTGATGATAGATCAAAAAACGTAGGTGAAATCATACTCTTAAGAACATACTTTATTAAACCAAAATGTAATTCTTCCGTATTGATATACTTGTGATTATAGCTGGGAGTCCTTAAAAGCATACATAGTTTATCTCAAAAATTCAATCTTTTTCTCATGATATATCATGAGTCTCTTCTAAAACCCCAAATCTAATTCCTATTTTCATGATATATCATGAATGTTGTCTAAAACGTTGTCCAGAGAAAAACAAAAAAAATATACAAACTAAAATCTTAATGTTTTTCAGAAGATAGAATAATTATTGCAATTTCAAATGCAAACTAGAAACTTTCACAATATAAACCAAAATTTAATTCCTCCTTTGATGATAAATCATTGAGTTGTATAGGGGCGTTACATGAATAAATGCAGGCTAAATTTAAAAGAAAAATTATCCTTCTGATTATAGCTCATGGATGCTAACTAAATGTCAATAAAACACGCATAGAATTTAAATCAAAAGCTTATTCTTCATTTCATAATAGACCATTGAGTATTATTGAAAAGGGCAACTAAAAAATAGACAGTATAAATTAGAATCTCATTCTTCATCTAATAATAGATCACTGAATATAAGTAGACACTCATCACTGAATATAATTAGACACTGTGTAAACCAGAGACCTTTTCTTCTTCAAATAATATATAATATATCACTGTGTGTGATGCAAAAAATCACTGAAAACATGCAAAAGCCTATATTCTACTTTGTGAACTGTGGAATTTTTTAATTTCAGATATTGTAGAATATCAAATATATACAGTTTATATCATGGATAAAACAAAACAATATACAATATCGTAACGAGATATTGGTTTTCTTCCTCGATTCTTTTACGATTGAATCTCTTTAATAAAATATATATACAGTGGGTAGCCCACTTTTATTGTTTTTTAAAAATTATCGTATCTCTATGAAGTTCTTAAACTCTATGAAAGTAATTACCACCAACATAAATCCTCGTTTTATTGATTTGCAAAAGGAATGTGGGTAGTTTAGGTCACCTCAGTGTTGTTATTATACTGAAAGTATGTTATAGGTCTGAAAACACTGAGAAATAGTCTTTTCTATGTTAATGTCATATGAAAGATTACTAAAGCTTTCTATACACTATAACTAACACTGTAAATATCAATTACTTTACTTTCAGAGAAGTAAAGCCTGCATAGTGTCAGACATTGTAGACTACATTGAATCTCTGCAACGCCAGTTAGCCCTTTATTCTTCTCAAAATGCTGGTCCCAAAATGTCTGTTAATGCCGACAGCACAATTCCTCTGTTAAGAGATGAATCCAAACAAGAAAATGTATTTCCTTCTTCAGACATTGACAGAAAATCCATGGACGAAAATTTGAATGTGGTATACAATGGCAAAGACATTTTTATTACAGTGAAGTATTTGAAGAAGGCGAATGTTTTGACATCTCTAATATATGCAGTGGAAACACACAACATACAAGTAATCAATGGCTTCGCTTCTACTACTGATACAGTGGCATTTTACTGTCTCCATGCAAAGGTTGGTTCACATACTCAATATAACCTAATTTTCACTTACCTAGATTGAATCAATTTCTTTATCTCAATGATATGCTCTGATGCCTGTAAATGAATATATATTTATCTCAGGTGACTCAAATTTTATCCTCAGAGGCTAAGGAGATATTATATGGAAACCTGATGAAGCTTATGAAATCCAAGTTTAAGATCAACTTGAAATCTGAGTGAAGAAGTCACAGCCATTTAAGAAAACAATATTTCCTTGTTAGTTCATTTCATCATTTTGAAAATCAGTAGAAATATGAGGATTACATATCGTTCATGTCAATGGAAAGTAAGAAATAAACATTAGATTAGCTTCCTAAGTATCAGTTCAATATTTAGGAATGGTAGCAAAGTATTAGGTGGTATGCAATCTTTCTCGCTAGAGTAATGTGAATATCAAAATGTCTTTAACTTGGCTGTAGATTCCCCTATAAACATTCCTTTAATAGTGTAAGCCTTCAGTTCCCTAATTACTGCCTTGTATATCATCAACATATTAAATAATAAATAATGATTTAAACGTTTTCACTAAACATAATTTTCTAATGAGCCATAATTATAACCTTATATCCACATGTATAAATTTCGGCCATTTCAATGTCTATTTCCTTAGGATGGTTCCAGACTTGTTTAACGTAAACCATTCCCATCAATAATTGTAAATTTTATTCTCTCAAATTTTATTTTATCTATTTTCTAGTATATTTTTAACACTTGTTTTCTTCTACTAATCTCAAATGACATAGATGTCTTTATATTCAGTAAGACATTTTCAATTTTAAAATCATATGCATATTTTAATTTCTATTTTTTAAATATATATGTTAACAAATCATAATTATATGCCACAATTTATGTTCATTTTTCAAACAAGTATCACCATGACAACGTCCTTGTCTTCTTATCTTATTGATTTTACAGTTTTTGCAAATAAATCAGGACAAAGCATTCATATTGGGGGTTTAAGATGGGCAAGAAAAAGGGGCAATATATTGCCTAAGAGAAGGGAACGGATTTTTGGGGCGGGCATAGGGGTTTATAATAAAAAATAGGTGTGGTGGCTATTCAACACAAATAAAATATGTTCAGTAATCATTCATCCACATGCATTAACTTATAACTTGTTGAGAAGTAAATAATGAAACTAATGAAAACTTGGTGAAAGGATTTAAACTCAAGTAAATGACCCAACCAAGTAATGAATTTAACACTAGACTTATACGGATATTTCTCACCTATTATGAGTGACTTGGTCAAGGATAATTTTAGTAGTGAATATTTACCAAATGGTGAATTTCATTCATCGAGGATCCAAAATTAGGCAATTTTTTTTGCACTTTCAAGGTGGTCAAGTCGCCTACACTTTATAAAATGGGTCATTTTTACTGTTGTGGTGACTTTGTCAATGGAATTTAATCTTTCCATGTGGTAAGTCAAATATTTTTACCTAAAATTTCTGAGGCTTGTCTTATTTGATTGAGACATTCACCAATATGTTGTAGCTCTTTAAATTAGATTATATATTAAGCACATATACTTGACACATGTCTCTATTCCACAAATTTTTCAAGTAAGTTTTGATGCTTTTAATCTTTAGTTGGAAATAGATTTCAATATGGACAAGTATCATTATTCCAGAGACTTTCTCCAAAACTTATTGTCCTTTAACATTTGGTCTGAAATAGGCTTTATACCATTGATTTAGGATCATCTAAAGATTATTAAAAATTGTTATTCTATTTTAGATGATATGAAAATATAGTTTCTAGGTTTTTGTATAGTTGGTCATGAATTTCTTCAATACTTATAGATTCACCAAGGTTTTATTGAAATTTCATGTGAGGAAAACAAAATGCCAATAATTTTTTTTTTTTTCTTGATTTGAAAAAAAGAAGTTGCCAATAGAAATTAGTTTTTGTTGCATAAAATTATGTTGGACTTGACACAATTTCATACTTCTTCCCAAAGGAGGATTTCTTAAAGTTATCCCTAGACCCAGTTAAGGGGTTCTAGAACTTGTTAGGATTCAAAAGTGAAATGAATTTAGAAAATAACCTCACCTTTGCTTGCACATATCTTGATAAACATAGATTCAACTTCTTTTTGTATACAAACCACATAGTATTGAATTGCACCATGGATTCATGATCTAGAGCCTTGAAAGTACATTACACTGAACATAAACATAATCTTCACTTGTTATGCAAGTCAACACCTTAAAAAAAATTTATTACATTTGAATTTTACCTCCGACCCATGAAAACTATTATCAAACCCTAACCCATTATTTTCCAATCCTTATCAGTCATAAATTTAATTGTGCATCAATTTGAGTAAGAGAAACTAGACATTTTAACTTTTTTCAACATCCTTCTATGACTCGAAGAAATATGATCACCATAAATTATACAAGTCCATCTCACCATTAAATTTCATTCTACCATGTTACCAAGATGGTTGAATAATGAATAGATTCACTAATACCAATCATCATCAGATAGGATCTAACATTAACTAATCTAAATACTATATCAAATCTTTGGAAAATGATCTTGAATTCATTGAAACTTTGTATTTTTATACATAAATCATCATGAAATAATAATAAAAATCACATAGGTCAATCTAGATAATGTCGATGGAACAACAACACCTAAAGCCACAAATATTTGAGAGACTAATCAAATAATTTATTATCTATCAATGAATATTCTTATGGTTGCACTAGCATCCTTCAATCGGTCATAATACCTTATAAACTTGTTGCAATCTTATGTAATCCAATACATGATATTTATACACATTGTTGAGTCTGTCATTTTAGTCATTCACTCTAACTCAACTACCAATACTATTACTACACTAGATTTAGTAGTTTCATCATTTTATCAATTCACTTGGTAAACTATCAACCAACACAAATCAGATTGATATCATAATAACCAATCTCCTGAGCACAAAACCTACATGACAAGACTCCTTAATACATTATTTTATCAATTATACCAATTATCTCCCACTTTCATATTGGTAGAAACACCAACTAGATGGACTATATGATAACAAGTGTTCCCCCTTAGTTGATACTTCGTTAACCTATTGATACCTTGAACCTCCATCTAATACTCTTTAGCTCTTCTCCATAATATTCTTCATATGTATTTTCCCTTTTTGATAATGATTCCAAATGTGCCACACAACATGAGTCATCTTATGTTACAACCATCTTCTTCACCTCCAATTGCTCCCCCCTAAGGACTAGTCTTATTTATCATCAATCCAATGCTAAATATATTTTACAACAAGTCCATTAGATTGATGCTACAACAACACATCAATTCTATTCTAGTAGGGGTATAACCCCTAACTTACCTCATAGATAATCAAGAGTATTCTAAGAAAATACCTTCATCAATTTTGTGATCAAATTTTCTTGTGAACTCATCACTCGTAATATAAAATCTTCTACCAAAAACTTTGAAATCATTTAAATTGGGAGCATTTTTGTATCACAATTAATATCAAGTATCTTACTAATAATGTTTTTCATCTCTACCTAGATCATAGTATAGATTGTAGTACTAATTTCTTATCTCTAATACATGTTGGCTATATCTCCTTAGATGATCATTGTTATGGAAGCATCAATTATTGTTCTATTTGTTATTTATGTAATCCCACTTTGTTTTATATTCCCTGGTACAAACATTTGTCTCTTGATTGTATTATTATCACAATACTCAATAGACACCCAAAAAGGTTGAAGACTAGACCAATAGTATAAGAGATGAAGACTGGTCGGAACTGTTAGAATCTGATAAGATTAATAACCCAGAAAACTAGTGCAAAGAATAAATATCTAAACTATGAATGAAAATGATACAAAATCAAAATAGCATCATAGAGTTAGTCTCCAAGAGAGTAATGCAAATTCTAGAAGCAAAATAGCATTAGGAGGATGCAAAAACAAGAGATACAATTACAAGTTAGGTAGCATGCTTATATAGGCTAGGAAGAGGGAGGAGGTGGCAACATCAACCAATGAGGAGCAACCATCTATCGGACTAAAGATAGCAAAGTATCTTCCCAAGATAGCTAATGGATGCTCACATGTAGGAAGGTGACACCTCACAACCATTCAGCTAATAAGACATGCTTTATTAACCTAAGCGAGATTATTAAAAGTGTAGGAAAAACCTAGCAAAATAGGAAAAATAAAAAACTACACTAACACCCCCCCATAAGCGAAGCTTAGGTGGATGCTAACCTAGCAAAGCTATGAAAGTAGGAAAATGGGTCCCAGCAACAAGGCCTGATCAGGTACCCAATATAAGAAAAATAACTAGATGAAGGAAACTAAGCCTCCAATCTAAGAAATGTCCCAAAGAGAGAAACAAAAAAAGAGCATGAAGCATCTCCGAAGCATGAAGCTGCAAACACTGTCAGAAGAAACTACTGGAACCCCCATTGAAATAGTGCATTACTAGGTAGAGAAGACAAAGTCTGAAGAGTTGATCAATTAAAGAGGTGACCTCCAAAAGTAGGAATGAATGAGTGTCTATATAGTAGATGAACCATCTCACCGAAATGCATAGGTGCCTAGCCACTACATCCGCCTAGTACATAGGAACAAAAATTGAATACATAGATCACTCAATCGAACCAAAGAAGCAATAGAGCCAATAGGTGAGCCCCCCCATAATGTTGAACAGGGAGAGGGGTGATAGGAACACTAAAATGCAATGCCAAAAACATCTGCAAGAAGAAGAATCAAGAACACCAATAGTGCAATAGAAGTAGAAGCACAGGATAAAGGGTGGTGTCACCGACACACTGCATGGGCTAATGTCGTGAAAGAAAAATTCACTTGAAAAAGGTGGATGAGCACAAAATGGAAAAACATCATGACCCCCCATGGCACTTTATAACTGAGTGTGAGTACAAACAAACACAAGGTGTACAAGATCCCAGATATGCAAAAGTAGGCACTTTATCTTAGTGCATTTATAGAAAAAGGAATGCAACAAAATTGAAGCATACAATGCTCAAAAGTCAGAAAGAAGAGTGAGCCAAAAGAATAGAAGAAGAGATTCTGGGACCTGTAGAATCCAAGTAATCCGCCAGAGTGTGAAAGTGCAAAACTCAAAGGAGAAAGAAACTAGAGCAGAATCTAGATAAAAGACCTCTATAACTGAATAACTCACATAACCATCTTTCCAACAATATCTGGCGAGCCCAGAAAAGAGTCCGAATGAGCAAAGATATGGCTCCCGAAAGGCAAAATAGAACATTTGGCTTTGACTGCCAAAATAGGCAACTAGACTGCAGCAAAAATAAAAAACACCTATACCATCATCTCTGTCTCAAAACTAGATTTCCGATGCATTTTTTAGATCGAAAAAATATGTCTGTATGCTCAAGTTATGGTGAAAAAACCAACAGGGCCTCCTCATGAAGAGCATATGCTAAAAGTGAAACTTGGGCACAATAATCAAGGAAACAAATAGCACCATTGCGATCTACTCAAAAAATCATGCACTTTCAAAAAAAGAATCGCCTCGATACGAGGTCGTATGAGAAAGTTATGATCCTCCGAAGTTTCTAAAATGAGCACTATGCACAGTCACGGCTGAGAATCTGCAATTTTTAAAGAATTCATGCATGAAAATAAAAAAACAACTCCACTAGTGGATAGAGCACAAAAAAATAGCAGAGTCCATAACAAGAATCATCAAAATTGGAGTCAGTATGAGCAAGAACGAGACATTTGAAAACTGCGTTCAAATCTGCGACTGCCAATGGAGAGGGGTATGGTTGTAGCTTTGCATGCAAAATCTAAAAGATACCCAGATGGTTTTTTGGTGCTGCGAACAAAACTTAGAAAACGTTTTTCTTTCTGATGTACAGAAGATGTTGCTGTAGTGTAAATTAGACGCCTTTAATAGTAAAAAATGGCTCCAAAAATCAAAAAATGACCCCAGCAACTAGAATATGACATGAAAATGTTGGATCAGCTTCCTAAGTCCATCAATGGCATGCTGGAACCTGCAAAACTGATTGAAAACTCCAAATATGCAAGTTGGTTGTTAGATTTGAGATTGAAACCCCAGAGAAAAATCGTTTTTGTCAAAACTTTTTTGATTCTCAGGATCATCCAAAGATGCAAGAGAAGAGCATACTTCATTTTTCAAAAAACTACAATAAAGTTTATTAGCCCCCCCCGAATCTCTCAAATAAGGAAACTAAAATCTACTCTTGCACATAGAAAAGCTCTGATACCATGTTAGAATCTGATAAGATTAATAACCCAAAAAACTAGTGGAAAGAATAAATATCTAAACTATGAATGCAAATGATAAAAAATCAAAATAGCATCATAGAGTTAGTCTCCAAGAGAGTAATGCAAATGCTAGAAGCAAAATAGCATTAAGAGGATGCAAAAACAAGAGATGCAAATACAAGCTAGGTAGCATGCTTATATAGGCTAGGAAGAGGGAGGAGGTGGCAACATCAACCAATGAGGAGCAACCATCTATCAAACTAAAGATAGCAAAGTATCTTCCCAAGATAGCTAATGGATGCTCATATGTAGGAAGGTGACACCTCACAACCATTCACCTAATAAGACATGCTTTATTAACCTAAGCGAGATTATTAAAAGTGTAGGAAAAACCTAGCAAAATAGGAAAAATAAAAAACTACACTAACAGGAACTAGGAATAGAATTGGGTAAAAAGTTGCATAATTATGAGAATCTATAGTAGTAAATGTTGGATATTAGAAATATAGTACCTTTAGAGGAGGAGAAAAATAAAATTATTATGATAGTTGGTTTTATTAGGATTAAGATAACCTAGGAAAAAAATTCAAGGAGTTCGCCTCCCAACATACTTTTTCCCTATTATATAACTAAGAGAGGGTTCAATCAATTATCCTTGGGCCCTTTTAAAAAATTCACATCCTTATAACAACTTAAACATCTCATCAATTAGTGAATCTTAAGTTTGTAAATATATTAGAACTTTCTATTGCATATCAACAATTAACATTAGTATGCATATGATAAACATGAAATAACTTACAAACATCCATTCACACATTGAAACCATTATTTTTAACATGGAAACCCAATTAGAATAAAAAACACCTAGTACTAATCACCCAAAGTAGTCCACTCTTCTTAAGTGAGCTCGATTAAGAGCCAACCCTATCAAATGTTATATACACTTTTCCTATTTGTGTGACCCTATTAGGGGATTTACAACAAAGATCATCTAGACCTCATCACCCTTATATATGAGTTTCCTATCTAAAGGACTTACAAATATTCAGAGGAATTTCACCTTACAAAATGATTTACAAATAAAACTATTAAGCCCACTTGGTTAAGAGATTCTTTTCTACAATATTTAGAGATTAATAGTGATTAGCAAGTAATAGTGAAATGGTCTAATATATTTGCAACTACCTTGCTTGTTCAAATCTCTATATTGCACATATTATTTTCCCATTAACTGACCATCATATTAACATCATCAATCCATTTTACTTTTCACTTTAGATATTCTTGGTATGATCAATTCATTGAGAAACTTTACCAACACTTAGCTAGAAAATAGTCCAACTTCATTTGCCTTCTTTTCCTCCCCTCATTGAGGTAGAGTTTTTCCATGTCATCACATTTATCAAGGTTTTTCTACTTAATCACAATCATTTTATCATCTTCAAGCTTGGATACATTGAATCTAGATACTATCAAAAATATTGTAACCACAAACTTTTATTTTTTCCTTGGCTCACAAAATACGACTCAAATTTTCATCATCAAAATTTACCTTATTAGTATCCCTCATTGATCTTGCTAACTAAGTTTTTCCTTATCTCATAATATTCTATAACATTCCATGTCTTTGGTTGATAAGATCCTTTACTTGATATTTTGTAAACTAATCATCTTTTATTGAACTTTGTTTGATATTTGTCAAACACCTTAAACACTCAGTTAATACTATGCTTGGTTAATAGTATTCTCACTAGGTATCATCTTCGGCTCAATTAATACTATTCACCAAATTTAAATTATCCTTCTTACTCCTTATTTTAATAACTTCCAGTCCTATCTCATGACAAGTAATTGAGTTCTTAGCATTTATCTTTACAACTTGATTCATTTCTTATCAACCAAAATAGCTTTCTTGTGCATAATCTCAATAGCCAAACCAATATTATTTTCCTATAGACTAGTTCGTTAATTGTCCAATTAACATCACATACTTAATATCATGTATTTATGTTATCTTCTATAGTTACCTTCCATTTCTTTTTTGACACCACATCCTTCAAATGATTGCAACTTAAATGAATCAATATTGTCAATCGTCTTGACATGAATGATTATAAAACAACTAATCAAACTCTTCTATTTATATAATACATAGCTTGGTTACCTAGCCTTATTTATTATCAGCATCACTTATATCTATCAATCTCCCCATTTTTTAATCAACATCAGTTGTGTCTAACAATCTCCCCCTTTGGAATTGAAGGAAACACATCTCATTATTAGATTTGATTTATTTAATCTCTTCCTGTTTAATGATGCTTCACCTTCAAGGA
Source organism: Cupressus sempervirens (assembly GCA_028749045.1). Classification (NCBI taxonomy): domain Eukaryota; kingdom Viridiplantae; phylum Streptophyta; class Pinopsida; order Cupressales; family Cupressaceae; genus Cupressus; species Cupressus sempervirens. The sequence continues at coordinate 644,058,868 of CM053786.1, read as the reverse complement.
TCCTTTTATCTTTGTTCTCATCACTTTATTTATTATCATATAAATTGTTCCCCCTAGCACTTCATATTCTTCGCCTTTGTATTTTATTCTTCACTCCTCTCACATAAAATTTGTCACTAAATCTTCCATAGCTATATATTTCATTTAGGTGACTCACGCCTCATCCAATACACTCCCCCTTTGACAAAAAATCCACAGGTGTTTAAAAACTTCATATTTTATAATCTTTTGTAGCATGTACTTTGTATGTATTGATCACTTATCTTTCATTTAATTATATTCACTTTTTTTACCACTTTAGGTTGCTCCTTATTACATTTCTAAGGATCAGTTGTAGATTTAATTGCACTTCTCATTAAGGTATGTGTTTTTCAAGAGTAGAAACCTCTTTCATTTATACATGGTTTAAGACAAGAAAATAGTATTTATTCAATTCATCTGTTTAAGGGGCATAACTATTCATTCAATTAATATTTATATTTAATAATTAGACAATAACTATTATAAGATTGTGTGTGTGTGTGTGTGTGTGTGTGTGTGTGTGTGTGTGTGTGTGTGTGTGTGTGTGTGTGTACATATGTATTGTTGGAAAAAATTCTTCAAATTGCATATTTCCATTAATGTTACACAAATGCTAGTATTAACCAAGCAATGAAGAACTTGTTGTATTTATCAAGCATATTTAGTTTTGACTGAGTAGTCAAGGAATGAAACATTTAGTGTTAAGGAAGAAGTTGGGCAATGAAGGATATCTTACTTCTAGTATTAATCGAGTGGTCAGACATTGAAGGACTTCCAATGTTAGCCGAGTGGTCAATCACAATATTCATCAAGTGTCAAAAGAATGCACTTATCTAATAATTAATTAATTAAGGCCAACTTTTTGGATGTTTAATGATTATTTGAAAGGGTATTCAAGCTAACTTGATAAATCTTATGATATAGAAGAAAGGTGAAGTAGTGAGCACAACGTGTGCAACTAGAATACATGAAATAAGATGGATATATGATCGAAGGAAAATGCAGAGCAGAAATGTGTACAAGATAAGAAGCAAAGAATGTTTTGATTAGTAAGGATCTAGAGGTCAAGCCAGAAGAAAGATTTGAATCTACAAAATAAGTTGCTTCATAAATCAGGTCAAATTGCTATTACCTTTTAACTGTTGTAGTAGTGAATAAATCTCTTAAAAGAGTTGACTTAATAGTCATATTGTAAATCCTTTAACAAGGTGACACTTCAAGTTCAAAGTGTCTGATGACCTCTAACTAGGCCACTCTTAACACGCTGATCTAAATCCTCTAACAAGGTCATACTTAAGAGTATGCAATGTAACCTAAAATAGGGTTGGCTCCTAACATGGTTCACTTCATAAGAGTGAAAAACATTGTGACTAGTTCCATGGTGGTTTTCCCAAATTGGGTTTCCATGTTAAATATTGGTGTCACCCATGTTCATGTTATCTACTATATTATTTATCTTTTTATAACTAAGTTACTAAAGGTTAAAAATAATTAATATTCATAAGATTGGTAACCTAGTTACAACAAGAACTTAGTTTCCACCGAGTTGGATAAAGTATTTTATTATGAATGAAAAGTTTGATTTGACATTGAGGGATAGTGAATTGTTTTTGTCATAAATGATTCACCACTCCCTTCTTAGTTACTCTCTTCATTTCCAAAAATTAGTATCATACCTATTGGTACTTGAAGAAAAGGTTTCAAGGACCTAAACTAAAAATCAAAATGTCATATAGAAGGGATATTCCCAAGCTTAATAGAGAAAAATTTTCATCATGGAAGGACTTGATGAAGATACACCTATCAAGAATTGGAGACGTTGGCCAATTATACTTGGAAAAAAATATGTGTCACCACCTAAACCTATGACTATGGAACAAATAAAGTGACAAAGGATCATAATATAATGTTGATTGATATAGTTTCCTCTCTCAACTATTCTAAATTTAATGAGGTTAAAGAATTGTGTACTTCATTTGAAATGTGGAAAAAACTATAGAAAGTATACAAAAGTGATAAAAATGTGCAAAGAGAGAAGGAATAAAGTTTAAGAGGAAATTTTGATCAAACAAAAAAGAAAGAAGGCAGGAACATTGTCCAATACAATGAAAGAATCAAAGAAAGCACAGATGCAATCAAAGCAACAGGAGGAAACATAGTTGATGAGATAGCGGTCAACAAGGTACTAAGAACTCTTCTTCCTTTTTATGTAGTTAGAGTTTTGACAATTCAATAGATGATGTACAAGCCTAAAAATAATATATCCTTGGATGCACTTGTGGGAAGATTGACTACTTTTGAATTGGATAACTTTGATAACTATTCTCCTACTTCTAGAAACTTTGAATCTATATTCAAAGACAAACTACCTCTTGGTAGAGAAGGAAGGAAACTCAAAAGGAAAAAAAATTGATAGTGAAGAAGAAGATGAAACAAATGAAGACCTTGAAGTCATTGAAACCCTACTTGCAAAAAGGAATATCAAAAGTTAAATGAAAATTTAGAGGGAAAATTTCATGGATTTTTTTGTCATCTGAAGAGGATGTTCATATTGCTATAAGATGTCAAAACAAAGAAGATAAAAATTAGAGTAAGAAATAACAAATTTGAAGGCAAAAAAGACTTCAAGAGCTACAAGGACTACAAAGACATTTAGGCAAGAAATCTTGTTACATTGCTAATTATTATGATAGTGAGGATAATGAAGAAGAAGAAGTAGCCTATATTGTTGTTTTTGATGTATTTATATAGAATCCAAAAGAGAGGGGTTGACCTTGTGGTATAGAGGGCTAGAGAGGTCAGCCAAAAGTTAGTCTATATTGTTGTTACAAACGAATCTAATAATGAGAAAAATGAAAAGATGAAACTTATTTCTCATGTTAAAACATGATACATGGATCATAGATAGTGGTTGTTCTCATCGCATGAATAGTGACAAAACTACTTTTGAACATTTAGAACACTTTAATGGTGTAAGTGTTAAATTTGGAAATAATGAAACATGTTATGTAAAAGGAAAAGGATTCATAAAATTAACTACAGGAATTAATTGTAAAAATGCCTACTGGGTTGGGGTGATCCCACAATAATGGGTTCCACTTTTTGACCAATTTTGGTACTAAAATCAATATTTTTGAAACAAACCTCACATTCGAGTGACTATATCTCTAAAACTATGAATAATTTTAAGATGATGTAAACTAGTGATTTCTAGTACTCTATTCCTACTTTGTAACCATATTTTATAATTAAAAAAATAAATTTAAGTCAAATTTGTCTTCTCCTCCAAAGTGTGGTACATATGAAAAATCAATATTTTTAAAGAGTGACAATCCATTTGACATGCATAACTTTTTTTCTAGAAATGATAATAAGGTAATTCTTTTAGTGTTGGATTTGTAACATCAATATCTAGAGGATGCATTTGGTTTGATTCAATTTAGTTGAATATTGTATAATTTATGAAGTTTTGAAGTGACATTAATCATAATTTAGACATATGTTCATTTTGACATAGATAACTTGAACTCAATTTATCATAAATATAATTTTTTTCTTTGAATAGAAAGCTATCTTAGCAACCTATTTTGTAGATATTTTTCAAAAAAAAATTTGACCTAATTTACAAATTTTTCCAAAGTGTTGAAGTCAGTTGATGTTCAACCATTAATGAACCTATAATGAGTTAAACTCATATTTGAAAGTCTTAATGAATATAAGATGTATTATAATTGTAGTCATTGGAAACATTGCTCCGAGTAGCACAAATCAGCATTTTTTATTTTATAGTAGGAGATCATTTAATTTTGATTTTGGGGTCAAAAGATCCAATTTCATTCTTTTAAGAAAAAAACACCAAGAATTTATAAATGAACATGTTCACACAAACACAATGTTCACATGAAAATATTAGATATGTTCATAAAAATGTATGAGAAAAATAATCTAGTGATCAAAAATTTAATTTAATGTGTTCATGCGAACATATAAAATAATTTGTGTTCACATGAACATTAAAAAAAAGCAAATTTATCAAGATCTCAAATGGATAAACAAAATTTTATTCACAAAATTGCCTTTAAAATATGGTCATGTGAACATATTAATAAGGTATGTTCATATAAACACACCTTATTCAAACTCAACATGTTCACATGAACATAAAACCATTATATGTTCATGCGAACATAGTTAGCATGTTCACACGAAACATATGTAAAATTCAATATGGGAATTTTTCATCATTTACCGATTTCCTTTGTCTCCCAAAAGTGGTACCCAGTATTGTGGGCTCACCCATTGAAGGATTAAGACATAATCTACTCAATATGGAACAATTGAATAAATTAGGATATACGGTAGAATTCAATATTGGAAAGGATAAACTATTGGGTGGAAAAGGAAATCTAGTTGGGATGAGAAATCAAACAAAAGGTAATTTTTTTACCTAGATCTTACTAAAACCATATATTTATTAGCTCAAATAGAGTAAAGTTGGCTATGGAATAAAATTTTGTGTCATGTTAACTTTTGTAACCTAGTTACCATAAGCAAGAACAAAAGAGTAAGAGGTATACCAAATCTAAAGAAACCTAAGATGGGTATGTGCAAACAATGTCAAATTGGAAAGATAAGTAAAAGAATTTTTAGAAGTCCTTTAATTCTAGAGAAATTTTGGAACTTGTTCATAAAAATCTTCATGGACATATAGGTATAGAAAGCTACTGTAGATACATATAATTTATTTTATTTGTTGATAAATATTCTAGGATGATGACTACAATGTTCTTAAAAGATATATTTGATGCTTTTTAAGAGTTCAAATGTTATTTGAATAGAGTTGAAAAAGAAACAGGGAAGAATATGAAATTCCAAAGATTATATAGAGGAGTTTAATTCATCTCAAATGAATTAAATGAATTTTGAAATAAAAGAGGAATCAAAAGATAGGTATCAATACCTAGAACATCAGAGAAAAATAGTATAGAAGAAAGAAGAAATATATCCAACTTGGAGTGAGCAAAAACAATCATCGTTGAGAAAAATGTTTTGCCGAAATAATGGATAGAAGAAATCAACACAACAATTTGCACACTAAAATGAGTTGAACTAAAGAAAGGTACAAACAAAACACCTTATGATTTATGGTATGGGTATAAACCTAATGTTTGTTATTTCATAGTCTTTGGAAGAAAATGTTATATCTTGATAGATGTAAGGAAAGGAAAACTTGATGAAAAAGAGTGATGAAGGTATATTCTTAGGTTACTCCAATAAAAGTAAGGCATACAAATGTTTGAATCTTGTTACTCACAAAGATATAGAAAGTGCACATGTGAAGATTGATGAGTTTGTAGAAAGAAGTGAAGAAAAGAAAAGCAAGGAACTTGAAGATTATAGGAAGTTTTTTAATTTCAGGAGGAACCTATAACTTGACCATAGTCAGTTGGAGTTGAGAAACAAATAAATGCATCTATTGAGTCACATAAAAAGGCACCCAAGTTATAGAAAAAGTCACTTGAGTGACAAACAAAGGCACATTAGCCACATAAAAAGGCACCCGATTAATAGAAAAAGGCCTTGAAATCATAGAAAGAGGCACCTAAGTCACAGATAAAGGCACCTGAGTCATAGACTGAGGCACTTGAGTTACAATTAGATTAGCCAGAGAAGCTCGAGAAAAATAGAGAAGATCATGAAGAACCAAGTGAACTAAGTTTAGAAACAAGAAATAAATAACAAAGACTTGGAAAATATGTTAGAAGACATCATGCACCTAAACAAATAATTTTAGGAAAGACATAAGGCATACTGACAAGTAGAAAATTAAAAGGAACATGTTTGCTTAGTGAATTTGAGCCTATATCTATAATAGATGCTTTATAAAATGAAGGTTGGATAGAGGTAATGAATGAGGAAATTGAGAAAGTAGTAAAGAACAATACCTAGTCTCTTATACCCAGACCTAAGGATAAGAATGTGATTGACACAAAGTGGATATTTAGAAATAAGTTAAATGAGAAAGGAGAAGTAACAAGGAACGAGCCAAGGCTATGTAAAGCTTGTGCACACAAAGAAATATAGACAATGGAGAAATATTTTCCCCTGTTGCAAGAATTGAAGGAGTCAGAATACTACTAGCATATGCTGCACAAAAGGTATTCAAAGTATATCAGATGGATGTAAAATCAACTTTTTAAAAGGGAATCATGGAAGAAGAAGTCTACATTGAACAACCTGAAGGTTTCATTGATCCAAACAAAAGAGACATGTTATGTAAACTACACAAACCACTATATGGACTAAACTAAGCTCCCAGAGTATGGTATGAAAGACTACATGGATATCTAGAAGGACTGCATGGATATCTAGAAGAATTGGTTTTGAAAAGACAGATGGGAAAAAGTACAAAGCTATGTCACCTTTTAAGCTAACTTATCAGAATGATTAAATTTGATTATTTCTATCTAAAAATCAATTTTTTTAAAACATATGATCTACACAAATTTATTCTAGCTAAGTTATATATGGTCTCACACTTTTCCAATTGGAGATGGCTATTAAATGCATGTTTTATACTAGTTTGTATCCAATTATTAAAAAAATAAAATTATTTCAGAAAGTTGGCATTTCAATAACTCTTACTATTTTTTATGATATTTTTCTAACAACATATAAAAATTGTTTTATAGAGCTCAGAGTCCAAAATATTCTCATATAGAGTTTACAGTGTTTTAATTAGATATAGTATACTATAATTAAAAAATTCTAAAAGCATGCATTTTAACACTAAAAAATATGTCAGTTTTGAGAAAGAAAAAAATAGTAAATAATATAAAAAATATATAAAAATTATATGATGTTCTAAATGAGAGAGTCCTCTTCTAGAATGTATATTTTTTTCTCTTGGTTAGAATAGATTTGTTTTGAAAAATGTAGTGGGAGATGAAAACTATCAATTTTAGGTGAGTTGAAATCCGAATCATTATAAAAGAAAAAATATAGGTCGAAAGCTAATTATTATTTTTTATTTCTCTAGCTATATATGTTATCTATAACATAGTCCGAGATCAAAAGTAGAAAAATTTATTTCCTTATAGTTTTGTGGTGGGAACTAGACCCCTAATTTTTAGCATTTTTCAGTAGCTAAAAAATTATCTCTAAAAATTAGAAAAATATATCAATTCTTATTCTAAATAATTATTAAAAATTATAATCCTAAACTTCATCCATTTCTACACATTTCATTATTTTACTTCAATTTCAAATTCAAAATAATAATATCAATTTTATGTCATTGAAGGTGAAAGGTTATAATTTTGTTAGCCTTTTCCTTTACAAAAGGGTAACATAGGTTTGTGGTTTCACCTAGATGATAGTAGTAATTTGTATACAAAGGAAGGACCTTAGGAAAAGATAAATTACTAGAAAAAATATTTGTGGATGATATCATATTTGGAGGACATGAGATACTATGCAAGTCATTTGCGAAAGAAATGAAGAAATAATTTGAAATGTCTATGTTTGGAGGAATAAAATTCTTTGCTGGTCTACAATTTTATTAATTAAAGGATGGCATATTCATCACTCAGTCAAAGTACACCAAGGAAAGATTGAAAACATTTGGAATGGAAGTTTCAAGCTATAGTTGGAACACCTATGTCTATTGGAGATAAACTTTCAAATAATGATGATTCAAAGGAGGTAAATTTGACTACTTGTAGATAAATGATTGGGAAACTTTAAGTATGTGATACATAGTAGAACGAATATTGCATTGGTAGTTGGCATAGTTTTAAGGTTCTTTAAAAATTCTTATAAAAATCACATGATGATAGTAAAAAGGATTTTGAGGTACCTAAAAGGATGTAAGGAATATAATTTATTGTATAAGAAAGGAGGAAATCTCGACTTAAGAACCTTTACTGATTCAAATTGGGTAGGTTCTTGGTCAAAAGAATAGTCTTGACAATTGAGTGTCAACACACAATCATTTTCATCATACATGCCAAGTACACAATAGATGCTGAGCCAAAATTTCAAAAGTGTTGAGTCATAGTTGGTGCCGAGCAAGTCAGAATGTAGTATGTGTCGAGTATTCCAGAAATGTTCAAATGCTGAGCAACATAGAACATACAGGTGCCGAGCAATACAAAATATACATGTGCCAAGCAATATAGTGTTTAATAGATGCCGAGCAATCCAAGAATCATTTCATCCCAAGCATCAGTAATGTAATGAGTGTCGAGTAACTCAAACTTAGCATAAGAGTTTGTACTTGCACAAACTAAGATGTAAACCATTTTTGGAGCCAACTTAGAGAAATTTTGAAGGAGAAAAAGGATAAGGATGAATCATTTGCATTTCTTATGTAATCTTCATGAAACCAATGAGAAAAATGCAAAGTATGAGCAAGAATTTGTGATTCAATATGGATCGCAGATTCATACCTAACCCTAAGTCTTCACATTCTTTATAAGGAGAACAAATGCACCATTGCATGTAAGGAAGAGAATATTATAAGGGGAGATTATAGCAAAATTTTAATGTGAAGAGAAAAGACTTAGAGGAACAAAGTAGTAGTTTTTTATGAAGTTGATCAATACAACATAAGGGATAAGGAGTACATATAGAGATCAGATCAAGCAAGGATCAGAGTAGGAAAGAGCAGATCTAGTACCTGAACCCGAAAATTTGAGATTGCATTCAATCAGGTCAAATGTTCTAATACTCTCTCACAATTGTATTAGAGGTTGAAATCCTATGTTGATAGGTTAGCTTAACAGCTAGGTAGGAGAATCTTTGGAGACAGTCATGAAAATCCTATGTATTAGGTGGGTTTAACAACCTATTGAAAATCCTTTAATAGGGTGACACTTCATGTAAGTGTTTGTAAATCCTTTAACCAGGTCACTATTAACACAGTATAAAGGCTTTAATAGGGCAGGTCTTTCATAGGGTAGACCATCAGAAGTGGTTGAACATTGATTGTTGCAGTGATTTTTGTGGGTGTCATCCCCACCCCAATTTTACCTTCTTATTCCTAGACGGTTTCTGGGTTACCAAATCTTTGTGTTATGTGTTGATGCATGCTTTCATTTCATGTTTGTTTATATGTTTACATGCATGCAAATTATTTTTTAGTTATGTGTTAATAAGGGTTTGAAAGGATAAAAGTTGGTTACTTTTGATTCACTCCCGCCCCCCTCTCAGAAGTACTCTTCCCATTTTGAACATTCCAACATAGGTAGCATTGATGAATGATAAAGAACTAGTGGAGAAGAATTATTTCTTGGAAAGAGATTAGTATCTTGGACAAGCAAGAGGCATGATTGCATTTCTCAATCAAGAATAGAGGTAGAGTGCATTGTTGTAGTAGTTAATTATTTTAACATAATATGGATCAAGAAATTATTATTGAAAATGAAGGAAGAAATCAAGGAACCAGTGGTTATCTATGGTGATAACACAAGTGCAATCAATATGTCCAAAAACCCTGTGATGCACACAAAGACAAAGCACATTGTAATCAAGTATCATTACCTAAGGCAATCTATTCAAGACAAAGAGGTGAGATTGCAATATGTGAACACCAATGAGTAGATAAAAGATATATTTAAAAAGAAATTACCTAACGATGCATTTATGTATCTAAGAGGAAAATTAGGGGTTATCTCCCTATTTGATGCTCACTAAAACACAAGATAGTGATGCATCAACCAAGTCTCATTGCATATCTATCAATTTGATGTAGTTTTTAACACTTTAGGTGTGAAATGTAGAATATATTACATATTAATTAGTACATAAAGGTACATAGTAACTTTAGAGTATGTATCCTTTGACATTTGATGTCAAAGACAGATATTTTTATGTCAAGGATGAAGAGGTACAGTTCGATGTCAATGAGGAAAAGGGAGAGTTTTGTATCTTGGAAAGTATTTAGATGATAGAATTTATAGTAAAAAGGCAGAAAATGACAATAGGTAGAAGTACAAAGTTCTGTCACCTTTTAGGTTGACTTATCAGAATGACTAAATTTGAGTATTTCTATGTAAAAATCATTTTTTTTCAAACATATGATCTAAATAAATTCATTCTAGCTAAGTTATATATGGTATCACAATTTTCCAATTGGAATTTTCTATTAAATGCATGTTTTATACTAGTTTGTATCCAATTATTAAAGAAGTACAATGATATCATAAAGTGGCATTTCAATAACTCTTACTAATTTTTAATGATTTTTTAACTAACATATAAACACCATTTTATGGAGCTTAGAGTCAAGAATAGTCTCATATAGAGTTTATAATGTTTTAATTAGGTATATTATATTGTAATTAAAAAATTCTATGGGCATGCTTTTTAGCACTCAAAAATATGTCAATTTGAGAAATAAAAAATTATTAAATCATATCAATAAAATTTTAAAATTATATGATGTTCTGGAGGAGAAAGTCCTCTTTTAAATTGTATAATTTTTCTCTTGGTTAGAGTAAATTTGTTTTGAAAAATATGGTGGGAGATTAAAACTATTGATTTTAGGTGAGTTGAAATTTGAATCATTATAAAAGAGAAAACATAGGACCAAAGCTTATTTTTATTTTTTATTATTCTAGCTATATATGTTATCTATAACATAGTCTGAGATAAAAGAGAAATAAGTTTATTTCCATATAGTTTTGTGGTGGGAACTAGACCTTTTCTTTTGGTTAGAGTAGATTTTTTTTGAAAAATATGGTGGGTGAAGAAAACTATTGATTTTAGGTGAGTTGAAATTTGAATCATTATAAAAGAGAAAACATAGGACTAAATCTTATTTTTATTTTTTATTATTCTAGCTATATATGTTATCTATAACATAGTCTGAGATAAAAGGGAAATAAGTTTATTTCCACATAGTTTTGTGGTGGGAACTAGACCCCTAATTTTTTGTGTTTTCTAGAAACTAAGATAATATCTATAAAAATTTAGAAACTTTATCAATTCTTATTCTAAATAATTATTTAAAATTATAATTCTAAACTTAATCCATTTATACACATTTCATTATTTTACTTCATTTTCAAATTTAAAATAATAATACAAATTATATGTCATTGAAGGTGAGCAATTATACTTTTGTTAGCCCTTTCCTTACAAAAGGGTGACATAGGTTTGTGCTTTTACCTCAAAATTACATATCAAGTGATAAAAAATGTAAGAGGGAAAATTTATTTGGAAGCAATGAAGACAAATCTAGGAAAAATCATAGAGGGACTTGGTATAGATGAGAATAGGAATGAAACTAAGGATATTATAAAAATTTTCATACTTTTCATCATTGTATATTGACATGTTGTGTTTCCATCAATGCCAAAGGAGTTTGTTGGAAATAAATCTTAAATTGTATGTTTCCATTGATATCACACAAATGTTACTATTAACCAAGAAATGAAGAACTTGTAGTATTAACCAAGTATATTCAACATTGAATTAGTAGTCAAGCAATAAAGGACATTTGCTGTTAACCAAGCCATCGGGTTATGAACAATATCCAACTTATAGTATTAACCAAGTGGTTAGGCATCGAAGGACTTCTAGTGTTAACCGAGTGACCAATTATAATATTTATCGAGTGTTAGGAGAATGCACTCGTCTATTAATTAATTAATTAAGGTTGACTATTTGGATGTTTAATTGTTATTTGAAAGGGTATTCTATCTAAGTTGACAAATCTTATGATATATAAGATAGGTCAAGTAGTGAGGACAAGATGTTCAAGTGGAATATGTGAAATAAGATGGATATGTGATTTAAGGAAAAAGGTAGAGCAAAAAAGTGTGGAAGATAAGCTACAAAGAATATTCTAATTAGTAAGGATCCAAATGTCAATCCAGAACAAAGATCTAAATTTGAAAAATAATTTTCTTCATAAATCATGTCAAATTACTATTACCTTCTAACCATTGTAACAATGAAGAAATATCTTACTAGAGTTGACTTAATAGTCATATTATATATCCTTTAACAAAGTGACATTTCAAAATTGAAGTGTTTAAAGACCTCTAACCATGCCACCCCTAATAGGGTGATTTGAATCCTCTAATAAGGTCATACTTAATAATTTTCATTGTAACCTTTAACTAGGTTGGCTCCTAAAAGGGCTCACTTCAAAAGAGTGAAAAATATTGTGACTAGTTGCATGGTGGTTTTCTCAAATTGGGTTACCATGTTAAATCGTGGTGTCATCATTTTCCTTTTTATTTTATTTATGCTTTATGTTTCAGTAACTAATTTACTCAAGGTTATAACTAATTAATATTCATAAGACTACCTTGTTAACCAAATTATAACAAGAACTTAGTTTAAATTGAGTTGGATAAAGTTTTTCATTAGTAGTGAAGAGTTTTATTTGGTATCTAGGATAGGGAATTGTTTTTGTTGTTATTAATTCACTCCTCCCTCTCAGTTACTCTCTTTATTTACAACAATGTATAAATACATATATGTATTTATGCATATATATGTGATATAGGGAAAGAATAGAATAAGGGAAAGTGAGATCAACTTACACCTACTAACATTCCCTTCTTAGAGATTCACACACAAGCTACATATTATTAAATGAATACCATAGACAAAAAAAAGACCATATGTACCATAATTTTTAGGTGTAATAATTTAACTTCACATGCTTGATTGTGAGGCCTTCAAGTTGTCACCTTATATAACAAAATTACAATATCAAATCATCTACTTGAATCCTCTATCATCTATATATTCTATCTTCTATCTCATCTCTATCTTATAGCTAATGAAGATTCTTATATAGATAGCTAAGCCACAAGTTAGCTAGTCAAGCATTTAGTTACAATACAAGTCCATACTTGGAATAGTAAACAAAAATGCAAGAAAAGTCAATATGGAACTATGCACACTTAAAGGTATATCCATAGATGTGTTAATAGTTGGCTTCAAACTACACAAGATGTATCATCATACAAAGTTGTACCCAATGAAACAAAAAAACTTCCCTGGATGAAAACCAAATAAAATAGGGACCACAAAGAATGACACAAAACTCAAGAATATAGAACATACAAATTTATGCACTTATGACTAGGACATAGGATAGGTCCTTGACATGAAGAAAATTGTGCAAAACAGGAAAACAAAAGCAACAATGACTACTCCATGAATAGAAAACTAGTATACAAAACAATAAATATTTTCTCATCTGAAACAAGATTTCTTAAAGGCCCAAGATGCTCCTACACTAATATGTATATCTACGTATATTTGTATATATGTATATGTATATGTGTATATATGTGTATACACACACATATGTATATACATATGCATATATATATGTATATATATATATATATATATATATATATATATATATATATATATATATATATATATATATATATATATATATATATATATATATATATATATATATATATATATATATATATATATATATATATATATACATTAATATGTGGTCATGTGTTTATCCTCCCTATATATATATGTATGTATGTATGTATGTATGCACACACACATCAATTTTTTAATGATTAATAATCATACTAATCATTCTTAACAATGTATCTCATGATTAAATAGATCTAATTGAAGCTACAACATTAATACTCCCTATTAGCTAGGGAGGATAAACAAATGATCATATCTTATGTCAATGTAATATAAGAATATCTTTGACCAAAAGATATTTGATATTTTGATATCATCAATATTGGTCTTCCAGAATATCACTACATGATATTCCCCAAATACTCTGAATAACAACATGCAAAATATCAATATGTGATATTCACAATTTTGATATCACATTTAATATCATTAGTATTGGTCTTCTAGAATATCAAAACATGATATCCACCAAGTACACAAATTTTTTTATACAATATGCACACACCTATTCTCATAATGTGTACCATATAAACATCCACCATACAACGTATAATCTATCATTGTCTATATAGACATTGTAATATATCCATCATAATAGAAAATTAAATTATTGTAAGATCATCTCATTTCAATAACTTTTGCAAATACAAGTGATAATATTTTAAAGAGTCTTCACTTACTCATGATGTACATATGGGTAGGTCCATTAAATCATACAATCACATGCATGATACCAAATTTTTACTTGAAGTCAAAACTCCCTCTAACTTTTATATGATTAAGATCTTCAACAGTCAACTAAAACATATCCTCTATCTGCTCCTTTAGATGAATGTTTTTGACTCCCTCTGAAAATCAATATTCTAAGTTCCTTTACCTTTGAATAAGTGTTAGACTCCGTCTATATATGATATCAATCCTCCTTTTCCTACATGAATATTCTCAAAGGAAAAGAATGAGGCACATAAATCTTATCTAGTACATAGCGAAATAAAATATAAGAAAGAAACTAATATAATACCCAATGAAAATGATTATATAAGTTCCTTTCTCTAGAAAATATATTTATATATTCATTATTTATAAATCATATGTAGTCCATTATTTATAAATCATATGTAGTCCACAATTATCATATTCAAATAATCTTCCTATTTTGAAATAATATTTGATATATATATATATATAATTTATCACAACTCATATATTTCATAATATCCTATTTAATGTCAAACATGGTAAGGGACTTTGTGAAATAAATAAGTATTATTATTAAAACATAACTTATATAATCATTAATTAAATGTGATGACCCCTTTCTCCATCCATGTTTAACAACATGAATTTGAGTCCAGAATCATATATTTTGTTCTATATATTTCTCATTGTCTTTTTTTACATTTCAAAAATTGTGTTGAACTCTTCCTCATGTTCTTCCATCATATACCTTATGTATTTAATGGTTTTGTCCTTTAGATTTAGAAAAAAAATAAAATTATTTTTATATTTAAGATAATTTTTATTATAATGTTTATCTAATTTCATATAAAGAATATGTATTATTTTATAATACATATAATATGACAATATTATAGTTAATATAGTTAAATAATAAGTTATATTATTTATTATTATTGAATATTAGTAGATTACTAATATTACATTGATTATTATTTAATACTTAATATCATACTTATGAATAATAGTAATAAGGTATTTAAATTAAGTGTATGTATTTTTGTATATATATATATATATATATATATATATATATATATATATATATATATATATATATATATATATATATTTTATGCTAATTAGGGCTTCTGACATTAAATTGAATAAAATATGCATATTCAATATCATTTATGGATTAAATTGTTGGAAATATTAATGAGAAACAAGATACTAGGTGGAGGGGAGGGAGGAGGTGAATCAAGATCTATAAAATTGGTCACTGATAAAACAATTAACTATATTCACACCTAATCTATCTCATATCTTAGATCTCAAACCATATAATCATAAATAGGTAATGCTGAAATGAAATATTTTTAAGAGTAAAATCCATGAAAAATATCAACACATAACACAATGATTTTGATAACCTAGAAACACTTCAAGTTGAAGGTAAAACTAGGGTGGGAATAAAATCCACAAATATTTACTGCTACAACAATAAAGTTTTCCTATTGGGGATACAATTTGATCACTACTAATGATCTACCCTATGAGGGGCCTTCTTTGTTAAAATCATATAAGACCTTTAGGTCTTACCCTATTAAAGGATTTTGCACTTACAATTAAGGACTCTGTTAGGATATTCAAATAGGTCTATCAAAACCACTTTGTTAAGAGGTTTTTTGTGAGTCAATCTATTAAAATAGATTTAGTACCTAATCCTTCAGCTTTTTTTGAAAGCTAAGTATAGATCTCCCCTCTTCAAAACTTGATCTCCTTATCTAATATGTATGTTCTATCCTTCACTCCATTGTTTTTTCTATCTGATCTCCTTTCCAACTTAGCCTTCCTTCCCTCGATATATACTTATCTTTTTCTCTCTTTCACTTCACCATTCATCTCTCTCTCTCTCTCTCTCTCTCTCTCTCTCTCTCTCTCTCTCATTGATCCTAGGGTCTAACTCTTCTTAAATAGATAATCATAGAAAATTAGATAGATTGCAAACAAGGATCCATATTACATCATTTTCCCATCTCATTTTTTGTTTGGTTAATCTTCTTTTCTTTGGATTAGTGTCATTTGACAAATACATAACCATCTCTATAATATCCTCTATAATATTTAAGTATTTTATAGATGTCGGCTAAAATTATTTACAAAAGTGTTTGTGCAATTACAAAATCATAGGTCAAAACTTGTTTTACTCATTACTTGAATGTTTTCACACTTGGTCATAACTAACATTCATGTTGTCACTCCACTTCTATACACTCAACATATACTGATTCACTCAATATTAATTTTTTTTTCCAAATTTTTAGTCTCTTCTATGTTACTTGTCATGTAAATTAATTTTGTCTCTACTAGGGTGCCTGGAAACCTTTGACTTGCTTGACCTATAATAAAATATGAACAAGTCCCCTATAGCGCAACCTTCTCTAGATTGTTTGGTTGCAGTGATGACCATCCAATACTACTTTGGAAATGTCTAAGTTTTAGACACGAATAGAAAACTTAGGCTTAGATATCAACAATCTCTTCCTTTGACATTAGTGGGAAAAACTCTTTTTCATGACTTATCTCACCACACAAAAATAATGCTCCCCCTGAGACTATAACTCAGTCTACAAAAATTAATCTCTCCTATATGGTATATACATATCTCCATACTCTAATTTTGATTCATTTGATATTGTTGACTCTGATTTCTATCATCTTCCACTTTAATTCTATCTTGTTTGAACATTTCCCCTTTTTAATTTATGTCATGAATATATTTTCCCCTTATTTTTGTCACTTATGGCTTGGGATTTTTTGAGTTTAAATTGTATTTATCCAAAATTGTTTGATGACATGCCAAAATTTCTTGAAGTCCTTTATTACATCTATCTCTTGTTGAATTATGACATGAATATGAATCTCTAGCTAAGCAAATAGATCAATTAAGATCTTTGTAGTTGAAAGATGTGCATCTTTCTTCATTAAATTCTAAGCTATGGATAATTCCCTTTAAATCATCTCTAAATAGGGCAATAGCATAAATTGAATTCAAATCAATTTTTTCCTTATGCCACTATCTCTAGCCATTAAATCACCTAATCTATTTTGATCAAATGTCAACTTATTATAAAGGTGAGCTCAAGTTTTCACTCTTGCCTAATGAAGGGGCACTTACCTTCATATCCACATCTATCAAATCAATAGATCATTCATTCTCTAATGTGAAAAACTCAATATAAAAAAGTTTCACATGTACAAAGAATAGATGATCTTCAAAAGTTCTTCCAATTAAGTGGTAAGGTTAGAAAGCTCAACCTTCCTAATTGCAAGTTGTGTTGAAAGTTTCTACAAATAAATTGTGCTCAAATTTCTTCTCGAATCATCTCATCAATTTATCATTGGTCTTTATATCCTTAGTATGAAATTTATCCACTACATACACTAACGTTCATACAAAATTTAATGTTTCTCATTAACATCATAAATCTAAAATGCATCAACAAATATATCTTTTATATTATGCAATTCCTATTTATTTTTATGTTCTCTTCTCAACTATTCTTGCTTTGTCTTGTGACATAGAAAGGTTTGCAATTATGCCATCTATTCTAATGTCATGTTGTTCAAGTCATATATAGGCAATGCGATGACTTCAAACTTATTGTTTTCTCTATTATATCATCTTGTTGTTCCATCATTTGAGATCAAGTGGTGCTATCACTAGGTAGTGATATCTATAGTTTTTTTTATTTGTAGTCAATCCAAGTGGCTTCTCCTTTTGAGTCGATTTAAATTGTAGTAGAGCTGTAACAATTAAGTTCTTTATAGGTATGAAAATCAATAATTGTATAAGAGGTTGGATCTAGCCTCCTGTCCTTTGGTTTTATCTATATTTGTCATGCCTTTCTCTACTTTGGCCTTGTTCTCATTTGGTTTGACATCTATGACATGGGTGAGTTCTGGAAACATAATTATTGCCTTGCCTTGTTGCTTGGCACTCATGTCAGAAACCACTATAACATATGTAACATTGAAACCTTTGGTATTTAGACTCTCAATCCTTAAATAATCATGTATTTGTAGTGACCGTGGATTGTGCATCATAGGGAAGGATTTGAGGCATCTAGTGTAGCATTTTTTAGTTCTTCCTTAGTCAACACATTTTGATTCTATGGGGATGAATAGGGAATACCCTTAATTATTAAAATATTTTGTTGTTCACACCCTTCTACCAATTGTCTAATCTTGATTGTTCCACCCGCTAGCCATATCTTCATATCATGTACATGTCTCAATCCAATCTTTATCCATTCCACCTTAAAAACCTTTGAAAAGGTTATGACAAGGGTTAGTCCTTCTTTGGAAAAAATCTTATGAACTCATCCATCAACACTCCATTATTATACAAGTTGAATATATTGCATAGATTTCACAATCTCCAATTTCTCCCATTTTACACATATATCATGATCATACATCATGAACCATCAATACCCTTGGTGGAATTGCTGATAGGGCACCAAATTCATTACCATTCAAAGCAATATTTGGATATTCTTTGAAATTTGGTGGAGGACAATGATCATTCCTCACAATCTGTGCATTTCTCACCTTCAACATTTCCTTCACAATCATAGATGTAGATGATGTCGTCTCTCAACTAGGATTCAACCAAAGTTACTTCAAATAGCTTTGAAAAAAACTCAACTTGGCACTAAAAACTTGACTTACTGTGATCTTTCAATTTTCCAATGACACACTATGATTCATTTTCTATATCATTTAAATCACCTTTGAATTACTTATGCATTGAAAATTTCTTGGTAAAATGAGAATGAATTGAAAATTGATATATACCTTCAATCTAACCATTTACGTCTGCAATAAATGAATTTGCACTCAGTTAGGTGCACAATAGTTGTCTCAGCCTTTTGCACCTTATTTCATTCATATTTTTTTGTCAATATCACCTTTCCAAGTCAATAATAATTTATTTGGCCAATAAATTACTTTGATCAATGTAACATCTTGGTCTATATTGCAATGCTTAGTCAATATAGATTATATTATTGATGCTTGACACTTGATAGTGAAACATATTTCATTGCCCAATACTTCTCTTATTAGGAACTAATCTATGATATAACATTTCAATATGTAGTTCCTCACTTACCTTCGATGTGGTGTGATCACCTACTCCATTGGATTTGGTGATCTCACCTTTTCTTTTTCCACTGCATCCAACTTTTACCATCTCTTTCCATGTTTTTTTGATCTCAACTTTGCATTTTCCTTTATTGCTCTCAATATTTAGTGCTTGTGCTTGGGTCCTATAGTTCTTACTAACATGTCTAACCTTAAGAAAATTAAAACAAACAAGGTTTTCAATCAACCATTTCTTATAATTACCTTTGAAATGTGTCTTAATGCAATTCTATGGAATGTGCCCATACTCTCCAAAGTTGTGAAAATTATACCATGTTTTGTAATTCCAATTGTAAGAGTTACCTTCCTTAGGTGCATGTGTTTTCTTTTTTGATGTCTAGTCAGATTTTACCTTGGATCTATATTCATGGGATCTATGTCCATATTTCTAATAGTTATAACAATGTCCTCCAAATCTAGGTGTATTAAGTGTATCACTTTTATTTGACCTCCATTCACGTGGTTGGTGTCCTTATTTCTTGCAATTAAGATACTTACCTATAAAGTTAGATTTAGGGATTTTCATACCATTTTTTCTTCTTCATATGTTAGTAGTATGTCCAAGTTTACCATAGTAATCACAAGTAGGTTTGCCTTTGGATTTTGCATTTCTTTTTTCACCACTCTTTAATGACTTTCCTCCTCAATAGATGAAGATTAATTGACATGTCATAGACCAGAAGAATCATTGGATGACCTAGGTGATCTCATGATTAGTCCTTCAAGATATCTAAAAGCTTCACTTGGTTTATTTATTCTTTTCAAAATTTCTTTCTTAGATCTCAAACCATTCCTTAGTTGGCCACTTTGTAATCTTAGATTTGTGATCTCGATGTCCTTTCTATTCAACTACTAATTTGCAATTAACAATTGCTTCACCATGTCCATCTAATTTTTTGAAAGCTTATGTGCATCAAGTGATATTTCCTTATGTCTGGTGGCAATTTGTCTTTTATCTTCTTTAGCCATGATGTTTCTTCACCAACATTCTTATTTTGTTCAATCACCTCACATAGTCTTACTAATTGAATTTCTTGTTCTATCGTACAAATTATTTGACTTCTTTGTTCAGAATGTTGTTATTCTCTATTAGATTCTCTTATTTTGTATCACTATCATCAATATTCCCACTATTAAGGAATCCTTGTGTATCAACTTCCTTGTAGAGTTTTTAATTTTGTTGAATGACTAGATATCTTTCTTTTTCTTTAAGCATTTCCTTAACTCATCTTTTTATCCTTCAAGTTGTTTAAGTATGATCTAGATTTCAATGAGTTGGTTCTCAATGATTTTTCTCATTTTATATTCCTCCATTTCAAGATATTGTTTTCTCAAGGCATTAGACTTAATTCAAAAGAACTTAGCTCTGATACCAATTGTGGAAATCTCAATGGGAAACAAAATACTAAGAGGGGGATAGGGGGGAGTGTGAATTAGGATCTATAAAAAATTTCACTAATAAAAAAAAATTGTATTCACACCTAATCTATCTCATATAATAGATCTCAAACCATATAATCATAAACATGTAATGCTGAAATGAAATCTGTCTAAACATAACATCCATGAAAAATATCAACACATAACACAATGATTTTGATAATCTAGAAACACTTCAGGTTGAAGGTAAAATTGGGGTCGTAATGAAACCCACAAATCCTCACTATTGCAACAACAAAGTTCTCTAGTTAGGGCTACAATTTCATCACTTATGATGATCTTCCCTTCGAGGGATTTTCTTTTTTAAAAGTGTATAAGACTATTAGGTCTTACCCCGTTAAAGGATTTTACACTTATAATAAAGTAAGGACTTTATTAGGATATTTAAATAGGTCTTTTAGAAACACTCTATTAAGAGATTTTCCTTGACTCAATCTATTAAAATTGATTTAGTGCCTGATCCTTTAGTTTTCTCTGAAAGATAATTATGCATGTCCTCTCTTCAAAATATATCTCCTTCTTCGCATTAAGTTATGTTTGTCATTAGTGACAACACTTATTCAACTATGTATGTTTATCAAGCTCATCACTCAGTCTCTAGTGTTTATCATGCATTTAGTGGTAACCAAGGAAGTTCAACAGTTTAGTAGTTCATACTGAGCATTGCAGAAGCTATCGAGTGGAAATAGACAGTGTGTAGTCCAATAGTTACCACTGAGTAGATAGTGGTCACTAAGCTTGGTAGTTTCTATCAAGTCATTAGTTACTGGGATGTGAAGCCAGTGTCTACTAAGTGATGGGATGAGCAGTGTTTATCGAGTGCAAGCAAGGTAAACAAATTATTTAGTATCTATCAAGTTACACTATATCTACCGAGTCTCCAATTGTCGCAGAGTTTGATACTATCTTGTGTGATTAGTATGGACCAAGCTTCTACTTCTACCGAATGCATGATGATGCTAAGTAATGCAATGGATGCCGAGTATTAGAAGTTCACCAAGTTAGCTTATAGAACCTGAGTTTCCACATTTGGGCTAACTCAGTAATATTTGTGTTAACTTTTATTTTGGTTGAACTTGCAAATATGAGAATTGGAATGGTATATATGTAATGTATTGTATCATTTTCCATGTATGGATATTTAATGTTTTGAGAAGAGTGAATACGAATCAACAACAGAGTAGAGTATTTAGCAAGCTCTATAAGGAGCAATAAAGTTATATGTATCACAAGAGGTGATCTGTACTTCAAGGATCTAATCAACAATTAAGTTGTAAGTTAGATCTATTGTTTCATTCTAACAGGTGAATCGATTTCTAGATCCTTTGACAGGGTAGACTTAACAGTCTTTCTTTAAATCTCTTAATAGAGTGCATACTTCATCGTATGTTTGTAAAACCTCTAACAAGGTGGATCTAATAGTCCAAATTTCTCTTAATAGGGTAGATCATTAGAAGTGATCATTGTAAGACATAACAAGCCAACTTTATACTATAGTATTGAAGTTTTGTGGGTATCATCCCGAGCCCAATTTTACTTTCTATTTGGAAGGTTTCTAGGTCACCAAATATTGTATTCATGTGTCATAAATGTTTATCTTTTAGTTTCTCAAGCATGCAGTAGATTAGATGAATTAATGGTGGATAGATTATGTTAATTAAGTGCTAAATTAGCTTAAAGTTTTGAGGTTACTAATTCACCCCTCCCCTCTCAATAACCTAGCTAGTCTTAATTATTTCCAACAATTGGTATTAGAGCTTTGTGGTTCTTAGGATAAAGTTTAATAGCTTGAGAAAAGATCAAGGACAATGGAGATATTCAGAGTTGACAAAGCTATTAACAATGAGAAGCTAGATCTAGAGATTGCCATAGCTTAGCTCAAGGAAACAAAAGAGCATCTTTCCCAATCCCTAAAAAGAAGGAAGGAACTTGCAAAACAAATGAATGACCACCAGTATGTTGAAGAAAAGATTGAAGACTTTTTTCCCTAAAGAAATTCAGATGAAGCAAATGAGGCAATAAAAAAACTCCTAGAAAAGAATGGCTCTCTATAAGAAGAGGTAAGAAAATTGAAAAGAGAACATGAAATTCAGTCAATAAGATTGTGTGAAATCTTGGAACAAAGGAATAAGTCAAATGAAGACTTGGAGGCAAGGAACAATGAAACTCAAAATTAATCCTTTTAGTAAGAAAGCCTTATCAATTAGTTCCCCAATGCAAATGAGAAAATCATGAATCTGAGATCTGAAAATGAAAGGTTAAGGCATGATTTAATCACTGAAAGATAAATCAATGAAAGATTGAAAGCTAATCTAAATTTTGAGAAGCAACTCAAAGAAAGGATAATGAAATCCCAAGTAGACGTAGATTAACTAAACCAACCAAGTGAGCAAAATCTTTATAGGAAAAAAGGTAAAGCAGGGGTTGGATACAAAGAAGAAGGTGAATCTTCCAAATAAGGTGCTCAAAGGAATCAAAGACCTACTTGTAATCATTGTGGTAAGTTAGGTCATACATCAAACAAATGTTGGAGCAATGGAAAGGAAAAATTCAATGGAAATGGCTACAATTTCATTCAGCATGGTCATAAAGCTAATAAATGCAAGGAGAAACCAAAGTTTGAAGGAAAATGTCACAAATGCAAGAAATAAGGTCACAAGGCATTTGAATGTAGATCTAAACCATTCAATCCAGTTGAACAACTTGTAAAGGCAGTATTTGGTTGGGACTACAATACTTGGTGTAGATGTCATTATTGTGGAGAATATGGACACATTGGCATAAACTATGCAAGGCATCACTTAAGAAAGAAGGATACAACAATAAGATGTTATACATGCATTGAACTTGGTCATATAGATAAGAACTACATGAATATAGGTTAAGTTGAAAATGAAAAGAAAGCTAAAAGTGATAACATCAGGAAACAAATGAGATAAGAGTGGATTCCCAAATCTATCGAGCAACCTAGTTCAATGATGGCCATGTCACTCAAGAAGTGGGTGACTCTACCATTTCTAGTTAATTTACTAAATGAAGAACTAGAACTGTATCTTCAAATCATATCTTGTGCAGTTCTAATGAAAGGAAGCAAAAGATCCAAATTAGTATTTCAGATATAGAGGGATCACAAGAAATTAGGTCATATTAAGCAAGGTTGGTCATAGACTCTACTGAGCTAGGTCAAGAGTAATAAATGTTTTTTTCAATTGTTGAGTGACAAGCTTTTATTGAGCATAGTCAGTGGATGATAGTTTGTCACACACTATGTCATTATGGCACCAAGCATTAATGGAAAATTTTCATCAAAAGGGCAGAATTTGACTTGATTTTTCACCGTAGCTTTAGTATACCCAAAGCAAAATGATTTTTAGTGGATCCAAGCAATCTTGAGTGAATTTGTAGCAAAGATTTTTTGAAGAATTTTCTCATTTACCAAGAAACCATGGCATCCAGAAGCAACAGTAGTGGCAAGTCAAAAAGAGGTTTTGAGATGTTGGTGAAAGGCGTGGAATGGAAAGTACCAAATTTCAAGTTGGTACCAGCAGTTGTGGAGTCACTCGATCTGAATGGAGCTCAATCACAAATTCCTCCAAAGGTACTCCTTATTAATGATATTCACACTCATTTTAAGTATAATGTGCTAGAAATTAGAACCCTAGAGATGGACAGTGCCCTAGGAGAAATGTGTGTTGATGGATCTTTGAAACCCAAGCATAATCATCTAGAGATCAAAGGATTAATCCATATCCTGCATCTGCTGAGGAATTTCCAACTGAAGTGGATTAGGTATATTCTAAGCCATAGGCATAATGGTTAGTTATGGTTAGAGCAACCTGTGTTGATCACAAAGAAAATGATTCATAAGATCATGGGTCTCCCTATGCTCAACAAGGCTAAAACAACCAAAACCCTAGGTTGGGATGAGCTTCAAAAGAAAACCCTAGCCAAGTGGGATGGCAGAGGTCTAAAGATCAGTAATGTATCTGACATGGAACTTAGGTTTGGAATTCATGTTAATGCACATAAGATATATAGCTCTAGTCAATTGAAAAATGTGCCATGTGAGGCCATGGATTTGACATACAAGGTTGTGAAGAAGAATCTAGAATTTGATCTGTTAGATTTATTGTTGAAATAGTTAAATAAGAACATGGACAACATCAAAACATCAAAGAACAATCCTTCTAAATTCTTTTCTTTGCTAACTTTTCTTTTCTTTTATGTTCAAAAGTTTTTTCCATCCAAAGGTTCAGTTGTACATGGAAGAAAGATACTCCCATTTTGTATCAGATTAATGAATTTATTGCAAAAATGGGTGAAAATAGCGACAGTAGTAAGAGTTTTAAAAAAAATGCAGCAATAAGTAGAATTCTATGAAATAATTTATATTGAAATAATTTGTTGAAAAATTGTTCTTCACACCAATTTATTCATTAATTTCTCTTCACACCAAGTTGTTCAATTAATAAATGGAAGATTTGAGACTGAGGTTATAATTTTTTTCTACATTCTACTTTCCCTATCCCACATAGTTGCAGACATGTGATGATTCTTTGATTCCAACATGATGATTGGCTAAGTGGATTCTACAAATTGAGGAGGGTCTTAGATCTATTGGAGAAGTTCAAATGTAGCTTGTATATCAAGAAGGGAATAAAGTAGCTAATAGATTGACAAATATGGGGATTGAAATCAGAGTGTTGGAAATATTTGATTGTGTAGATCTCTTGCTAGTGTCCTTGTAGGAGATTATTGCAGAAGATATCTAGGCCTTCACAAGAAAGGGTATAGGTTAATGCTAAAGAAGTCACATCATATGCTGAATTGAGTATTTCTCATGAATTTAGTCCTTTTTTAGTTATGGTCCACTACTTTTTTAGAAGGTTTTAGCATCCTGGTAGCAAGTTTGACCAAATATCTTGTTGAATTTCAGCTTACGAGTCAATGACAGATGATTTGTTTCTTTTTTAAGGGAATTACACTCTTTCTTTTACACTAATCTGATGGCATTTTTGGAGAAAACGTACAAATGTATGCAAGTTGTGAACTTGGCAGAGGCTCTAGAGGAGAAAATTGTGAGACTTTTTAAGCAGGCTAATGATCAAGAGAAAGTTGTCATTATTGATCTACTAGGGGTGGATAATTGGTCAGATGGGCATGTGCATGATGAGAAATCAATTTTTAAGCTTTTTCATCCTACTAATTGAGTGTTTGGTCACCCAGTGTCTATTAAAGGTATGATTCATAGAATGTTGACATAATATATTTATATGGAGGTATCTATTGCAATGAATCTGATTAATACAAGATTATTGGGTGGAGGGATTCTAAGTTTTTTTATTTATGGAAGAGGTAAGTAAGAAAAAGTTGATGAAAAAATCTTGGAAGTTGTTTTAGAAGTGTGTGGTAGAGGAGTTCAACATGAAAAAGTTTGAGTCTTTTTGTTCTTCAAATGTGAACCTGTTCTGATTAGAAGTATTAGAAATTCTTATCTCTATTGGCAATGGGATAGGTTATCTATTTCATTAGGGTAGTAGGATGGATTTGTTTGTTGAAGTGGTTCTATATTGGAAAGTATGCTCCTTGTTTTGATGTAATCCTTTTCTCAATAATATTATGTCACAAATACAACATGTAAATTATATAAAATTTTGAGATTTTGTCATTGTACACTTAATACCATAAGGAATATTTTTAATTGAGATCAATCTTAAATCTATCTTATATCCTAAGCAGACAATGAAAATATAACTTCAAATCAAAAACCAAATTATCAATATAATAGTGTGGGCCAACATTTCTTAAAATCTACTTAACTAGATATATCTTAGAGCAATGAGAACCAAATCAACATAAATTGTAAATTCATCAAAGATAGAATCCATCTACTTAACACTAAGTCCTTTTATAAATATTAGACTAAAGAAAAGAAATAATATCTTTGTGATATAATTACATAGATTAATTTGATTTTTAAATGTTTCACACATAATATGGATATATGGTATAGATAAGTTTCTAGAAAATTTCAATACTCACAAGTTATAGAGGAAGCATTGCTATAGATTACTTTCCTATAGGATGATTACTAATCATAACAATATCAAAATGAACTAGTTGTTGTACTGACAAGAAATGTTGGAAACTCTCTTGCTGATCTTAATAGATCATGTGCATTGAGATAGGGAACAAACATCCTAGTAGCAACTCTCATGTTGGGAACACTCAAAAATATAATATGATGCATTCATAATGGGCTGATCTAGTTGAAAAGATCCCACAACCTCAGTCCCAAATAATGTTAATAATATTTTCCTGCAACATAATACTATGAAGAGTTACACATGTAGCATATTTTTTAAATGCAATAAAATAGACAAAATAAGCTTTAGAACTTCATAAACATTTACTGTACATTAAGATGCTAATCACCCAAGACCATATTGATGTTGGTAACTTTAAGTTTGGCACACAAAACATTTAAATAGATTCAGCGAAGTAAACATTATACTGACAAGGTGTGACTGAGTTTTTAGTAAACTTAGAATACTAATCTACCTTAACATTTACAATCAAATACTTTCTCGTCCTTGGTGGAAAAGTGTGATAGACAATCTCTTATGAAAGTAGCTCCATGTCTACATACAACTTATAGAGAAAGCAACATGTTGTCCATTTCTACCAGAAAAACAATTGGTAATCAGCAATAAATCATAATCTACATACAAATTATAGAGAAAGTAGCATGTTGTTATTCATAGTACTTATGTTAAGGCCATTTTAAGATGTTCACCTAGAACTTGCTATTTTCACCCACAAAAAGTAAGTACCATGTTGGAGACTTCAAAGTTTGAGCATCCCCATGATCAACAATAATGACATGACACAAAAATAAATTGTAAATTAAATTCTTTTAATGGGTTTAGTTTGTGCTTCACTTGGTTTCGAGAATCCTTTCACATTCTCTACTTAACAAGGCCAACCATGTGAAAGTGGAAGCTCATTTGGTCTCCCCACCCCATAATCATTCTAAATTCCCCATTAAAAAATAAGTAAATATGCATTTCATTCATTCATTTTAGAAATATATTTGTTAAATCATTATAATCACATAACATACATTAACACAACATAAAATTAATTAATATATATAAATATTCACCAATAATTTGTAAACAAGTCAATCATTATATTCACATAAAATTTATTAAAATGACATGATATAATTCATTAATACCTATAAATATTCATCAATAATTTGTGAACATGTCAATCATTATAATCACATAACAATATTCAATAACATGACATAAAATTCATCAACATTCATAAAAATCCATCAACATTCATTATCAATAAGAAACATTCATTAAAATCCATTAATAAGAAACATTCATAAATATCCATCAACACATTCATCATCAAACAAGGTTTGCAACATTAATTTATTTTTTCTTTTTTTCTTTTTTTGAAGATAAAATCTATTAGGCACATCTTGACTATCTTTGACATCTTGTGGCTCTTGTGGTTATGATCTTACAATATGAGGCTTCCTCTTCTTTCATCGAGGACAAGGCTGAGGTGCCCCTACAATAAGAAATAAATGAGTGTAACTCTAAACTATTTTTTTATGTTATAAGTATTTAATTAATCTAAATAAAATAATAGGGATTTTTCTTTACTTGATAGTGCCACATCATCTACTATTACATTCTGTTAAGCCCCAACCTCAACATGCTCAACACTAACATCACACTTTGCATACAGAAAAAATATCACATAAAGGTTAATTTTATTAATAATTACATGATTAATTTGAAATAGAAATCGAATATGTACCTATATCATTATGATAGACATTGAGGTATTTGTAATGTGTAAGATCCATGCCTTCATCATCATGAGTAAGATCTATGCTGACAGTAGTAGGCTGCAGTGAAATGTCATGTGCACATTGTTGTCATTAATTGAAATTAACATCAAATAGATTATTTGTCATGAAGTTCTTAATTAATATTATTATTAATTTGGCCTATTTACCTATGTGTCAACTGATACACCAAAATATTCTACGCTAGTTTGGCCACTAGAATATGTGTGGTGGTGGGAAACCACTGCTTTATAGCCTTACTTGAAGGCTATTTGTTTGTCCTCTTTTGTGGCTGCTAGATTAAGTTCAATGCCCTATTTTTTTTACATAATATTATAAATATTGAATGTATTCATTATTTTTAATTTTATATTTAAAAAATTGATATGAATTTCATTTACAAGGCATGACTAAATTTTTATATATTCACCAGAGCCAAGATGATGTTGGCCAACCTTCTCTTTTCTGGCTTGTGTTGCCTTCCATGTGTCCTACAACCTATTTATGTAAACTATGAAAAATGTTAGAAATGTATTAGATTATATAAATCTACAATCAACATAGCCGATCTGCTCTATTAAACTCTTTAATAGGTTAACATTTGAAATAAAAGAACAAACTCTTGAATGAGATGCATTATGTATCTAGAGTATAACTTAGACATTGCTAACATCAACATGTTATAGAATTTATTTTATGTTTCAGATATAATAACTTATAAGGATTAACTCATTAAGGGGTGTCTTGATTTGATGCAGGAGCATTGATCTTGGATTTTGGTGGAGTTATTCTTTTTATAGTTAGGGATGTGTTGGAGACACATTGGAGAACCTTTCCTCATGATTGCATAAAGATTGGATGGATTGAGTTGAAGTTTGAGCCATCTTACCTTGCTACTAGAGATGTGTTTCTAGTTTCTAGGTGCTTGTTGTAGGCCATGTAGCTAATTATGTGCAATGAGTTAGATGATAAAAAGCTTAGGGATTAGAGAAATCCTAGCATACTATCCCTGGTTAAGGTCACATGTCCTAATTCATTATAACTTGGGGGATATGACAATTCTCTTAGAGTATCAAGTTTTGGCAGTTTGCACAATGAGTTTCTTTGTTTGAATTTCAATATGTGTCCAAAAATGTCCTTAATGAATCAACCATAGCAAGCTTAAGGTGTTGTAGAGGACCTAAATTAATACCTTTACTTAAAATCATGAGTTCTAATTCAATCAGAGCTAGGAGATATCAAAATTTTTCTCAAGTATCAATTTTTGGACATTTAATTTTTGTTGTTAGCCAACTTGTGGATCTTCAAGTATTTAATGTTAGTTTCTGGCATTCTAGGCCAACTTGTGTCTTAGATTGGTATAATTAGGGGAATTTTGGAGCCTTTTAGTCATTCATTCATCGAGTGATTCATTCATTCAAAGGAGGAGTGAGTGTGGAGAGTAGCTAAAGGGTGCATTTCCCTAAAACTATGGAGAGAGCACTAAATGTGAGGTAGTTTATAGTAGGGTACCAAATGTGAGGTAGTTTACACTTCGATCTTGGATCAAGTTTTGAGAAGAGCTAGTAGTTGTGGCTTAGAAAAAAAGGAGATTTCTTGGTGGACTTGCGAGCACAAGTTTAGATCTTCCTTGGAGGTTTCTACTAGAGTGTGGATCTGGAATAGCTAGTGTTTGGGTTAGATCTTAAGGGATCTTGCAAAACTATTATAGTAATTGCTTTGTATTTGGCCATAATCAAGAACACCTTATAGCCTGACACATTGTGTGTAACAATTATTTTATGAATAAATTAGTATAATTTGGTATTAAATCTTGCATTATTATTGTGTTTCCACTATGTGATTATTTTTTGGGGGCAAGAACATCTCCTTTAGGTATTCTTCTGCTTTGTGCTATGTCAGGTGGTATTAGAGTGAAGGTTTTTCCTGAGCATGTAGATAGATACTTGAAGTTGTGGTAGTTTGCACCAGGACTTAGGTTGGAGAAGTAGATCTAAGTTGATCTTGATCTAGTGGTGGTTTTTTCTTTTTGGAGTCATAGGTCTCTTGGTTGCAAGGTGGCATATATCATGGTTTTGACTTACAATTACAAAGGTCTTGTAGTTGGATTTATGGATGCAAGGATGGAAGATTAATCTTGTTCAGGCATGATCATAAAGAGTTTTTGTATTGCAGATCTATGTTCTTAGACTTGTGATTTGGTTCCTGATTGTTCATGCAAGGTAGTAGGTTGTGATCTGACTTGCAAATAATTCAAGGTTGTCACAAGGAGTGTGAGAAGGATTTTCTACAGAGGGTTTATGAAGATCTTAGGAGATGGCTCCAAGAGGATTGAACCTTGAGATGATTGCAAAAATTCATGATGTGCTGGAAAGGAAGTAATTTGATATGTTTGCTTGGGTTGAAGCTAGTTTTTCTGGTCAACCTAAGTGGTTACTTAGTTTGAAACTATTTTGACTAATCAAGATAGGGACAAGAGGAGGAAGGTATTCTATAGATGTTTGTGGAGCTAGAGCCTCCTAATCCAGAAGAGAGTTGTTTGGCCGGTTAAGAGACTTGTTCATGAGAGAAGATGGCATCGCAAGGTTGAGATGGAAGAGTTTGGTTTTGTTGGTCAATTTATGGAGTCCAATATAGAACCTGTAGAGCATCTAGAGGTTGTTTTTGAAGATATTCCTAACCTTATTGATGCTAGGATGGACATTAGATTTCATGACCAGTCTGTTGGGTCTAACATGGAAATTATAGAGCACTTGGTCATGGATGATCTAGTTGTTGTTGGTAGTGATTTGTATGTTGTAGACATCTTGTTGTGAGCAATGAGATTGTTGGTGTTATGAGTTTGGCATGTGTTTGTGAAGATATAAATATTTGTGTTGATGTAGAGTTTGTTGTTGCTGGCATGGATTCACTAGTTGTTGATATGGATGAGGATTTGCTGAGGAAGCATTATGTTTAGTTTGATCTTAGGTGTGAGCATACTGATTGGGTTGTTGATATGTATTTGATTCTAATGTTTCAATGGATAAATCATAGATGGTTGATTTTCAAAAAATTTTGACTGACTTTGATGAAGTGGAAGCCTTTGGCAAAGCTGAAGTTGGTTGCAGATCTTTCTTTGGGTATTAAAGTATGGGACATACTTTTCTATTTATCCAGGGAATCTAATGTAGCAACATCAAGCTTGGATTTTGGTGGAGCTATGCTTTTCATGATTAGGGATGTGTCGGAGAGACATTGGAGAACCTTTCCTCATGATTTCATGAAGATTGGATGGATTGAGTTGAAGTTTGAGTTATATTACCTTGTTGATAGAGATGTGTTTTCTAGTTTTTGGGTGCATGTTGTATGATGTGTATCTGATTTTTTAAAATGAATTAGAGGATGTAAATTTAAAGGATTAAAGTGGGCCTAGATTAATATCCCTAGTTAAGGTTCCATTTCCTAATTCATTATAAGTTTGGAGATATGGAAATCCTTCTAGAGTATCAATTTCTGGCAGTTTGCACGATGGGTTTCTATGCATGACTTCTTAGATGAGTTTGAAGATATCCTTAATGAATCAGCCATAGAAATCTTAACAGGTTGTATAGGACCTAAATTAATACCTTCAACTTGAATAATGAGTTCTATTTCAATATGAGCTAGGAGATATTGTGATTTTTCTCGAGTATCAATTTTCAAACATTTAATTTCTATTGGAGGCCGACTTGTGGCTCTTCAAATATTTAATGTTAGTTTTTGGAATTCTAGGCCAATTTGTGGCTTAATTTTTTTATAATTAGGGGGTCTTGTGGATTCTTTTAGTCATTAATTCATTCAAAGGAGGAATAAGTGTGGAGAGTAGCTAAAGGGTTAGTTTTCTTGAGATTGTGGGTAGAGTACCATGTGATTAATTATCCATCTTGGAGAAGAGCATGGAATATGGAGTAGTTAAGTGAGAGAAAATATCGAGAGAGTGTGGAAAGCACATCAAATGTGAGGTAGTTTACACTTGGATCTTAGATAAAGTTTTGAGAAGAGCTAGTAGCTATAGCTTGGAAAACAAGGAGATTGCTTGTTGGGCTTGAGAGCACAAGTCGATATCTTCCTTCAAGATTTCTACCAGAGTGTAGATTTAGATTTGTTAGTGTTTGGGTTGGATCTTGAGGGATTTTGTAGAACTATTATTTAAATTGCTTTGTATTTGGCTATAACCAGGAAGGCCTCATAACCCAACACATTGCATGTAATAGTTATTTTATGAATAAATTATTGTAATTTGGTATCAAATCTTGCACTATTATTGTCTTTCCATTGTGTTACTATTTGATTGGGGCTAGAACATCTTCTTTTGGGATTCTCCAACCTACCACTATGTTAGGTGGTATTAGAGAAAAGGTTTTTCCTGAGCATGTAGATAGATTGTCAAAGTTGTCATAGTTTGCACCAGGACTTGGGTTGGAGAAGTAGTTCTAAGTTGATCTTCATGTGGTGGTGGATTTTCCTTTTTGTAGTCCTAGATATGTTGGTTGTGATGTGGCATATAATGGCTCTAATTTACAATTGTAGAGGACTTGTAGATGGATCAATGGATGCAATGATGGAAGAATGATCTTGTTGAGGCATGATTGTAGAGATTTTTTGTATTGTAGATCCATGTTTTTGGACTTGTGATTTCGTTCCTAATTGTTCATGCAAGGTGGCAGGTTGTGATCTGATTTGAAAATAATTTGAGGTTGTCATGAGGAGTGTGGGAAGGATTTTTTTGTAGAGGATTTATGAAGATCTAGGGAGATGGCTCCAAAAGGATCGAACCCTAAGATGATTTCAAATCTTTGTGATGTACTAGAAAGGAGATTTTCTGAGATGTCTACTCATGTTGAAGCTAGTTTGGCTAATGAGGCTAAGGAGGTGGTTGCTTAGTTTGAAGCTAGTTTAGCTAATCAAGATAAGGATAGAATGAGGAATGCATTACATAGATCCTTGTGGAGCTAGAGTCTACCGACGTAGAAGAGAGTTGTCTGGCTAGTTAAGAAACTTGTTCATGAGAGAAGATAGAATTGTAAGGTTGAAGTGGAAGAGTTTAGTTTTGTTGGTCAATTTGTGGAGTCTAATATAGAACCTATAGAGTGATTTAAGGTTATTGCTAAAGATATTCCTAATCTTTTCGATGCTGGGATGGACATTTGTTTCCATGATGAGCTGGTTGGGTGTGACATAGAAATTGCAAAGCACTTGGTCATAGATGATCCAGTTGTTGTTGGTAGTGACTTGTATGTTGTAGAGCATCTTTTTGTGAGCAATGAGATTGCTAGTGTTGTGAGTTTGGCATGTTTTGATGAATATCTATAGTTGCTAATGTCAATTTTGTTGTTGCTAGTGTGGATTCACTAGTTAATATTGTGGATGAGGATTTGTTGATGAAGCATTATGTTTAGTTTGTTGATATGTATTTAATTCTAATGTTTTTATGGATGAAGCATAGATGGTTGATTTTCAAATTTTCTCTATTGAATTTGATAAAGTGGAAGCCTTTGGTAAAGATGAAGTTGGTTGTAAATCTTTTTTTGGGAATGAAAGTATGGGACATACTTTTTTATTTACTTGGGGAGTCTGATCTAAAAGCATTGTGCTTGGATTTATTATTTCATGGTTAGGGATGTGTTGGAGACTCATTGGAGAACCTTTCCTCATGATTGTATAAATATTGGATGGATTGAGTTTAAGTTTGAGCCATTTAACCTTGCTAGTGGAGATGTGTTTTCTATTTCCTTGGTGCATGTTGTAGGCCATGCAACTAATTATATGCAATGAGTTAGAGGATGAAAACTTGAGAGATTAATGAAGGCCTAGAATAATATCCCTAGTTAAGGTTGTATATCCTAATTCATTACAAGTTGGGAGATATGGCAATTCTTCTGGAGTATCAATTTTTAGCAGTTTGCATGATGGGATTCTATGTGGGACTTCCAAGATGAGTCTAAAGATATTCTTAATGAACCAGCCTTAGTGAGTGATGTAGGGGCATCTCATTGGAACCCTTTTGAAGACCAAAGCACCAGGAAGATGAAGACATTATGAGGTCTTTCTTGAAATAAAGTCAAATTTCTTAAAAGGCATATATTTGTAATAAGTCCTAAAAGGACAAAATTGTGAAAATCTTGCATTACAAAAGAAATAGGGAGTGCATAGGTTAAGAAGGGAATTTTATAGGGTCATATAGTTTGTCATAGTCACATCTTGTCATTTGATAGGGTTCTAAAGGATCATTTAATGCTTGTTTTAGAGTTGTGCAAATTCAAATTTTCAAACTTAATGGTTAGTTGTTGTTTTGGAGGGAAATGCAATAATTTGAATTTGGTTAAGGATAATCATGTATAACTACATGGTAATAGTTAAGGGGTTCCTATAGCATCTATATAAGGTTAGGAACCTTCATTGTACAGGCAGGTACTATGATTGTACAGACTGCTCCATAAATGGAATGAAAAAGCCTTGTTTTGAGTGCAATTTTGAAGATTTCTTGGTGTTTTGGGTTCAAATCTGATAGGAGTAAGTGGTATGATCATTTCCATTGATGTTTAACACTATTTCATGAAGATCTATTGACTTTTCATTGTATTTTGTTAACCTATTATTCACTGATTGGTTGGAAACTCACATTTTCAAGCAATTTTGAGGGTTTTTACTAATAATCATGGTCATTCCATGAGATATTTATACTTTTTTTCATGGGATGGATCAAATATAACATGTAAATTACAGATATGCTCTAACATTTGTAGTTAACAAGGTTTGAAGGATAGCTATCCACTAACATCGGTGAAAATTAGTGGAAAAGGGCTTTGTAGACTCAAGCAGAAGGAGTTTGGCCTTAAGGAGGGCATGGTTAAATGTTTGAAACATATATGGTATGGTAAAATATTGATTTTTGCAATTCCAATTGGGTCTGGAAGTTCTGGCACGTGGGAGATCTAGAAAGCCCTAGGAACAAGGGTTTCAAGAGGGCAAATTTGGGACTTTTGGGGTTAGTAGGCTCCTAGAGTGAAATTGGTTGAGGAATCCTCTAATTGGGAAAATTTTAAGGACCTATGGAAAATTTTAAGTCTGTATGTTAATTAATTTTATGAGTTGCTTTGTAAATGCACCTATCCTCCATGCTTGTTAACAAGGGGTTTGTGAAGGAAGTCTAAAACTTGTCAAAGAAGTCAATGTTGAAACTTTTGTATGTTGAAAACCTCCAAAAAATTTATCTAAGAATGAAATATTTTTTCCTATTCCTTTGTAAAAGTTAGGAGAAAACTTGAAAAAATAGGTTCGGCAGGGCTAATTAGGGGCTCTTAGGCCTAAAAGACAGTTTTGATGAAATTGATTGTTGGGAGTTGTATAAAAGGAAAGAAGTGGTTGATCCTTGTTTAAAACATATTATTTACACCTTTTTTAACCACCTTAGATATTTTGAGGCAAGATTGAGTGTTTTGAGGGTATTTGACCTTTGGTGTGTCTTAAAGACTAGTGGGAAACCTTCAAATTTGAAGAAGCAATTGTATCAAACCACCACTTTTGCTAACCACTCTGCATCAGTGATCTTAACGGGTTGTAGAGGACCTAAACTACCTTAAATTCAAAGCATGAGTTATAATTCAATTGGAGCTAGGAAATATTGCAATTTTGCTCAGTTATCAATATTTGGATATTTAATTTCTATTAGAGGTTGACTTGTGATTCTTGAAGTATTTAATGTTAGTTTTTGGTATTATGGGCCAACTTTTGGCTTAGATTGTTATAAGAATGGGGTCTTTTAGATAATTTTTGTCATTTATTCATGGAATGATTCATTCATTTGAAGGAGTGAGTGTGGATAGTAGCTAAAGAGTGAGTTTTCTTGAGACTGTGGACAGAGTGTCAAATGTGAGGCAATTTATAGTAGGGTGGTTTTTAATTATCCACCTTAGAGAAGAGCATGGAAGATGGAGTAGCTGAGTGAGAAAATATTTCTAGAGTGTGTGGACAGAACATCAAATGTGAGGTAATTTACACTTGGATCTTGGATCATGTTTTGAGAAGAGCTAGTAGTTGCGATTTGGAAAACAAGGAGATTGCTTGGTGGGCTTGTGAGCACAAGATGAGATCTTCCTTGGAGGTTTCTATGAGAGTGTGGATCTAGACTAGCTATTGTTTGGGTTGGATCTCAAGGGATATTTGCATAACTTTTATTGTAATTTCACAACTTAGCACATTGCATGTAACAATTATTTAATGAATAAATTATTGTAAGTTGGTATTAGATCTTGCATTATCATTGTGTTTCTATTGTGTGATTATTTTCTGGGGTCTAGAACATCTCCTTTAAGGATTATC